>JASDQU010101150.1:16970-27487 GCA_032191745.1 Picea mariana | reverse complement strand
TCCACCTTCGCGATATGCGAAGTCCTGAAGCGCTTGAGGGTTGGGCCCCGAGTCATAACGAGGGGTCACATGGATAGAGGTTAAGGAACGAAGCTAGTGTTGGGGTAGGCTCGTAGTTCAAGAATTCAGGATTCGGGTGAGTCAAGGTTGGATCGTATGTGAATACCCGATGACAAAAGTCACAGAGGGACTTTTAGTTAGTCTTGTGGCCACGGGTAGTGGTCATGCGGAGGAGGCTTGTGCCTAGTGCTTGTTCACGCGAGAGAACAAAAACAAAAATTTAGAGGCTCTACACTATAGAAGCTCCCTTAAAAAGGTGGGTGTGTTACAAGGTGTTTCTAGTACCTATTCCTACTTGCACATGAGCTCAAGCTATGACCTCAGTCCAGTCCTCTTCGCGACTCCATGCTTCATAACTTTTGTGAGCGGCTTACTCCCCTTTTCCCGATCTCCGAATGGATGAATTTACTAGGGACCCGATCTATGGTCCACGTCTCTCCCACAGCCAACGGCTGTGATCTGCTTCAGACTACGTGATCCAGATTTTATGAGCAGAATGAAATGAATACAGATTATTAACAGGTGCTTAACACAGAATAACAGAGATACAGTAAAACTGGTTTTCTATTCAATAATGAAATAAGATAAAACTGTAAAATGCAGCAGAAACAAGCTTGTTGGAATGGTGGCGGCTTATCTCTGAGAAGAGATGTGATGGTTGTGCTCATTCGCAAGAAGATGATTACAATGAGGATCTGAAGTGTATTATACCATAAGCAGGAATTCCAAAAACCATAGACATCCAAAAACCTAACCCTAGGAGATGAAGCGCCAAAAGTCATGTGGGCCCCGTTTAGTTAAGTTAGTACATCAACTTCCTGGGGTCGTAACTTTTGCATACGATCTTTGTTTTAGGCGTATGATAGCTCGTTGTAAAGGTGTCGTTGAGGAGATTCAGTTTAGGCACAATATTGAAGGAAATCTTATATTTCAAACCTGTTTTACCAAAAAAACATTGTTTAGGGCCTCAAAACGGCGCTGAAAGTGAAAACTGCTAAAAATAGTAAATTACCAAAATTGCCAAAAAATTGTTTTGAGCCAGTTGGAAAAGGTGGGTGGCCACCGATATACACCTATATAAATCCTCCCTCCTTAGGAATAAATGGTCTCCATTGTGTTGAGGCCCCCCATCAGATGAGGAAATTTTTGTTACCCTTGATCTGTGTGTCCACAATCTGATCATTGGATGCATGTTGTATGCAATTGGGATTAAGATTTGTTGGTGTCAGTTGTTCTGTTACTTCTAAGGTGTCCAATAAGGGCGAAGGAGATCCACATTGAACATTGGGTGCAGGCCAATGAAAGGAGGAATGTTGAGCTCAAAAGAATTATCCCCCACGGCCTTGGTGATGGTGTATGACCCATAATGGAGTGGGCGAAGCTTCCGATGGGGTCCTGTAAGGCGTTCTTTCTACAAGTGCAACCAAACTTTGTCGCCCACCTGAAACTTATGGGGCACTCGATGTTGATCATGGCATTGTTTGTACTTGTCATTGGACTTCTGTAGGATATCCTGAACCTGTTGGTGGTTGTGTTGGATCCACTCAATGAACTAGGTGGCTTTGTCAGCTTCACTTGGAGCAGGAGATGAGTCGGTCTAGGTGACCGCAAGGGGAAGTGCAACATCTATGGGACCCAATGGTTGGAATCCCAACCCCATCTGAAAGGGGTTGTGGCCGGTTGAGCTATGCAAGGCTCAATTGTAGCTATGATAGACATAGGGAAGGCTCTCATCCCATGTGCAAGGGTCCTTTGAATTATACATGTGAAAGATATGCACAGTCATTCTATTTATGACCTTGGTTTAGCCATCTTTCTGGGGGTGGAAGGCCATGGATTTGGTGAGCTTGGTGTCCAAAAGTGACCAGAGGCTCGACCAGAATGTGCTGAGAAATCGACTGTCCCGATATGAGAAAATGGTTTGTGGGAGTCCAAAATGTAACCAGACTCATTCAAAGAAGAGCTAGGCAGTGGCCTCTGATGTGATGCTCTTCTTGCAGGCAACCAGAATCACCATCTTAGAAAATCGATCAACAACCACAAAAACACAGTCATTTCCCTGCTTGGTGGACGGGAGGCCCGACATTTATTCCATTGAGATGGATTCCCATGGCCTGTCGGGAGTAGGAAGATAGGTGTACAGGCCCTGTTTCTTAGTGATCGGTTTGGCAATAGCATAGGCAGTGCAAGACCTAATATACTTGCTGACCTCCTGTTGAAGTTTCGGCCAGTATAAATGTTTATGTAGCATCGCCACTGTCTTTTCGACACTGAAGTTTCCTGCCACCCGACTATAGTGGGCTTCCCAAATCATCTTCACTCACTCGCTTGATGGAACACAGATATGTCCCAGACGACACAACAACCCATCCCAAAGATGGAAATTATCGACAACTACGTTTGCACCCAACATTTGGTAGGTGGTGGCGAAGTCCAGGTCTGTCTCATAGAGTTGGGTCCATCTATAGGTCTCATGGCCACAAGAGTCTAGCACTGTGGTGAGTGTCATGACTAGAGGTCTGTTGAGGCAATCAACAACGCGATTGGTGCTTCATGTTTTATACTTGATGTTGAGGTGGAATTTCTACAAGTATGTGGACCACTTTTGATGGCTGTCATTCTACAATTGTCCTTGTGTCTCCATGAACTGCAATGGCTTATGATTAGTTTAGATGACTATCTCCTTCCCAAGAATGTAATGTCTCCACTAGCGGCAAGCTTTCACAATGGAGTACATTTCTTTGTCATAAGTAGGGTACTTTCAGACAACATCGGATAGTGTCTCACTATGATAAGCCATGGGGTGGCCATGCTGAGTGAGAACGACACTCGCAGCATAGTCTGAAGCATCTGTCTTGATGTCAAAGGGATGTTGCAGGTCTGGTAGTGAAATTACTGGGGATGATCACAAGAAATGATTCAAATCATTGAACGCTTGTTGTTGGGAATGGCCCCACACAAATTTCGCCTTACCACCACCCTTGGTTATTTGGCTGAGGGCCCATGTAGTATGGGAGAATCCCAACACGAACCTGCGGTAAAAATTGGCAAGGCCTAAGAAGCTCCGAAGCTCAGTGAGTGTGGTTGGGGCTGGCCAGTCACGGATGACTTGGATTTTGGTTGGATCCACATGTACATCATGTTGATCAATGATGTAACCCAGGTAATAACTTTGTCCATGCTGAAGGAGCATTTGTACAAGTTGGTGTATAGCTTGTGCTGCCACGGGGTGTGCAGAACCTACTGAATATGCTACAAGTGTTCGGCCCAAGTCTTTTTGTAAATGAGAATGTCATCCATATACACCACTACAAAATTATTGGTGAATGGTCACAAGATATCATCCATCATCCTCATGAAAGTGGTCGAAGCATTTGTCAAAGCAAAGGTCATGACCAACCATTCATAAAGTCCTTCCTTTGACTTGAAGGTGGTCTTCCATACATCTGTCTATTCTATCAGGACCTGGTTGTAGCCAGACTTCAGATCAATATTACTGAAGTATTTGGGCCCCATGAGTTGATCAAGGAGGTCGTCGATTCAGGGAATCGGGTACTGGTTTCTGACTGTGATTTTATTCAGAACCCGGTAATCAATGCAAAGGCACCAGGTTCCATCTTTTTTCTGTACCAACATGATTGGGCTCCCACAAGGTGATGAGATGGGACGGATTTTCCCCTTGTGGAGCAGTTCTTGGATTTTTCACTTGATCTCCTCATTCTCTAATAGAGAGTGCTGATAGACTGGCCCATTGGGAAACAATGCATCGGGGGTCAGATTGATGGGGTGCTTGACCTAGTAATGCAGAGGTACCTCGGTAAGTGAAGATAAGATATATGAGTATTCTTCCACGACCTTATCTACTTGCTTCTGTTGTGTGGAGAGGTCGGTCGTAGAGACCCTAGATGTGGCTATGATCTTTCGCTTATTCTGAGAGAAAATCAATAAGAAGACAAACTTCCCCATCTAAGAGATGGCCTTCTTGTATTTCTTAGCAGAGATCAAGGAAATAGCACTAGGTGGGGCTGCCTCGGGTATCCTATACAATTTCCTGTTCAAAGTAATAATAACACTATGAGGCCTAGACTCATATACATCATGACATTTTCATAAATAAGGTTGGCCCAAAAGAACATCACAAACTTCGAGAGGAGAAACATCACACCATACCTCTTCTTTGAAGGGCTTGATGTCGTACGACAGTCGACACTGTTGGCTGACGCGAAGATCGCTTCCTTGGCGGAGCCATCCAATGGTGTAGGGTTATGGGTACAGCGTTGTCGACAGGGCCAACCGCTTGACAACCTCTGCTGAGATGAGGTTCTTCTGGCTACCGCTATCAACGATGAAGTGTAGTGGGGTGCCTTTTACCCACATCTATGAATGGAAGAGGCGCTCTCCTTCTTCTGGCTCGTCTGGTTCAACAAGTTGGATCATGGTGATAGCAAAGGTGGCACTGGGTCCATGTCAATGATTTGTCTTCCCCTTTCTAGTTCTGGCTCAAAGTCAGAATCCACATCTAATTCAGAGGCTTTCACTTCGTCCACCAACGACTGCTTTGAGCGACAATCAGTAGTGTTATGCCAAGAGCTCTTATGGAAGTCGCACCACTTCCCGGTATCTTTCTTTGTCTTTCCAGTGTCCTTCTTTGATTGTAGCTTGGAATGGTTGTCTTGATACTGTCCATCTTTGCTCTGTCCTTTGATCTGTGGGTTGGGGCCACCACTTCCTAGATTTTGTTCTGAGGGGTTCCCAGGCCCAAATTGTCGCGTCTTTTGTTTGAGCTTCTGCTTGATTTTGACGGCATATCGGTAGGCTGCACCCAAGGATGAGATGTCTAGAAACTCCATTTCGGTTTGGATGTATCTATGCAGAGCACCGCGATACTTGAGCACCAGATGTCGCTCTGAATCTTTGATACCCAGCTTTTTGCACAAGGTATGGAAGATATTTGTGAAATTTGGCACTGCTTGGTCTCTTTCTTGCCGCAGTGTGCTCCATTTAATACACAAGTCATCATAACTTTCGACAGGGTAGTATTGTTCCTTACTATCATCCCTGAAGGATTCCTAGGTCGTTGTGACTGTAAATAACGAGGGTTCCTCTATTTCCTTTTTCTCACAGAAAGTTTCCCACCAATATTTGACATGGACAATGACTTTGAGGAGCGCAAAAGTAATCTTTTCTCTATTCGATAAGTTATGGACAGAAAAATACCCTTCTAGAAGATTCGGCCACTTGTCTACAACATCTGCGTCTATCTGACCTTCAAATATAGGAATATAGAAGTTTATTTGTACCTTGAAGGGAGCGGCGCCTCTGCTCGAAGAAGATGCATCGCATGTTGGTAGTCGTCGAAGGATTTGCGTGAAACTATCCATCATCTCGTTCCTCTATTACGTGAGGCCTTTCTTAAGAAACATTTTGAAAGGATCTCATGTCCCGTCATCTTTATTTTCTCCTGCCATGAGAGGTTGCTTGGGCGTGTGAGAGCTTTGGTCCTCAAGAGAAACAAGATCGAGACCCAATTCTTTGTACTCTGACCTCGTTGGGGACATGCATTAAGACGACAAGGAGCAGACCGCTATGATACCACTGATCCGGATTTTATGAGCAGAATGAAATGACTACAGATTATTAACAGATGCTTAACAAATAATAATAGAGATATAGTAAAACCAGTTTTCTATTCAATAAGGAAATAAGCTAAAACTATAAAATGCAACGGAAAACAAGCTTGTGGGAATGGTGGTGGCTTATCTCTGAGGAGAGATGTGACGGTTGCACTCATTCAAAAGAAGATAATTAAAATGAGGCTCTGAAGGCATTTTTACAATAAACAGGAGTTTCAAAAACTTTAGACATCCAAAAACCTTACCCTAGGAGATGAAGCGCCAAAAGTCATGTGGGCCCCATTTGGGTAAGTTAGTACATCAACTTCTTGGGGTCATAATGTTTGCATACGATCTCTATTTTACGCATATGATATCCCGTTGGAAAGGTATCATTGAAGAAATTCATTTTAGGAAAAATATAGAAGTAACTATCTTATTTCAAACCTGGTTTCTCACAAAAAACATCGTTTAGGGTTTAAACATGGCTCTGGAAGTGAAAGCTGCTAAAAATAGTAAATTACCAAAATTGCCAGAAAATGTTTTGAGTCAGTTGGAAAATGTGGGTGGCCACCTATATTCACCTCGATCACTATGGCCTTTGGGAGTTCCTTCCACACTGCTCTCCTCTTTATTCCAGAGTACCGTTCATCCGAAATACATGGATCTCCTCTACATGTCCTTGTGGATCCAACAATTCAGATCCACATCGCTTTTCGTGACTCCGCAAAGATTTCACTTTGCACCATGCAAACCTTCTGAAGTTCTTTCTCATGAAATATCAGATATTATTCCACGTTTGCCCCCCCCCCAATCGACCATTGACATTCATGGTCTTCTTCGGGCTCCATAGCTTCGGCGACCTTGCACTCCGCTCAACTGAAAAATCCCAGAGAATGATTTATCCGGACTCATAGTTCTCTTGTCACCTGTTCCTCCAAACAATGGATGGCTCTTCTTGGCTTCAGGATTTCAAGACTTCAGCGAGTCCTTACTCCTGTGCACACTTAGCACTGCTCCCATAGTCTGATACTTGGATTGTTCTCTGCCTTCTGCACTCTTTGCATAGCCTCTATGCATGACAACACTAATCCTACTGAGCTTTGGGACTTGAAACAAGTCTATCTCTGGCGCACACTTTGTGCTATCTCTTCTGAGAATTTAACCTGCTCAGTCTCCTAAGAGTCTCGTCCCTCTTATTTCTTCAAAGGATTCTTCTAGTTCCCTCCTGGCAACTCAATTATCTTCCTCTCGAGCTTGTAAGGTAAAATTTCTTAACCTTTGGTGAACTCCTTGTGCTTGACTAGCCTTCAAATGGTTGTCTTTCAACACTTTGTCTAAGTTTTTTCCCAATGATATCCTTGCACAGGTCTTCCTCCTGCTTCCTAGAATCCTTCGAGTTTACCAAATGTAATTCCTACATCCACTCAATGCACACTTGCAGAGCTTCTTTCCCTCAGAGTGTTCAGTAACTCTGGGTTTTCCTCAAGTTCACCAACACTTCATAACGTGTTGATTCTATACGCCCCTTGAACCTTCTTAATTCCCTCATGGCAGAGTTCTATAGAGTGTTCAACAACTCTATGCTACGCTTACTCCTGTGCAGACTTTCTTCCAAGGTATTCAGCAACCTTGAGGCTCTCCTCTGAGTCCGTGAATTATCCTAGTGTGCCCTTCTGGCACATTCTCCTCTCAACTTGAAGTAAAGTCCAGCTACGCACTCCTTGTGTTGGCTTAAAGAGTTTCAACACTCTGTCGCGCAATCCTTGCACTTAGCCTAAAGAACCCAGAACAACTCGACAAACTATCAAACAGATAGTGAACTATACCCTTACCCCACACATGGAAACTAACACACACCTACAACATAATTTCATACAAACACAAATGACATTCAAAAACAAACATCCACCACACATGAATTTGTAAACAGTGAAATTTTTTCTTTTGTATTAATATCAGAATGTCAATTACAATATGCGAGCTCAGACTGCAACTAAGTCTCGGCTCTTCTCTCCTCTTTTTGGCTTACAATGATTTACAATCGATCTTCAACAGCCTCTACTAGGAATATGTTACAAGGATTTATATAGGAGGAGACTCGTCGATTATTCCCCCCCAACTACTCTAGTGGTGTCTAATCACCATCAAAACACCTAACTACTGGGGAAGATTACAATGAGTGGAAAATCTAGTCCGAATCAGATCTAGATCCCTCCTACCATCAGCAACTTAAGGCGACCTTATCTACAGCCTGTACGAAGGCATGATTTGGCTCTACTCAAGCCTTACAACATTTACTTGCATTCATTACATTTAAAATTTCAAAATCGAGGGAAAAATGAGAGTGTGGGTGCCTCTCCCCTCCTTGAATGCGCACCAATGTGTTGAATAGCTGGCGAGTGTTGAGGTGGAGCGATGCTCCTGCATCATACTCCACTGCTGGGAAAATCATGAGCTCCTACTCATGAGCTCCTCTGCTCTATTGTTGAAATCCCCCTGGATCCCAAAATTTCCCTTGGAGTTGTCCTCCTTCTCCTCTACTTTTCTATTGATGTTGCTCTACTACTCGTGCAGGTCCTCCTCTGTTCAACTTCTCCCTACTGAAAGCTTCCCTTTCTGACTTCACCATCAGCCTCCTCATCTCCTCTATGACTCCTTCCAGCTGCTATGTTGGCTAGCTTTCTTTATGTAATCTGTTTGGCTGCAACTCCTCCTCCTCATACACATCGAAAGGCGGACTGTCTTGATCCCCCATGTTGTTTTCTTCCTCTGTGGTCTTGAATTTCCACTCTGTTGCAGACTCCAATTCTACAGACCCATCACTGAGTTGTTTCTCATGTATCTCTTCTGATAGTTCAAATTCTACCAGTTCTTCTGCTAGCACATCTCCATCTTCTTCCAGTTGCTCCTTATGCTGGCATTCTTCTCCCTCTGGCATGGCTATCTCCTGGAAGCCATCTTCTGGTCTTGGATTGTCCAACCAATCCTACAACAACTTCAAATCCATCTCCCACTGAGTGAGAAACTCAACTGTGTGCTCCTCTTTTTCTGTTGGGGCAAAATTCAGTATCTGCTCCTTCTCCTCCTCAATGATAGTCTCAACTGAATGTCCTTTTGATTCAGCTGCACCTGCAACTTGTGCACTAGCCTGTGATGGGATACTTGGTAGGAATATTTCAATTCCACCAATGATCAGAACGCTCCTCTATTCCTTCTCCTCGACGGTGGAAGTATTTAACTTCTCATCATCTCCATTCATGTGGTCTGCAACTCCACATGAATATTCATATGGATGAGGCCTTTCTTTTTCCTCCTTTCCATCTATCAACACCCCTAGCTGATATGAACTCTAAGATGAGCTCATCTCTTCTACCTTGCCCACCTGGAAAATTGGGGCTTCTCCTCTGCCCTTCTGGGAGTTTATGAGATCAACCGATCTCTTGTCATTTCCCACCTGGAAATCCACGAGATCTATACCAAATCTCTTTTCCTCATCACTGAGGTTTTCAGCATGCCTCAGTCAATTCCTTAACTCATGTTGCTTCCTTCTGGCCAACCACTTCTAAACAGGCCACCTGGCTTTCTGTTTCAGAAGCCATTCTAACCTCTAGCGTACGTTTTCCTCATGATGCATCTTCAATGCTAGCTTCTCCATTTCTAGTCGGATTTCACTAAGCTCCTTGTCAATTTCTTCTCTGTGTTTCTGTTGGTGATATTCTCTTGACCACACTCATGGCCTTCAATATCCATCTTTCTTACACGTTTCTTCACCTCCACCCCACCTGATTGTCTACCATCTATTGCACACTTTGCAACAATCTTTCCAGAGCATCACACTCTATCTCCCTTCACCTATTGTCTACAGCTAAAATCAAGCTTTGATACCACTTCTGATGCAGCCCCCCTTCCCTCCTAGGGATTCTGCGACCTCTCGGTCAAGGATCATTCAGAACACTGACCCGAATTGACTCTTAGAGGCCTTGCTAGCCCCATGAATCATTTTACACATGCCCCTTTTATCCTAGGCGCAAGTCTTGTGAAACCCCTAACTTCTGCTAAGCCCTTGTTCCTCTTCACATGAACTCAATCTATGACCTTGGGCCAGTCCTCTTCACGACTCCATGCTTCAGAACTTTTGTGAGAAACTTATTCCCCTTTTCCCAATCTCTGAATCGACGAATTTACTCGAGACCCGATCTACGGTCCACATCTCTCCCACAACCAATGGTTATAATCTGCTTGGGATTCCGCCTTCGAGAGTTCCTTCCACATCTCTCTCCTCTTTCTTCCGGAGTACCTTTCCTCCTAAATACGTGGATCTCCTNCCTTCCCTCCTAGGGATTCTGCGACCTCTCGGTCAAGGATCATTCAGAACACTAACCCGAATTGACTCTTAGAGGCCTTGCTAGCCCCATGAATCATTTTACACATGCCCCTTTTATCCTAGGCGCAAGTCTTGTGAAACCCCTAACTTCTGCTAAGCCCTTGTTCCTCTTCACATGAACTCAATCTATGACCTTGGGCCAGTCCTCTTCACGACTCCATGCTTCGGAACTTTTGTGAGAAACTTATTCCCCTTTTCCCAATCTCTGAATCGACGAATTTACTCGAGACCCGATCTACGGTCCACATCTCTCCCACAACCAATGGTTATAATCTGCTTGGGATTCCGCCTTCGAGAGTTCCTTCCACATTTCTCTCCTCTTTCTTCCGGAGTACCTTTCCTCCTAAATACGTGGATCTCCTCCACATGTCCTTCTGGATCCAACGGTCCAGATCCACTTTGCTCTTCGTGACTCCGCGAATATTTCTCTTTACTTCACGCAAATATTCTAGAGTTCT
>JASDQU010101149.1:358228-375817 GCA_032191745.1 Picea mariana | reverse complement strand
CCAATGTAGCATTTACCGCATGAGCACTCTATTTTGTAGATTCCTTTGCCATTGTGAGGGTTAAGTTTGTCTTTAACGGATCTCATTCTCTGTTTGATGGTTACAAGGGGTTTGAAGGAGGTTTTAATCTCTTTTTTACTGAGTATTCTTTCAATTATATCGGTTACTCCTTGGATGTACGGAAGGTAGGCACTTCTATTCGGGTTTTGTTCTTTAGGGGCAATGTGGTATTTGCGGGTTGTTTCTAGGGCTTTGTTTATAGCATTCTTAATGTCTTTTTGTTTATACCCTATGTTCCTAAAATTTTTGGTAAGGTGATCTGTTTCCTTATCAAGGTGTGTTTCATCAGAGATTCTTATGGCTCTAGTGGCCAAGGTTCTTAAGACACCTAGCTTTTGGTTGGGGTGGTGATGGGAATTGGCGTGGAGATAGTTCTCAGTGTGGGTTTTCTTTCTATACACCGCATGTCCAAGATCACCATTACTTTTCCTTTTTATAAGAACGTCTAGGAAGGGGATTCTATTGTTTTCTTCGAGTTCCATGGTGAATTTAATATCTTCAGATATGTTGTTTAGGTGTAGAAAGAATTTTTGTAATTCATCTTTTCCATGGGGCCAGAGAACATTTGTATCATCAACATACCTTTTCCACCTTGAGGGTTTTAAGGGAAAGGAGTCCAGGGCCTTCTTTTCAAAATTTTCCATGAACAGGTTGGCAACAATGGGGGACAGTGGGGAGCCCATTGCTACATCACGGGTTTGTTCATAGAACTCTCCTTGGTAACTGAAGAAGGTGGAGCGTAAACAGACTTTGGCTAGTTTGGCTGTATCTGGATCGGTGAGTTCTTTAACAATTTGGATGGATTCATCTAAGGGGATTTTAGTGAAAAGAGAGACTACATCAAAACTTACAAGGGTGTCTTGAGGCCCTACCTTTTCATTTTTGATGATATTGATAAAGTCATTGGAATCTTTGATGAAAGAGTCGGTGTGGCCTACTAGGGGGCTAAGGATCTTAGCTACGTGTTTCGCCAGCTGATAGGTTGGTGAACCTATAGTATTCACTATGGGTCTAAGAGGGACATATTCTTTGTGAATTTTCGGCAAACCGTATATCCTAGGGGTGATCTCATTGTTGGGGGTTAGGCGTTTTTTAGTTCTCTCGTCTAGGTTAGAGTTGTTGATGGCTATCTTAACTTGCCTTATAATTTTCTTGATGGGGTTGGAATCTAGTTTCTTATAGCTGCCACTCGTGGTTAGGTGTTCTATCATTTTCTTGTTGTAGTCATCCATGTTCATAAGAACGGTAGCGCCTCCTTTATCTGCCTTGAGAATAACCAATTTATCATCGTTTCTTAGGTTCTTTAGGGCTGTACGTTCCTCATTATTTATATTACTTTTAGGGGGTTTGTCTTTGCGTAGGATGACTGCGTAGTCTTGTCTAAGGGAACCCTAAAGGAATTTTCTAGAGATGGAGCAATCGATGCAAAGAGTCATCTGCACCTATTTCTTGATGTTTGCGATTTTCACCATGTTGAGTATGACGAAGTCATGGTAGGTTTGTTCCTGTAAACCTTATCAGGGAGAGGATATGAATGGTATAAAATATTTCCCAGTAGATCAATTCTCTCATTCAATGACCTCGAAGCTATGTTCCTAACTATGTTCACCCCTCCAATTGCTTATCATACCCTTCTCACTGATTTCACCCAGATTGGTTTGAGGAAAACTGAAAGAATACAAGATTTTAATCCCAGGTTCAATAAAACCATGAGTAGGATTCCAGAAGATAAAAGACCAAATGACCCAGTCACTCTCAATTGTTATAAGAATGCAATTCCCCCGAATGTGAAATATGCTATCAGAACATCCCAAATGGATACCTTGGAGGAGGCAATGAATAAAGCCATTGAGATGGAAGAAATTATGATTGAAACGAGTGTCGACCCCGACATTATACTGGGAAGAGTAAAAAGTAAGCTAGGAGGATTAAATATTGATAATCAAGGAGCTTCCAGTTCAAGAAAGAACGAAGAATTCAAGCCTCGACCAACTCAAAACCAAACAATGGGAGGAGGATTTTTCAAGGGAACCATACCCGATGTAAAGGTTGACCCTGTAGCGGCCCAGGAAACTAAGGAAAGAATTGAGATTGCACATATGAATATAACTATCAAGAAAATGTAGAATGAGATAACCAGACTAAGAAGGGGAGATAATTACATGGAAAATCCAAGAATTATAATCCAGAGCAAAGAAGGGACCCTCCCCAAGAAAACAGAGTGAGGTTTGAGAACACGGATAATCTGCAAAGACCAACGATTCCCAAGTAGCCCGTTCCTAATGCGGATGTTTTGGATGATGTGTATGACGAGCAATTAGTTGAGCAAGAGAACTATTACTCACCTGATGAAAGCTATGAAACTATGTAGATGGATGGATGTGAGACGTCCATGTATATATTTGAAGAGGGAGACAATAATCCCAACTCACAATAAAACGTTGCCCAGACAAGAGGATTTGTAAATAGACCAAAAAATAAAGGTGATTCTGATAAAGAGAACCAAAAATAAAAATAAAAATCCAATGAGAAAAGAGCAAATGAGAAGGTGACAGATAGCGTTGGGAGTAAGAAGCGACACCTGACGTCAAACTCCACTCAAATTACATATAATGTCGTGGAGGACTTAAGTAAATTAAGGATAATTTTTCCCTTTACAGAAGTGGTGAAGATTCCCCAACAAAGACATAACATTTTGAAATTGTTCGACAATCCATATGAAAGAGCATAAGTTGTTGTTACCAATCCAAAACAAAGCCAGAGCCAGTCAACTACCAAGCTGAGAGGTAAAATTAYGCCCTTCTACATTTCAATTGAAAATCACGATGTTACACTACATAACTGTTTAGTTGACACTAGTGAGACAAATAATATAATTCCACTGGAGGTCATGGAGGCATTGRGAATGAGTTGCACAAAGTATTATGAAACTAGTGAAATCATATATGCAATTGATTCTAGGAAAGTTCCAACTTATGGAGAGATCAAATATTTTTACGCCTAGATTACGACAACCCCCCATATCATTAATGTTTTCAATGTTATTGTGGTAGACCTTCCTCCAACATATGGATTTGTGTTGGGAAGAGATTGGACATCTATGATTTGGGGATATATAATGAACGATGGAAGTTGTATGATGCTACCAGGAAAAGAAGGAGTAATGATTAAAGTGCCCCGTGGACCTAGAAAACCCTTCTCTTTCAAGAAGAAGGACAATGAATTAATGGAGGGTTATATAGATGCCAGGATTGGAAATTATTCTATCCTAGACATAGAGCATAACGAAATCCTAGAGAAAGATAAAGACACAGAGAATCAAGAATGTTTGTTTGAAGGCTACTAGAGGATGTCATTCAATGGAGCCTGTTCAAGGTTTGGGAATGGAGTTGGAATTGTTCTTATGAGTCCAATTAATATTATGCATCCACATGCTGTAAGACTGGATTTTTTATGCACTAATAATGAGGTAGAGTATGAAKCTTTGATTCAGGGGATGATCCTTGCATGAGAAAATAAAATAGAGCATCTAATTGTAATTTGCGACTTAGAGTTGGTGATTAATCAGGTCACCCAGAAGTATAAAATCAAGAAKGAAGACTTAAGTTATATTTCAAAAGAGTTAACGAATTGATGAAATATTTAAATTCCTTCAAAATTTATKTCATTCCAAGGGACAAGAATCACAAGGTAGATTCATTATCCTTGGCGACCTCATTTTCAAACCCAGATGATATCCAAAGCAAAAAGTCTTTCCAAGTAGAAAGAGCTTTCCGACTGGTCGTGCCCGATAACATTGAATATTTGCAAGTATTTGAGAACGATGAACAACTGGAATTTTTTTTGTTGAATGATGATGATGATGAAGATGATCACTCACCTATTGTCACAAAATATTGTATACAATATGAATCTCTTTTTACAAAAGATGATCATACTAGGAATCTCCTTGAAGAAGTTTTAGTTCGAAAAGTGCAAGAGACAAGAAAGGTCAATATTGGAGCTAACAGTTCCCCAAAATATGTCAACTTGGGATTTGATTGCACCACTGAGGAAGTTGATCAATATGTTGCCTTTTTCAAAGAATACACTCATGTGTTCGTTTGGACCTATTATGATTTGAAAGCTTATGATAAAACTATATTCCAACATATCATTCCTTTGAGGGAAGAAGCAAAGATGGTGAAGCAAAAAATAAGGATGATGAATCCCAAACTGAAACTTCTAGTAAAGATTAAATTGGAGAAATTGAAGAAGATTTATCCCATTAGACACTTCGACTAGCTTTCAAATCCCGTGATTGTAAGAAAAAAGACCAAGGAAATATGGATGTGTGTTGACTTCAGAGACCTTAACAGAGCAAGCATAAAGGATAAATTTCCTTTACCTAATATGGAATTCCTCCTCCAACAAGCCACTGGATCAACCTGCATGTCC
Source organism: Picea mariana (assembly GCA_032191745.1). Lineage (NCBI taxonomy): Eukaryota > Viridiplantae > Streptophyta > Pinopsida > Pinales > Pinaceae > Picea > Picea mariana. Next base: position 371,320 of record JASDQU010101149.1, on the reverse strand, counting down.
ATGTTGGATGTTTTTTCGTATATAACCAAGTCTTGGTGGTCAAGGAAGATAAGGAAAATGCAACATTTATCACAACTTGGGAGGCATATGCATATGCTAGAATGTGCTTTGGTTTGAAGAATGCTGGAGCCACATTCCAGAGGGTCATGGATCATGCATTTAGCAGTTTGATAGGAAAATTTAAGGCATACTATCAAGATGATTTGACAGTGCATTAAAAAACAAGGGGTGATCATATCCATCATTTGAGAAAAGTTTTTGAAAGATGCAGACTATATGGTGTCTCTCTAAATCCAAAGAAATGCTTGTTCGCTATAACTCAAGGATAAATATTTGGCCACATTGTGTGCAAGGAAGGGATTTACATAGATCCAAAAAGAGTTAAAGTAATAAATGAGCTCAACCCCCTAACATCCAAGAAGGGAGTCCAATCATTTCTCGACAAGATCAATTTTGTGCAAAGATTCATTCCTGACTATGCAAATATTATAAAGTCGATCAATTTGTTGTTGAAAAAGAGCAAAGGTTCAAATGGACAACATATACTCAAGAGGATTTCAATAATATCAAAGGAGCAATCACCACAACTCCAGTCCTCATTAGTCCATATTTTTAAAGGGATTTCACCATCTATTCATTTTCTACAGAGACATTTGTTGCATCTATTCTTACTCAAAAGAATACCAAAGGAGAAGAAATCCCAATAAGTTTCATGAGAAAAACCATACATAACTATGAGTTGAAGTATTCAGAACTAGAAAAACAAGCCTTGGCTCTTGTAAAAGTGGTAGCGCATTTTTGGACGTACATATTGAAATCCCATGTTGATATTCCTCGGTCGATGAAATATTTTGTAGCGCTGTAGTCTTTGGTCCTCAGAGGTTTTTGAAAAGGATGATGGAAGAGATCAAATTGAAGGTCTAGTAAATGTCGTAAGGAGAGGGAGAAATTTTCCCTACAAGGATCTAGATTGTCAAATATTTGGGGCTATTTTGGGTTGTTGAGTTAAGAAATGCCAGTGTAATTTTCACTATCCTTGTGCAGTTAAACTTGCTAGCCAACTTAATTTCCAGATGTGGGAAGGATGCATAAGGCCCATTGCTTGTGGTAAACACAAACATGTTGATCGTGATTGCATTTGACCCAAATATCAACAGTATTTTATCAGGGAAACATGAATACACCTGTAGGAGATCGAAGCAAAGAATAGGAATGTCTATTTGTCATACTAATGTTCAAAACTTCAATGACATGCCAAGCCTTCTCCAAATGAATTATATTATTCATAGACTGTTCGTTTTGCTTATAATTCCAGTATAGTAGAGGATATCTACGGAGGCATTCTTTCAAGATCTTGTGTATATGCGTGTCATTAGTTTGGAATTTGAAGGGAAATATTGTGGGTAGAAGGATTATCCATGACTTTGGAGCACAAATACCGTGAAGGATATTGAAGGTATGGAGATTTTGGATATTGTTACCTAATGGGCATTATTTAAAGTTGCAAATCGATGATCTCTTCCCAGGTTTCTATACAAAACTCTCATTGCATATTATCACCATATTCTTTAGATCAACCAAATGAGAATGCTATTACTGCTAGAAGGGTGCTTATCAGTGCCAATGAAGTTGAAAATGGAGATAGAGGAATATAGGATAGAGGATTGACAAAAAGAGCAGAGTTTTCAGGTTATGTCCAAAATTCCCAGCAATGTTAATTTTCATACACTTAGTTGAAGGATGAATGGTCATGTGAAATCGACCTTTAGCATTTGTCTCTCATAAAATGGTTATCATTGGAATGTATTTTATTATGAAAGTTGTAGATTATAGCTGATTGGCTCGGCTTGGGGTTTGATATCATTAAATAAAGCCATGAAATATCCTGTGGAAAATCCAGAGTAGTATGCAACAATCACCTTATAACTCCCAAGAACATAATCAATAACTAGATTTCAATGAGCCGGTAGTCAAATGAGTAATCTAAACAAGTAACAACTCAATTCCAAATCTAATTTTTCAGAGATTGTTGTAGATTTGACGGGGTGAATATTTCCATGCATTCAATGGTCAGTTTGAGAGAAACTAGGACACCTGACAGTGACACAAAATCAATTAATAGAAGAAGATCCGAGATTCTGAGGCATAAAATTAGTGAATAAAGGATGAGGTTGAAGAGCATCAATAGATGGAAGAGCGAATGGTTCTAAAATAGATACAAACACCACAGTCAAAGACTGAATAGTTGGTACTTTCAAATTTCAGCATATGGATTACAACTTACATGATAGTCAAGTGAATATTTCAAGGAAACACTTGGGGTTCAAATGACAGTCAAGCGATATCCACTGAGAACAAGTGGAAAACGGTAGCTCCTGTATTCTAGATTCCAAGGAATTTTGACCAACAACATCCAACAACTCATGACACATTGCAACCTTGTTTATTTCTAGTTTATATTTATAATTTTATTTGCCAGAAATTCAGAACAATTTGTTTGTTATTTTGATTATTTAAATTATCACTGGAGAGGTGATAGAGGGGGGAGGCTCGAGAGAGGTCAAGTGGATTGGAAAAGGGAGGAACCTTGAATATTGTAAGGAAAAGACTTCAATCCATACAAGATTTCATACTCAATGATCAGACATTTTGATGATGCTTAGATAGTGCTCTTCTTGTGCTCTATTTTATTCTTGTCTTATTTGAATGTAATAGAAATTCCTGCAATGCATCAATTTCTTCAAGATTCAACTTCAATTACAGTGAGGATCTCATTGTCAATTACCTGTCTCTGAAATTTGTATTCAATTATATGTTTCACATTTGAAATGACATTTCGAATATGAAAATCTTCTTTGTGAATATATGAATTTGGCATATTGTTGGTCTATGTATTCATATATGTTTCTTTATTTCTCTTTGTCCATCAAATGGGTAGCTATAAAAGAGAATTCCCTTGACTATGTGAAATGATCATCATTATTTAAATTAAGAGTGTCTATTTCCTTTTCAACCTTCTTAATCTTCCCATCAAACCAAACCAATTTCAAAACTCAAAACACATCTTTATTTATAAAAAAACATTGCAATAAATTGATGATGCCATAGCTTTCCCTTTAGCAGTAAAGTGCAACTTTAGGGAATAACACCACATATCATCGGAAATGACACAATGTGTACTATCCATCCATGGTAGTCTCATATGAAAATTCATTGATCTTCATGTCCATATTCATCAATTACTTTTGGGTTCCTTAACCACACCTTTGGGGTTACCAAAATGTGCTACCAAAATCACTCAAGGGTTGACATCAATCTCTAAGGGTTGTTGACCCTTGACCAAGTTTTGAGGATCCTTGGTCATGTTTGACCTAATTTTGGGACTTCGACAGGCTGTTGAAGGCGGAGCGCAAGATGAAGCGGAGATCGTGGGATCTCGACCCCTTTTAGGGCCCCTTTTTAGAATTCAAGATTATGTAATGGGTATGGGATGTCGGCCCATGGGTTTACCCATGATTAGGCCTATTTTGTATGTATAAATAGATGCTAAGGCGATGTAATGAGGGGGGATGGCTAAGTGCTAGAGTTGGATCTAGGTGATCAAGAGTGGTAAGTGCTTTGTGCATACTATGTGAAACTTGCAGAGCTAAGTGCAAGTCATTGTAAGCTGTGTGCTTAGATCTACTTGGGGAAGGAGGATATAACAAGCTGCGCAGATCCACTGTCCTTTGCAGAGTAGGGTTTTTGAGGCTCTGTGCATGTAATTGATTGAAGAAGCTAATAAAGAAAACAAAGAGTTGGTGGACGTAGCCCCAGGGTGGGGGTGAACCACGTACATGCTGTGTTTCTCTACTTTGTGTGATGTGTTGATGTGTTTATATGTGGATATGCTTAGTGATTAAATACCTTAGATCCGAATGAATACTGTGATACTCTGTAATTAGGGTTTAACCGTGCTGTAACTAAGACTAGATATAGGTGAATTGTAATTGATGAGTGCTTTTTCAAGTGTTAGAATCACAGATCTGTGTACCAGCTAAGGTTGCAAACATCTGAGTCCCACAACCACCCTTGCCTCTACCTTGGGTGAGACTTCATCTACTTCACAGGTATTTCCGAAAGGGTCGGTAGTTAGGGTTTTGTTGGTGCACTGTTGTAGCGTCGAACCTTGGGTCTGCCCCTGTGCCAACAAATGGTTTTGTTTCCAGGACCTGAAACTGTGATTGCTGGGAACTGAAGAAAAAGAATCTTTGTGAGAAGAACTGACCTGAAATTGTGAAATCTCTGTGCGTAGATCTATCACTCTACTGCGCAATATTCTACTTGATCTGTGAAGATCTGTGCCAAGAAGGGTCAGATATGAAGAAAAGAGGTAAGATCTTCAAGCTCTGTGCTCTGATAAAGGTAAGAATAGTGAAAAGTTTTAGATCTAGAAGCTTTGTTCTCTGCTGAAGATAATATTAGTGGAATTTTTTATTTCTAAAGTATGGATCTAGGTATGTTTAATAAGATTTGTCTTAGCTTGAAAATTAGGGCACTGATAGATGAAAGAAGATTTGATATGAGTAGATTTGATAAGAATAGTGAAAGATATGTTATACCTATGCATAGAGAGAATGTTTGGACTAACAAATGGATGCAAGATCCTAGAAATATTTTTTTACAGGTTAGCTACCATGATCCTAGTTCATAGTACAGGAAAGGTTGGGGATCATTTAAGAGAAAGAGAGGATTAACTCTTTGTTACAGTTATAGAAAACCAGGACATCTTGCTAAGGAATGCCTTGGAAGAAGAGCTAGTTGCCTCTGTTGCAAAGGTATGGACCATGAAGTATTGGATTTCGATAGAATGATTGCCAAGCTTGAAAGGATGAATATGAGACAAGGAGACCACGAGAAAGGTCAACCAACTGAGATTATGACAGAACCCTAGAAAGAATCAGAAAAAGTATTGCTACAGATGAAAGAAACCCTGAATGACCACCGACATCTCACCTTATCAGAGATCTTCAAAGAAAAAGAATGCATTGAAGTAAGAATAGGAGACTTCGACATTGACTGTGTTCTGGATGAGGAAACATTGGTGAATATTATGACAGAAAGAACTTGGGAAATTCTAGGAAAGCCTGCTATGATTCCTTCATTGAGAGGAATAAGATTATTTAGAGGAAAACTAATAACCATATGTGGAAGACTTACCCAGATATCTATGAGTGCTCATGGAACTTCGATGGAGGAAGAATTTGAAGTTGTTAAATTTATTGAGAACAACGCTCCATTTGCTATGTTACTAGGAAAACCTTGGATTGAAGGAGATCAGGCTAGAAGGAAAGAAGAGGAAATATTAGAGCAGAAGAAGCAAGAGTTAAAGATTTCATGACTAGGAGGATCGCACACTTGACTGAAGAAAAACAGAACCAAGCGAAGCTATTTAAAAACAAAGACTTGGATGTCGAAGTGGGAAGAACACTAGAATGCCCGCATAAGACTGAAGTACCTATTCCATATACAGATGAAGTATTACCCCTGATTTCTAGGAAATAATATCAATAGGGGGAAGTTACTCTACCAAAAGAAGATGAGAATCAGAATGGAAAAAGGAATACCAAGACGAAGCTCATTGGAAAGAAGGCCCGAAAACTAAGTAAGAAGAGAGCTAAGACCAAAAATTTACAGAGAGTTCCAGAGGGAACTTTGCAGAAGGAAAATTTGCAAAATTGGAATTTCACCGGGATATCAGAACAACGTCACATGGCACTTCGCCATGGCGATGAAATATATCTGTTGAGAATAGTATAACCGTTAGACCAACAACCCGAATGGGTAGAAATGAATTTATGATCAGAAAGTTCGCCACCAGACTGTTGGGACCACGCCATAACGGACATAACTAAGTTAATGAAGGCTTCTCACCCATTGCAAGAGATCTGTTTCCAAGTTATCTATTTATCCCGTCGTGCCATGCAACGAGAACACTTTTGCTAACCATGAATCTGAATCCACAGACTAGTTGATTTCGCACAGTGATCATCGCACTATTTCCATCCATCCTGTTGCATTGACTAGTTACTCTTCGAACCCGAGATATTCAACCACAAGCATGCATGTCAGACAAGCTTAGTTCTGCAGAGAAAATTGTCGAAGAATTTCTCATTGACATAATGATTGACAGAGTAATGTCTGAAAGAGAAATATCTGCAAGTATTCAAGCGTCATCGACGAGAGGAGTGCAAGATTCTTTATCGACTTCTTGCGGAGTCGGATCATCCAGACCATCAGCGGAAAAGAGAAACAAACACATAGATGACCTAGCAAATGCAAAGCTAATCCCGACCATATTGTTCGATTACATCCCACCTCTTACTGGCACGGTGAGTCGAGATAGTGTGCCAAGATATTTCGAGTACTCCATGGTTACTGCGTACCTCCCGAAGGGGATACACGCAGTTCGCGCACAGCAGGACAAGATCATAGCATTGAAGTTCAGTGACATCAACCTCGGAGATCGCAAGGACTATAGCATGCTCGCCCCGTACAAATACTTGACCAAGACTAAGGGGAAGAACTCAAAGATAATCCCCCAACTGTGGACGATGAACCTCGCACAGTCCACCCTGCTAAATGTAATGAAAATCCCACACTTCGAAAGGCACCAGGAAGTGAATGCCTGTGTCAAGCTATTAATTTCATGTTACCATTGCAGTTACTTATGGATAGACCAACGTATTATAGTCAATCTGACACTAATCCATAGGATCACCAAATTAAGTATGCAAGGACCCGACCCGCAAGAGTTCTATCCAGGAAAAACCATAGATCGCGCACTAGCACAGAAGATCAAGGATACATATGACGATGTTGAAAAGGGGATGCAAGGCTACAAGGTAGCCTCCATCCAGAATGGCGCAATGTGCCTAGCCTACCAGCTAATATCCAGAAAGTTAGTAAGGAAGAACAAACCTACGTAGGTCACAGGCTTTGTCATTGACCTTGCAGGGAAGTGCGTGGAAGGTCTGTAGATGAACTAGGCGAAGTACCTAGTTAATCAGCTGGAACTAGATTGTCACGAAGCACAGGATTAGGGCTACGAATTTCACATCAGCTGGCTCCTGATCCTCGTCGCCTTTTTTTCCTAGGAGATGCCGGAAGGTGCGACCTTTCCAGATATTGAACCGTTCAAGCTGCTTGCTGTGAAGTTCACCACACTCTGGTACTCGAGTGATATGAACAAACAGTGGAAGTCAAATGTTGTTTTTCACACATATTACCTTTAGCTGAAGAGAGCCATCGAAGATAAACCTCGCATGACCCTGAACACCCTACAGAGGTTCCGACCCCTGATGAAGTTCTGTGCAGATCGACACTTCATCTACATAACAACGCGAGTCGATGAACATAAGGAGCAGCTTCAATCGTACTGCAAAATCATGGAAGAAGAACTGGAGGAGATCACTAAAGACTGGTCCACAAACCTCCTTATTCCCGCAGACCCTGTAGACATGTCTGACCCTGACAGCCCAGAGACCACACATAAAGAACATGATACACCTGGGCCCAGCAGAACGAAGAAGACTGAAGAGGTCCAAGATTTAAGCAGTGCCTCAAAAAAGACTGTTTCAGTATCACCTGGCCGAGGGGGTGATGACGAAGTAGAAGAGATAAACGGAAAGGGAGCTGAACAGAAACAAGGCAAAGTAACACTGCCCAGAGACGAGGTTGATCCCCTGAATAAGAGGAAGGTTTCTCCCCTGAAACCTTTTTCCTGGAAGAAATAAAAATCCACCGTGACCAAGATGAAGGCTCTGCTTACTGCCGATGATTTTGACTTCATCATCGTAGCTCTAAACAACGCTTCGCTAGAAATCACGAAGAAACAAGAAGCTAAGCAGGAGGAAATGTACAATAGAATTGAGGTCGAACTCTGAGGGGTACAACAGACCCTTCAATCCAGTCACACAGTCTCCACCACACCCTTTCCATTAGGAGAACTAGAGTTGGGAGATGATCCAATCCAACTCCACCGACTAGCTGATGCAGTTGAAGCTTGCCTTTGTCGCACTCAAGAAGAAACGGAACAAGCCACCTGCTAGATCCGCCTTTTTCAACTCATTTAAATATAATTTTTAAAGTCAAATGTTGGTCTTTAAGTTTTCTTTCACTTCGTGACACTTACAAACTAGAGTTTTCAGTAGTCCCGACATGCGAAATAGTGTAAGATGTTATTTTTCGTAAGTCGCCACCTTTTATCATCAAACGAAATTTTTTTACTTTTTGTACCTCGGGATATCGTGCTTCGGGAGTTACAAATCACAAGATTTACAAGCCCCGATGTGCGAGGTCACGAAAAGTTGTTAAAGCTGACCTCAGGTTAAAATTGAGAGTAAAATTCTTTAAACCCCAGTCAAGTGCTGTCGAGATTTCGCATCTCGATGTTTACTCTCTCCAAAAGCATTGCTGTCATAACCCCGATAGGCGAAGCCACGAGACTTTTACATAAGTAAACCGAGTTAGTGTCAGGGGTGGTTAATTTTGACCATGGTTAAAACCTGTCAGGATTTCATGACTCGGTGTATGCACCTCCCAAAATCTTTACCTTCGAAACCCCTAGTGGTGGAGTCGTGATATTGCTCAAATATTAATTAATTAAAACACTTAATCTAGTTTATCTTCTAATTTAAAAAGATCACATCATTGCGATCTCAGGATTTCGCGACTCAGCATACGCTCCTCCTGGAAAATATACCTTCAAATTCATGAGTCGTGAATTCACGATATAAATTAAAATGTGATTAATTAAACATTACTCCTACTTACGTTCTCGCTTAACTAAGTCCAATCATCGTGATCTCGGGTCTTAGAGGCTCAAAAGGTTAGAGTGAAAACTCTCGACTAGGTGAATGCCGAAAGGTTGATTAAAGTTTAAGAAAGCCGGATTAAAGAAACTAAGCGAGCTTAAGCAGCATTTAATGCAAATAATGATATGCATAGTCTAGGAGGTAATTTTAAATTTCCCTTATGCCAACTTGTGTCATGAACCACAAAATTTATGGCATTAATTGGGAATGAGGCGAAGCGGCAAGTAAGGATATGGTCTTTATTGCTAAATCTGTCTCTAAATATGATTTGATCTTTCTGTTCATAAGGATACCAAGATTTTAAATGATCGAAGATATAGATCTTTTTCCTTTCTGTTATATTCATAAAGCTCTTTTCTATCCCACACAGATAAGTTTTTCTCAGCAAAACTGATCTCTGTATGTATACGCATTTTATTACGGGAGAGCTAAGTCACAATCTTCTGTCATGGCCCCGCGAAAAGCGTCAAAGACAGGTGCTGAGATTTCGGGACAAGGCTCCGATAATGTTTTGGATACTTCACCTCGAAGCGTTGACTCCATACGAACCTGGTCATACATCTCAGAGGTTTTGCAATTAGATTTGGTGAACTGTTCAGACGATTCCAGTGACAACGAGAAAGATGACTTGACTACCAAATACAAGATCGTCGTCTAGGCAGAGATGCACAAAGTAGCGGCCAGGCCACGTCTTCTACCTTACTATGACATGATCTGATGGGCTCTAGATCATGTAGATATCCCTACCATAACCATCATCAATGAGCAGAAGGTCACTGTTGGGACCTTTAGACCAGAAAACTTACAGGCGATGTACAAGTTACCACCCACGTCGAACTTCACATACAATGCAGAGTTTCTAGAGGAGTTTAAACAGAAGGAATGCGAGAAATACTAGAAAAGATTCTCTGAGTTGATCAAGGATTGGGTCTCACACCCAACGAAGTTCAGAGCAGATAGCAACAGAGTTATTCCATATCTTCTTTGGAACCACAGTTCAAATACATAGCAATGATGACCTGTAGATTGTATGGGAAGTAAGACACCACGCATTTTTTCCTCCCATGGGTGCCTCTGATATATACAGTAGCAGAAGACTTTCTTCCGACTGGGCCAAACTGTTGTCAGATAGTCTGACCAGTCGAATTACAGAATATTGGACGCAGAGGGCAAGCGGGAGAGCCGCCTCATTTTTTATGTCTGCATACATCATGGATGCCATGTGTTCCATGACACCTTTTCCCTTAATGAGTTGGAGCTGGGCTCCATCGGAGACTAAGCCTATCCATGTCTATCATTCTGAGCTTTGGGAGGACAAGGCCTTAGATTTTCTATATGAAATCTTCAATTGGGTAATGGTACCGATGCATGTCACCATCTTCGGTAATCCACCACCCCGGATCTCAGATAGTATTGCGGAAAATTTGAGCAGGGTGGCCAACTGGTACATGGAGGAAGAGTTTTCATACATCAAGGTTTTCGACGCTTTTGTCCCTCCACATGCTCTACCATTATTTATACCCGATAAGTTGGCGTGTCACGAGATCGCCATGCAAACCGTGATCGGTGGCATAAGTAAAGAGCTAAAGGGGTTTTCAAAGAAGGTATGGCCACCTTTCCCCATTCATTTAAAAACCTATTCTTTATTAGATTTTGGGCATGCAAAGGCCAAGGCAACAACCTTAGAAGATATAAAATTAGTCCATATTGAATTCAAGAAACACGACCCACACAGGGTCGTGAGTAATAACTTGGTTAGCTGTGGCCTTAAAAGGTTTGAGCACGAGAATTCGCCTCATGATGATATTTTTCGAGGTGCGAGATCGTATGTCGAGGTTTTGGCTCGGATACAAGCCCTGTCGCCCGAAGAGAGGGCTGATGTTTTCAAATTCCAAGAACATAGGTGGAGCTGCCTTCCCCCAGTATTACGGGGCGAGAATCCAACAACCGTAGAGGTGTAGAAAACAAAAGCCGAAGGCTCTAAAGATTCAACACCCGACCAAGAAGAACAACAGGATAAAGAAGAGCAAACTGAGGGCCCAAAACAGGAAGTCGAGGCTTCCAATCCTCCAAGCGAGCCAACTTCAGTCATTACTCCATGGAAATCATCTAAACAGGTCAGTAATCCCATTGTTTATGTAACTCCCTTGCAGTCGACAAAGGGAATACCAGATGTGGGTTGGATTTTTGGTGAAGAATTAGCACCCATATCAGTGGAAGAGCTACCTCTGAATGAATTCTTCTTTGATAAGAAGAGAAAGGCTGTCATGAAACAAGAATTTTATCAAGAGGCAGGTAAGGTAGCCAAGAAATTCAAAATCTTAGCCAATGGAAAAGATGTGAAGAAGCCAGAATTTGCGACTCAAATAGTAGGAACATTGGGGGCTTTTGCTACAGCCAACCAATATTCAGTCAGGACCCTAAAGGATCAGCTGAAGCGAAAAAATTGTTTAATCAAAACATTAGAGGCTAAACTAGCTATAGCAGAGGCCACTGCCATAGATCAGGTGAATACAGGTTTGGAACAAACTAAAGTAGCTGATCAAAAGGAAATTGAGCGGCTCAAAGCCGACCTTGAACAGACGCAGTTGATGGCTCAGACAAGTCAGACACAGGTAGACCAATAGAGAGAATTGCTAGAGCAACTACAAGTCAAATTAGACTTTGCCGAGAGCTAAGTAATTGATATCAGGATATTTCAATCCCAAACTATAGAGATCAAAAAAAGAGTGTCGACAACTCGACAAGGCCTACTTGCTAAGGTAGAAACGATTCAAAACAACTGCCAACTCATTGATCGGGTCTTGGAAAACCTCACTCTCAGAGAAAAAGACGCTGGGGTGGCCCRAATTTCTTTCCAGGAGGCTATTATAGCCACGACGAAAAGGGAGACAAGCAGTAGTTCTAGGCTTTCTATCTCGGAGCAGACCCGAGGTAACATCTTGTTGAAAGAATGGGAGCGTGACATATCTGAAGGCAAACAACAAGTTAGAGAGATAAGAAAATCTTGTGAAGAAACCTTCGGTTTTCTAGATGGAAGTTGGCTGGGTTCCGATGATGAAGGCAACACTGAAACACTAGGTCAGATCAATACAGCCAAACATCCACTCAAGATCAATGAAAGTGAAGAAAGATAATTGGTCGAAATATCACAAATAACCCAGATGGACATAGTCCAAATAGATAAATGGTTGATTAAACCAAGTGTACAATTATGTTCTGTCAACGCCAAAGACCAATAGGTGGAGGAAAAGTTGCCAACATTGGCTAAGGATTGTTACACCTTTGAGKCCAACAATCAAGAAGAACCTTCTAAGTTAATATCCCAGATGGTGGAGAAGTGCGTCATTTGCATAGAGCAGGCGAAGAGGCAGGATTCCGGTACCAAATAAGGACAGAAACCAAAAAAATGATTAATCTCCTTTGTTGTAACCGAAAATCGCTGGAACGTTTGAGATTCCATACTATAGAAGTCTGTATAAATATACATTTTGTAGAAAGAACACGAGGCTGGACCTATTTTGGTCGATTGTAATAGAGATCCTTCTTTTTGAATATTAATACAAAGCAATCCGAAGACTCCTGATTCTGTCAAGACTGTGTTATGAGTTTGTTTCCTCTCTGTTTTCCTGTTCAATTTCATTTCGCACATATATGTTTGATGAATGTTACACTGCAATTTAGCAAAACCTATACTGTAGTGATTAATTTTAATTGTCTATTGAGTTTATAGTTTTTCCTCTGTATCGGTTATCAGTAGGTACAAGATCTGTGGACTTATTAGACTTTCATATTTTGTGCATTCGTTAGATTTCTTCTGACCCTTTTTCTTCTTTTGTTTACATGGAAAGATTCTCCCTTGATACGAGCCTCGTATTATAAACAACATTATGTTTTTCTCGCATTTTCACACACACTACTTATTTGCTAGATAACACAGTTACAGGAAAAGGCCTTTGGTTTGTAATTTATCTTTAACAATAAATCGACTAGTTCTCTTTTATACAATCAATTTGAGACAACATTTAAAACTTTGAAACTTCCGTTTAGTTTTACTGTTCCTCTATGACTGTCCCCGATGTAAGACAGCCTAACATTGAGCTCGGTTTATCGGACCAAACACATATCACTTTGAACCTTTTCGATACTATTATTAAAACAACCAATACCCGGGTAGAACTTGAACGTTCATGGGCTGCGATTGAGCGAGATAAAAATATCCAGGAGCAGTTAGAGG
>JASDQU010101149.1:326023-336444 GCA_032191745.1 Picea mariana | reverse complement strand
TTAACTTAAAATTGTGTTGCATAAGCACAAAGTATAGGATCCTCGGGGGTTTATGTGGAGTGTGCCTATGAATATTCTTTTTCGATGTTGGGGAATGGTTTCTTCCTTCATTTTATGTTTCATCATCAGCCCTAATATGGTATTGTGTTGCAACAACACATGGGTTGTCTTCTACCATTTCAGAAGATGTGTCCTCCCCTATTGGTTCTTGTGTCTCAATTGAGGAGTTCCATCCTTCAACTAGATTGTCCTCCCCTGCTAGTTCCTATGTGTCAGTAGGGTGTCCCAATTCCTCTATTACTGAATCCCCTGCTGGTTCTTGTGTTTTAGTAGGGATCCTTTCTTTCATAATCTCTTTTTCTCCCAATTCCCCTACTAGTTCTTGTGTTTCAACAGGGGTGGTCAGCCTGGACGAGTGTCGTGTCCTTCTTTTCTTCAGCACAAGCATGCCCTTTATCACTTTGGGTTGCTCTTTCCTTTTTTCTGCTTTTCCTACCTTCTTCTTCTTCTATGCCAGGGATTTCCTAAATTTCCCTTTCTAGGATCTACAGGGGATTTGATGTCCTCAATTCTCATGCTGACTCTGGAGATGCTTGTCCTTCCACATTCAATGGTGGAGGACCTGTGACGTTTTCTCATGCATGGTTGGCTTGAAGAAATGCATGCATCACCATGAGCTTGATAATTCCATGGTGAGACAAGAAATATTGAGTTCGTTGGGCTCTCTGAATACCGTAAGCCATATTCTATAGGCACTTCCAAAGAAAGAATGGCATATTCACGATCTGGCGATGCCTGATATGGTGCAACAGTTTCAGGTGGTACCAAAATATGACGCCATGGCGACCTTCACACATGAAATACTTCTGGGCATAATAGGCTACCCTTTCCCAAAGGGGTCAAATTTCTAATAAATTTGCTGCCCTTCCTTATTAGATCTTCCCCCTCCTACAAAAACTCGTCTTTTACAGTAGGAGGCATTTTTTTTTCTAGGAGAAACATCGTTACCCCTCTCGTGGAAACCCTATCATTGTGGAAATTACTTCATCGTTGATCTCAATTTGGATTCCTCAAACCTGTGCTCTTTCCTCCCTCAGCCTCTTTGCGAACTCGAGGGCAATTTCATTGTTGTACCCCTGGAGTCGTTCAATATACCCTACCCATCCCATGTCCTGAAAAACCCTCCAAACCTCTTCATCCAGTTTGACCAGTCCTATGTCTAGTTCTTGGTGGATAAGTGGGCCTCACATTGTTTTTACCCGTACTTTGTCGATCCCACTTTCTTATTTACGGAGGTCTCCTAGCACTCCATGAGGAGAAAATGGATAAGGGTCCAACTTCACCATCTTTCCAAAAAAGGTAAGTTGGTGGGGTTTAAGGGATTAATTATGATTATTATCACAAATTTAGTAATGGTGGTGATAAATCATGTAGTTTTTACAGGGATTTTTGGATGGGTAGGTCATCCTTACGTATATTAACTGCCATCCGACGTATCACATGGAGCGGTATTGATTACATGGGGTGAATTTTTCAGGTCGATCAACTTATCATAAATGCCAATTAAGTGATATGCCAAGTATAAAGAGGGGTGCGTACCTTTTCACACTTACCTTGCACATCGTATGTGGGTCCACATGGTTCAAGCCTTGTCACGAGTTGTGTTTTTGTGCTAACGGTTTATGTTATGTCCACCTAAGCCATATTGATGACATGTCATCCTGGTATTATATCTTTCGATGAGGAGATCTTGATGTCAAGTGGTATTACATGGAAGTCAGAGTTGTAGCATCGAAATCTAGTGTAGCATAGAACAAAGTTGCAACATCTAGAGTTGCAACATATGGAGTTGCAACATCTGGAGTTACAATGTTTGGATTTGCAAGATCTGAAGTTGCAATGTTTGGAATTGCAAAGTCTACAGTTGCAACATCTGGAGTTGCATCATAAAGAGTTGCAACATTTAGATTTGCAACATCTAGATTTCTAATGTCGATACCTCATTATTTTGTGAAACCCACATTAACAGAGGTTAAAAAAAACTCATTTATCAAACCTTTTGTTTTTATTTTTATGATATGTGTTTCTTTCCTCTTCATCCTGGGGTAGATTCTTTTGGCCAAAAAATTTCCAGGTCCTTGTTGGCCCAACCATTACTAATGTTCTTCAAGAAGGCTTCTTTAGATAGTGGCCTCTTGTACAGTCAGAGTCTATGTCCATTATCCATTAAAAAATTTCTAGCTTCATCAATAATATGTATATTCACAGTCTCGTTATTGTATATAGTGTCAATCTCGTATGCTCCCTGTCATCGGGTGCAGAATTTCCCTTTGAAATAATTACCTAGAATCGAATAACAAGTCCCAATCACCGATTGAAAATTCCTTTTTCTTTATTAATTTATCGTGCCATTTAACCCTCTATTGATGGATGATAGATATTCGTTGTAGAGCATCCTATCAAAGCTCGTCTAGCTCACTAATCTGATGGAGTCACTATTGATGTTCCTTGAACAGGTCCATCCCAGTTGTAGTTTTTTCCTCAAAGTCTTGATTTATTCCTCAATGGATACTGTGGTCCATTTCCCATATACAAAATTGTATGGTGTACATTTTGTGGTATTTATCCATGTGGCTATGTAGGCCCATAATGAATTTGAAATATTATATTCCCAATCTTTGAGGTGGAGTCGGACAATCTTCGTCAGAATATTCTTAAGAATCTTGTTCGTCCCTTCAACTT
This sequence comes from Picea mariana, assembly GCA_032191745.1. Taxonomy (NCBI): domain Eukaryota; kingdom Viridiplantae; phylum Streptophyta; class Pinopsida; order Pinales; family Pinaceae; genus Picea; species Picea mariana. Next base: position 333,702 of record JASDQU010101149.1, on the reverse strand, counting down.
GTATTTTTTCATATGGATGGTATGGCCTGGTGACCCTATGATTGAAGTTGTAGAGTTCCATTATTTCCTAGAATTTCCTTGAAATAAATTGAGCTCCTCCATCCATGATGATTTCCCTCGGTACCCTGAACCTAGTAAAAAATTCTCTTTATAGAAATTTTGTCACAACTTGATCAATGGTTTCCTGAAGTCGTTTTGCCTCCATCTATTTGGTAACATAATCCATGCATACCAAGAAGTAGGAATTATGTCAGGATGGAGGATTAATAGGCCCTATTAAGTCTAGGGCCCATTTCTCAAAAGGTTCCACCACCAGTTGCATTTGTAAGGGAATCTTGTTTGTCTGCACTCATTGTCCCATTCTTTGGCAACTATCACAACTCCTCACATATTCCTTGGCATTGCGGAAGATAGTGGTCTAATAATACCCAATATTGAGTACCTTATACCATTTTGTTTGGCCTTAAAAGTGTACTCTATAGGGCCCATTGTGACATGCTTTCAAGATGTCGTAAATTTCTTCCTCCCTCATGCAGTTCGTAATAATGAAGTATGGTCATGTATAGAAGAGACATCCTTCAATCCTAGAATATTTGCCACTTTGTTTACAACCCTCTTCCTCTCTTTTGGTGATAGATGAGGCACAAGTTTTCCTGCAGCCAAATAATTAGCAATATCTACATACCAAGGCATGTTAGTGGATATTGCGAATACATGCTCATCAAGAAAAAGTGTCTTCCACAAGAAGGAGGTTTCTATATATGTTTATTCTAGAGAGAAAATCAACCACTGCATTTTCCTTACCTGGCCTTTCCACAATGGTCACATCAAATTCTTGTAATAACAATAGCCACCTAGTCACTCTAGCATTAGTGATGGGTTTTTTCATTAGATATTTAATTGATGAGTGGTCCATATGTAAAATTATAGAATATCCTCTTATAAAGAGCCATAATTTATTGATGGCATAGATTACATAAGGAATTCTTTTTCTATTACCGTATAGTTTAATTCTATTAAATAATATTCTTGTTGATAAAGTAGATGGCATATGGTCCTTGTTGCTCCTGTTGTCCCAACACTACCCCAATGGTTGTGTCTGATGCGTCTGTTGATATGTGGAATGGAAACAACCAATCTGGCCCTCGTAAAATAGGTGTTGTTGTTAATCTATTTTTTAATTCTTTGAAGGCATCCTAGAATTTATTTGTCCAATATAACTCTGAATTATTTGTTAGTAACAGAAACAAGGGACATACAATCCTAGAAAAATTCTCAATGAACCTTCTATAATACCCAGTTTTTCCCAAGAGACTTTTCACCTCTTTTTGTGTAATCGGAGGGGGAAGATCAAGTATTACCTACATATTTGTTGGGTCGACCTGTATTCTTGCAGGGGATATGTGATTCCCTAAGACGATGTCTTTTGTCATCATCATAGCACATTTTTCATCGTTGAGGGCTACATTGGTTTCTATACAACTTTTTAGCACATTTTCCAAATTGGTGAGGGTAGTTGTGAAGGTGTCACAGTAGGTAGTGAAGTCATCCATGTACACCTCCATGTTGTCATGTATTAAATAAAAAAATATGCCAAGTATGACCCTCTGGAAAGTGGTTGGGATGCTATATAACCCAAATGGTAAAAACCTATATGTGAATGTCCCCCAAGGACAAGTAAAGGTGATATTTTCTTGGTCTTCCAGGGCAATCTGGACCTAGTTGTACCCACTAAATCTGTCAAGGAACAAAAATCACTTCTTCCTCGCAAGTGTGTCTATCACTTGGTCAATAAATGGTAGGGGGGAGTGGTCTTTGTGGTTGTATTTGTTTAATTCCCTATAATCGATGCAAATTCTCCATTTTCCATTTTTCTTGGGGACTATAATGAGAGGTGAAACCCATTAGCTGTTAGAGATGGGGTAAATGAAGCCTACGGAGAGTAATTTTTGTAGCTCTTCCTTCATTATTTCTTTCATTATGTGGTTCATCCTTCATTGTGGATGGAGAATAGGCCTCAAATCTTCCTTGATGTATATGTGGTGGGTACATAAATCTTGATGAATTCCCTTCATGTCCATAGAATCCTAGGTGAAGGCCTCACTATTCCTCTTTAAAACTTCAATGAGTTGCTTCTTTTGTGGTTTAGATAGTCCTCAGTTAATGTTTAGGAATTTTCATGGATGGATATCTACTGGCTCAATGAGTGAAATAATGTTCTTGATAGTGGGGGCTTCAGTTGGTTCACAACTTCCATTAGTGGGAGAAATATTTCCTTGCACCCACTAATCTAAAATTTGTTCCAAATGTGCTTAGAAGATGACGGGGTAGTGGCTAAGAAGTCACTAATTTTTTCATCTTCTATTTTATCTTTGATGGCAAGGTACTGATCTATGGTGAGAAACTACTGGGATACCTCATCATATTGGGGCTTCTTTTTCATGACTTTGTTTGGAAGGAGGGCATAGAGTAAGTTGTTTCTTCGATCCATTGTGGGAAATTGTCATGCTTCCTGACCTGTAGCCAATATATGCATCAATAGTTGCCAACCACGATCATCCTAGAATTAAAGGATAACCTCCTAGGTCATACTTGGGTTGGAGGACTATGAAGTTGGCTGGATATTCCCAGGAGTCTATTGAGATAATGACATCTTCTATAACTCCCTCAGGTTTGACAGTGGATCATTCTGTTAATTGCAACACTATGGGAGTTTTTCGAAGACTAACCAGCCCCAAGGCTTCCATAGTTTCTCAGGTCATGATATTGATTGTTGCACCAAGATAAATTAGGTTATTGGGAATATCAATGTAGTTGATCTGGACGTTTACTAGCGGACTTCCTCGATCAAAGTATTTGGTTGTAGTTTCCTTTCCCAACATTAAGTCTGCCAATTTTCCTATGACATGGATAGTTTGGGGGTCTTTATTTTTTATCCCATGTTATCGAAGACATAATTCCTTGATATTCTTGGAGTATATTGGGACATCTTTGATAGCCTGGAAAAGAGGGATTTAAACAAAAACATTCTTAAGTTCCCATAGGATGTCAAATTCTGGTTGTGTGGTTGGTTTCTCTAGGTTTAATCGCCCAGGATATGGAGGGAATGTTGGTCCTTGACTAATTCGGTTGGGATTTGTCTCGGGAGGTTTCTCTCATGGAGGATCCTCCTTTTGGGTTTCCTCTTGGTAATATTCAATGGTAACCTTAGGGGTTTAGTTATTTAAGACCTTCCCTTATCTTAAGTGTATATCTTGGCACTCTACATGAGTAATTGAGTATGCAGGGAAGGTTGGGAATCCAACAACACAAGTTGGCTGGGTAGGTTGGTTATTTGGGTTAGGGAGTGGTTGCACAAGGAGTTGCGGTTGAGGAGGAGAAGGATTGGGCTATTGTGTAAGAGTTTGTGGTCGTGGTAAGGTTTGCAAGACTTTTTGGGGCCAAGTTTGTTGTGTTCCTGCAAAAGGATGTTTCTGCCACCCTTGCTACCATGGATGATTTGGAGAAGGTGAGAGCGTCCATTATGGATTAAGTGAATACCACTTCTAAGTGGGATATTGCATTGAATAATTAACCCCATAAGGATTGAAATAATTATATTTGTTTGTGTTTGGACCTAAGGGACGGGGTTTCCATGGTCTCTTTTGGATGATAAGACACAATTTCTCAACTTCCCCATTTGTTTCCTGGTAAGCTACCTTCAATCCTCGAAAGGATGGACATTTGGATGTAGGATGATCCTGTTCACATATCCCACAAATTCCTATATGATCCAATGGGCAATTCTCTCTTTGGGTGTTTCTTCTTGCACCTTGGGAAGAATATTTCCAAATCCTACTTTTTCCTCCTCTTTCTTCCTTTGTAGTTGTAGTGTGTCAAGCTATGAACTTAGGGAGTTGAGTATGTTTGTCTTGAAGTATTCCAACATATTATCAATCTCCACTCCAGTGACTCCTCCATTGCTGCTCTTGTGGGATATTGTAAACATATCTCGTGTTCCCTTACTAGTTCATGAGGTAACACGAGAATATCTCTGGCACAAATCACAAATACTTTCATAGGGGATCTGAGATATGTTGCCCCCACTCATAAAGTTGAGGAGATCAATGCATTCTTCCCTCATTCCCTTAAATAATAATACCTTGAGAGTTTCCTCACTTAACTGGTGTTGTCTTTCCCTCTGTCGATTATATCAGAAGCATTCTAGATAGTCCTCTAAGATTTCTTCTTCCCTCTAAGTCATATGAAATATTTCCTCCTTTATGTCCCTATTCTTGCAGTAATCTTGATACTTCTTGAGGATTTTTTCTCTCATTTGTGCCCATGAGATGATGTTGTCTCGTTCCAGCCCTATAAAACATCTGAGCGTGGCTCCCTTGAGGGTGGGGAGGAAGAGTTTCAACTTCTTAGTATCATCAAAATAGTCATAGCTTCAACAGAGGACATCGAATTCAAACAAGAACATGTTAGGGTATTCATTAGAAGAGTCGTTGAAGTTGGGAAAGGTAGAGTGAGGAATTTTTTTCATCTTTGTATCACTATCGACTTCCTAGATGGGGAATTTAAAGGTGGAAACCTCTTCCTTGACCTGATCATGGTTGTCTTCTCTTGCCATTTTGTGGAAGGTGTCTTCAAACTACTCCTTAGCCAATGCAATTAGCCCTGGGATTTCTTTCTTTGGGCAGTAATAACTGGACAGTTTGTTGGTGCTTTCGTGAGGAAAAATGTATCTCGCTTGAGTGGAGGATGTTTCTTTGGGAGGACTAACTAAATGGCCTACCTCTGAGTCTGTAGGTCGATTCTTAGATAATGAGTTGGTAGTAGGGGACAAATAATGAGGTGGGTCGATCGACTGGCTTGGTGACTCTCTTGTATATAGTCTCCCTGCAATGTTAGTTTTAGGGGGGGGGGGTTCTTTGTTCGAACTTTTTGGTTATGGTTTTTTCTCATGAGCGTTTCACCAAATCATTCAAGAAAAATAAAAAAAACCAGGAAATCAATTGCAAAATGTTACATATAAAAAAACATACTAATCCTTTGAAAGAGGGGTTGCACTGTTGACAGTTCCCTGACAACGACACCAAAAATTATGGGTGTTCTAATTACCTTTTAATTGTTTCAAAGGGAAACCAAAAAAGCAGATCATTTACTTTGTCAAACCATGGATTCACATGTTACTTGCGAATTGTCATGCACTATATATGCCAGGGAAATCAACTCAATCTAAATTCTAATGGTGAAGTTGCAACAAAGGAATGTCTAAGAACAAGGGAGAATATGAACAAACCAAAACAAAGTCACCAAATTCTAAATCACTCAAAAGTAACGAAAACAGGAATTGACTATCTAGAGTAACTAGATGGAAGCAATATGCTATGACACCAGTCTAGGCCTACTGAAAAATACAACTAAAATAATTATGCTAGTGAAACCAAATGGAAGTGATTTGTTGTCACCCTGGTCATGGCATAATGAAAAGGGCATCTAAACTATTTCATAAAGGAAACACACATTGGCCAATATCTAATCATGTTGGTGACTATGTTGGAGGTAGCTCACACCCTCTTGTTGTATGACATCAATAAAGGCACTTTTCATATAGCTAACCAATTCAAACACTTATGTGATCACACATACGAATTGAAAAGAACATAATTGAATACTATCGAAACCAAAAATGGAAGTGTTACAACATAATATAATTTACCGGCTATGAAAGAGTAATTAAAGAACCCTGCAGACACAATACTTAATCCAAAGAATGTAAATGTGCTACAATATAGATACAATACATAGTACATGTCTAAGGAGGGAGCCCTACCTCCCTAGTAAAGGAACTGGTAGAAAACTTTAATCATTTACTGAGCTCAAATGCACATCACACCACAATTATGACCAAACGTTGCAACAATATATTTCTTATTAAAATGCAAACAAAGTTCGAAAATTAAAATTCATCCTTGACTCTCATTGAGTTAAGCCTTTATATATTTCATTACATTCTCTCTTTAGAAGGGAAATATATAGGACAACCATGAGGATCTAGATCAACCATGAGGATCTAGATCCTCATGTTGTTCCCAATTTCATTTAATAAACTACTTGGAATAGGTTTGGTGGAGATTCATATGACTTAATCTTCGTGGATTATTTGGATATCAGTTGGAATGGTTTCCTATGCTATTTCCAATTTTTGTAGTTTGAGTTGTTCACCCATTCTCCTTTTCCTTGAATTTTATGCCTAATCCTTTTATCATGGGGTGCTACACCCGTGGTTATTTCCTTGGCATCATTACCATAGATGGCATCTTGAGATCCTGTTAGCACTTTGTTCTTGGGATGTTGTATCATGTTGTCACCATGAAGAAGGCAATGTTTCTTGTCCTGAGTTGCAACAATGAGGATATCATGTTGTGACATCAAAGAAAGGTGTTGTAGCAATGTAGAGGGGTGTTGTAGCAACATGGAAAAATGTTACAACAACAGAAAGGCCTATTGCAACAACTTGAAAAGGGTGTTGCAACAACTGGGACTATATAGCCTCCAAGTCCTTTCCTATCATAGCAATTATGTTTCATTAGTAAGCAAAAAAAAGGTCAATACTCTCTCTTTTACACTAGGAAAACCACTCAAAGTGACATGAATTACAGAGTGACATACCTAAGGAAAAATGCACTAATTATGTTGAAGGTAGAAATGAAAAGGATGATAGAGTGGCACAAAAAAGATAATAAAGGCTATGAAAAATATGGTGTTGTGGACACCCATCAGAGAGCAGTGAGAGAAGTTACAATGTTACCATGATTATGAACAAACTTGTGATAATATCTTGTTAAACCTAGGAAACCACATAAAATTTTAATATTTTAGGGCGAGGCAAATCCTTCATAGTTTAAATTTTCTTAGGATCCACATGTACACCATCCTTGCTAACAATATGACTTAGGTACTCAACTTTAGAGCCTCCAAAAGCACATTAAGACTGTTTGAGAATTTTGTTTGCTTAGATAGTAAGTGTAGGACTTGATCCACATGGGCAAGATGGGTATGCCAAGTTTTACTATAGATGAGGATATCATCAAAGAAAACCAAGACAAAATGATGAAGGAAAGGATGGAAGACATGATTCATAAGACTTTAAAAAGTGGAAGGTGCATTACACAAGCCAAAGGGCATGCCCAAGAACTCAAACTGACCCTCATGAGTTCGAAAGGTAGTTTGGGAATATTTTACTCTTTCATATGTATCTAGTGGTGTAACGTACCCAACCTCTAGCTAAGAAACATTACGCATGGAATACACATTAAAACATGAAATTTTCTACTAATTAAATTCTTGTAGCTTACCAAATGTTGGCGTTCAGAAGTCACTACTGGATTGCTACCAGGAGCAGAGCCCGAAGTCCATCAGTTTTAATGTCACAATTTGTTTTAAAAGGTGATCAGATGGAGGGAAACTCAAAACAACGTCGCATCAACTCGGAAACCAGACCGGGCATGCATGAAAGAGTGAGGTCCTGATAAACTCCAAACATTGAGTCGTAGTAAAGGCGAGTAGATGGAAGATTTACGCAAGAAGAGCGCAATGATCTATTACAGACATCAGGTGTGCAACAGATTAAAGAAGAAATGCATCCGAACGCAAAATCCTTTTACATTCAAATACAGAAGACCAGAGGG
>JASDQU010101149.1:276995-320319 GCA_032191745.1 Picea mariana | reverse complement strand
TTTTGCATACGATCTCTGTTTTAGGCATATGATAGCTTGTTGGAAAGGTATCGTCGAGAAGATTCATTTTGGGGGCTCAATCATGCCCTCAGCCATCGTTGAGAACCTTGATCTTGAAAAACCTTCATTTAGTCCCTCAAAATGGCCCCGGAAGTTAAAACCTGCTAAAAATAGTAAATTGCCAAAATTGCTAGAAAACTGTTTTGAGCCAGTCGGAAAAGGTGGGTGGCCACCAATATCCACCTAGATCACCTATCCTTGGCAAAAATAGACCTTGAGCTTTAATTACAAATGATAGCAACAAGTAAAAACCTTACCAATCCAAATAGCAACAAGATAAACCATAGCATGTCAAGATAAACCACCACAAATAGCTATAAAAAGACCTCCAAGAGCTAGTGCATCATCATCATGTACTCCATAACCAAATAAATCACCACACCATATCACAAAAGAACAAAAAGCCCCAAGGTAGCAAAAATTTCATTCCAATACTTCTCACAATGGGAGAGTTATGATTCAAAATGAGATCTTATGAACTCTATTTATACAAAATGTCTATCATGTAGTTTGTCCACATTAGCAAGGGTAAAACATAATATAAGGGGTCCACAACACTTATTTTACCTCTTGCAACAAAATAATATTAAACAATTCACTTAAAATTCACTTTTCACAAAAGAAACCCTAGAATAAGGTGACATCACCCCTTTAGGGGAAGTTTTGGCACTTTGAAGAAGTCGTTGGGTAGGTAGATGCATGGATAGGCCTCCAAAGGCCACTTTTCACTCATCCAAGTCTTCTCTTCATGGTCTTCAAGCCTCCTTCCTTCAAAATGTTCCACATGTCTGCTAGCGGGAAAACACCCCTTTTACTACACCAGGGTTCAGAATGTAGGCAGATCGATTAACTGTCTAAAAGTTAATTAATTCTCTATAATACCCAAAACATACCAAAACTAATATAAAGAAAGCAAGGAAAAAGGAGATTGGGTAACTATACCTCTAATCCCATGTGTGGTGATGACCTCCTCACGCTTGGAAATTCCATTGACTGCACGCCTCCTCCCAGGGCTGACCTGCATCCAAAGATTGACAAACAAAGAATTACAAGCATGCTATTATATATATATAATTTAGGGTTAGGTGTTAGAATGTCAAGGATAAATCAATAAAAGTATTCAAGACACCATCATTTGGGACAAGAAAATGTAATTCTTTTATTAATAACACAAATATTATACCTTTTCAATCTAAGCCGGCCATCGTTCCGCGAACCTGGTCTGGGCTCCTCTTCACCAAGATCCAAGTGCACCTTGTATGAAATTCTCCTCTCAACCTTCTGATCTCTTCTAGGGAAGATAATGGGTTAAATGGAAGAAGAAGGGGCTAATGAGGGAATGTTGAGGCAATTTCTCACAAAAGGAAACAATATCTTGGGCAAGGAGGGGAAGTGAAATCAGGCAAAGTTTCATTGTTCTTATGCTTAGATTTTGAATGAGACCCCAACACCTCCTTTAATATGAAAAAAGGATGGTTATTCGGTTGGGTGACGAGCTATAGCTCGTGGATTAGTTAGAAAACTACCAATAGCCCGTAATTTCAAAGAATTCCTTGCAACTTTTGCAAGTATATGCGGGTTGTAATGGTGCATCATGTGTATGTACGCGAGCTGTAGTGGTGCATCAAGTGTATGTACACGGGCAGTAATGGTGCAGGGCACACACATCTTCTAAAATTTGTTTTTTTAAGAAGAGTAACTCAACAGTGCTTTGGTAAAAAATGCAAGTAAGAGGGCCAAGGCCATGTATGCATGTGTTAAGCAATTTAGGGTTATAACAAATGCCCCATAATGTGTGAGGTTAGAAGAGAAACAGATGGCCAAAATACATTACAATATATTCTCCAATGTACGAAATCGAGTGAGCCTGGGACCCGAGTTCGGGAGATGCCATCTGCAAAATAACAATTGTCTCTCTGAGGCGGGCATACCCATGCTCGGGATGAAATAAATCATGGATGCCAATCAAATACACTACAAATCCATGTCATATAACTATATAAAGTGTATTCACGAGCAATACACAATGGATCTACATCTCAAAATCAAAGATATACAAATATAGTATCCATCTTCAATAAGCTAGTGACGCCTGATGGATGGAGATAAGGTCTTCATAGCTCAAGCAACAACTTCAAGATCTTCAAAACTCGTGTAGGAGTATAATGGGAGTGCATAACTCACTACCCTGAGGTCTTTGACGGCTTGTCGGGAAAAGACAAGAGGATCTCAATGATCAGGTAGAGAAATTCGTCGATTTTGAATCAGGACTTGACTAGAGTCTCGGGATGGTCGATTCATGAGGTCAAGAGACAAACTGTAGAAAGGATGACTCAGACTGGGTGAAAATTCCCTCGGACAAAAGCACAAAATATGATCAGACTCAGGCAACATTCTATTGACACAAGTTTACAATGCAAGAGACACCACAAACTCTCCATGTGTTTGGAAGAGTAACCAAATAGAGGAGGACACAACTCTATGTAGAGAGAACAACTTCCTAAGGTCATAATATATCCCAATGCTTGACTACAAACAAAAGGATGTGATTTATCCAAGGGCGACTCTTTGTGCTGTTGAAAAAAAAATACATATTTCCCGTCCCCTCTTTTTGGGATATTTGATTTTTTGTCTTTTTCAATTTTTTAAAGAGCTTGAAAAAGAATAAAAGAATGCTATGTTACAAAGGAGGAATAAGTGTCGCTAGCAAGCAAACTAGTTCCCGGCACAAGGAACACACTAATGCTCAGAGAAAGGAGACATGTGCATGAAAAGGACACTCAGGGAAAATTCCTCCATGGGTCAAGGTGTCAGGTCGCGGAGGCAAAGTGCTACAAGGCTTGCATATAAGGCATGCTTCAAAGGTTCAGTTGAGAGAAACACAGAGACAACATTAGGCAAAAGACACAGAGATGCAAATGCAATTAAGAAAGACACAATTAAACCCCCTTCAATGTAATTTTAATGAGCCCAGAGAAGGTAAGATCGATAGTTTTGTCATGTTTAGAGAGTCTAAAAAAATGTAAAAGCAGACTCTAGGGAGTACCTTTTTCAGAGATAGTCTAGTTGGTTTGAAAAAAGGGTTAAACTTTCACCAAAAAGATGTCTATTCAAAACCATTTTAACAAGTGTGACAACGACAAGATCACTCGGCTATCTTTTCAATTTTAAGGAGTCTAAAAAGAGATTAAATATGGACTCACAACTTTTTTCTGAGTTTAGTCTCCTTAGCCCAAAAAAAGTATAAAAGTAACCAAGGAGAACTCTCTCGGAGAGATGAATCTCCCGAGGCGTACCTTTTTCCGCTATAATCTACAATATGGAAAAAGGGGTAACCTCATACCAGTAGATGCTCTTCTGGACCAATTTAAAGAGTGTGAAAGAACAAGGTCACTCGACTATCTTTTCAATTTTAGGGAGTCTGAACAGAGCTTAACTATGGACTCCGTGGGGGTTCCTTTTTCGTAAGTAATCTCCAAGGCCCGAAAAAGGCGATAAACCAAAACCAAGGAGAATGTTCATTTTTAGAAGATTTAGTCCCTCAAGCCCGAAAAAGGGTTAAACTTACACCTGAGAATATTCTTCTAGCGAACCAAAATTCCGAGAGCATATCTTTATTCGTGAAATTGACCATTCAGATCGAAAAAGGGGTAACCTACCGCTGGACATACGTGCCTTCAAATTTGAGTTTGGAGAGCGTGAAGGGAAACAAGATCGCTCGAAAATATTTTCATGTTTAGAGAGTCTGAAAAGAGCTTAAATAAGACTCCAGGGGGCTACTTTTCTCAGTTAATCCAGACAAGATCGAAAAACATAAATACAGTCTCGTCGGATGTTGCTTTCAGATTTTAGAGCGAGCTTGGAAGACAACAAAGCGTGCTCATTTGGGAGTCCTAAGGGTGAGTCCAAGAATGATGTTGCATCAGACGAATGAGGCTCAATCTCGTAATCATGACAGGACTAACAAGGACTCTCGAGCCTATAGTCAGTACAGACAACATGGATGCCAAAATGCAACAAGGATCTATCTAGGGAATCCATGTAAAGGTAGGTTCTACCACCTAATTACGACACTTATAGTGCAACAATGAAGGTTCTGTGTTGCACCTTGGTGGGATCAATCCTATGGCAAAGTGGAAAAGACAACGAGATGCAGAAAGTGGAGGTAAAATCCTAACTTATATGCAAAAAGTTGGAAAAAACGTCTTTTACCAAAGGATACCAAAAAGTGACCCATCCCCAAAAGGTTACCAAACCAAAAGAAAAAGCGTATCATAACATCCAATGAGAAAATCAGAACCAAATGATTTCCAAGCCAGGAAAAACGACAAAGGGGGTTGAAAAAGTGGAAAAAAGGGGCCAAAAAAGTCTATAAATAGAAGCTCATAGCTCATTTTCACCATTGTATTTTGAAAATCGACCAAAAGGAGAAAAAATCCCCTTTACTAAAGAAGTTGATTCTGGGAGCTTCAGTGGACGAAACAAACTTATGCTCAGATGAAGTAAGTACAAATGCATCCCTCTTTCTCTTCAATTCCTCTTTCATGCATTTATTTTTGTTTTTGAGGGGACACACTCTCCTAAAAAGAGTGGCCCTATGTGTACGCGGGTTGTCCAAGGACAACCCGCATATGTACTCAGGTAGAAAACCCTCTGCCCATGTACATACGCGACTGAGGCAAAAACAACCCACGTACACACTTAAAAACTTGGATTTTTTTTGAAAAGAAATAGCTAACTCCCTCTAAAATGCCATGGAACAGGATGTATGTCCATTGGAGGGAGAGGGAACATGAGGACATTTATATACTAGTTGAAGAGGACCCTGCTTCCATTGCCGCATTGAAACAATGTGGGGTGTGGAATTTCTTCCAGTGGCTGTTTATGAGGGCACAACCCAGGCTACTGAATGCCTTGGTTGACTACTAACATCTGGATGCAGAGGCATTTATGATAGAGGGGAAGTCGTTGACTCCAACGACTAAAGACATCTACTTTTTGACTGGCCTCTCGAGGAGAGGGGAACCAATCAATTTGTGGACATTTCCCCCTGGGCCTTTTAACATTAAGGACTACATTCAGATGTACTATGAGGCCGACACTAAGAAGGTAGGTTCTCAGGGGCCTATTCACAAGATCACGAGTATGTCTTTGAGAGTGATCTTGCTACGCATTGGGCGGATTACTAGATCTGCAACCCTTCACCAGGATTCTCGGGTACACATGCATTATGCTATTCAGTGCCAGGAGGCACAGATATTTGATTGGAGTACGGCCATGCTCACATGCATGAAGAGACAATCTGTGGACATTTCCTCCTGGGCCTTTTAACATTGAGGACTACATTCAAATGTACTGTGAGGTCGACATTGAGAAGGTAGGTTCTCAGGTGCCTATTCACAAGATCATGAGTCTGTGTTTGAGAGTGATCTTGCTACTTATTGGGTGGATTATTGGATCCATGACCCTTCACCAGGCTTCTCAGGGACACATGCATTATGCTATTTAGTGCCAGAAGGCACGGATCTTTGACTGGAGTACGACCATGCTCACATGCATGAAGACACAACTGATAGAGTGTTGGCAACGCAACAACAAAAACTTTGGGTTTGGTACTATTTTATGCTCATTCTTCTTCTTCGAGAGTACTCAGCCTTAGTCTTAGAGAGACTGTGCAGGGGCATGTGGCCTCCTTCCCAACATTATGTAGATGGGCAGCATTATTGCCACGATAGGGGGGAGGGAGGACCATAGAGGCCTCCGACGACACATTTTTTGACTCATGGGCATGATAGATTCCAACGATAGAGGACTACCCCTATGCTGGAATCAACTTTTCCAGGGATCCAGACATGCCCATGCCTCCCAGAGAGGAGCGAGGAGAGATAGGTTACATGTTTTTAATGTTATTTAATTTTTAATTGTTTTTTAATATATATCATTTTTATGTGTGTATTAGAGTACTAACTTTCATGTATCTATTATGTACATATGTGGGACCAATGCACCCGACAGACTTCGCGAGGACTCGATGACGTCCTCGACTAGAAGCGGGATCAACAACAGTCGATGGACCAACAACCACAAGGGGGACCTCCAGTCAGAGAGGCTGAGAGAGTTTTGAGACGGGTGGAGTGCAACCTCATTGCGCTCACTCGTGCAGTACCCATGGACAAGATCGAGGATCTCCCACCTTCTATCCAACCTCATGTAGTGGGGGTGCCACAGACATGGGTCCATATTTTTGGCATTTAGCCAACGCCATCTTTCATTATGGCAGGGCCAATAGGCCCCAAGATTAGATATGCTAGACTTTATATGTGCCGAGGGCACCATTATATATTTTTTCAGGGCATAATCCCAACGATGTATACCGAACCTTATTTTTGAGGCGTTCACGCCCACCTATGTACTCATGACACTTTTAATATATATACATATTTACATCTTATTTGTCTTATGGATCACATTTTTTTTTTTTTACAAATGTATGTACATGTGTATTGTTCTTCTCTTTTTATGTGTGTGCAACATGCCAATATAATTATTGATTAGCTAGAGTATCTATCATATGATTAAATCTCCTAGGAACATGGATATACGTAATGTAATCAAAGTAATGTTCTAAGAGACGTACCCTAAGGAAACATCGATGTAAAGTAGGATCATAAACGTGGTAAACTCCATTTAACTAGGACACAACCAACTGAGCAAATAAGCAGACCCGAAGGTGAGAAATGCCATGTGACAAAGCATCACAAAGCAACTCTATCACTGCGTTGTACTCGACAACATTGTTTGTAGCGTCACCTAGACAAATACCTCTGGAAGATAGCAACTAGCTTCTAGGTGTGAAAATCACCCAAGCTGCGGAAGCGAGCCTCCGAGTATGTCGGCTTGCACCATCCATGAACCCAAAGAACACCTCCAATTCACTTGACATCTCCCACAGTGAAAAATAAGACATAAATAACTACACGTCCACAAAACAAAAAGAAAAAAAACTGTATAAGAACTATACATATGTACAAGAAGTCACCCAGGTGACCAACCTAAGAGTAATACTTCTTGAGGTAGAGCCCATGTCTAGGCTCCTCCAAGGCATTTCCTTCAAAGTTAACGAGAAGGTAAGCACCCTTCTTCAAGACCTCTTTCACAATGAACGGCCTGAACTACATGGGTTTGAACTTGCCTGCCCCCAGGGGATCTTTGTCTTGATCATAGGCCAGGACAAGATTGTCTTCGGATAAAATCCGAGGAGGAACAAAGCGATCGTACTGACACTTGACTTGTTGCTTATGAGCCTCATTGGTCGAGGTTGCATCACGACGCTGCTTAAGATATAATAGGCGTTCCTCAAGCGGTGAAGTGTTTGGTAGTAATTCCACTGCCAACTTTAAAGACGGGATCTGACACTCAATCTGCAAGACTGCTTCGAACCCGTATACGAGTTGAAAAGGTGAGAAACCGGTGGCAATCTTCATAGATGTTCAATAGGCCCACAACACTGAGTACAACATCAAATGCCAATTTGACTTGGCAGAATTGATCGTCCACTGAAGAATACTCTTGAGAGACTTATTCACAGCTTCAACCTGACCATTCTCTTGTGGGTATTAGGGTGACAAATGTTCTTGCCTCAACCCAAGCTTTGATGTTAACTCGTACATCATTTTGTTTTGGAAGTGACTGCCATGGTCAGTACAATCTCCTTTGGGATGTTGAACCTTGTTACTATCTGGTTAAAAAGGAAAAGAGTCATTGTTTCGCCATCATTGTTAAATGATGGCATAGCCTCGACCCACTTTTTGAAGTAGTCTACCACTATGATGATGTAACGATGCCCCTAGATGAAGCCGGGTGACATGTAGTAAAGTCAATCCCCCACTTGGTGAAAGGACCAACAACAATGACAGGAAACATGGGAGCAGGATGTGCTCGCATCTTCTGAGAGAAGATCTAACACAGATGGCACTTCTTGATCACCTCAACGCAATCCTTGATTAACGAAGTCCAAAAGTAACCAAAACGTAGAATCTTTTGGGTTTTTACCAACCTAGACAAATGACCACTACATGCTCCAGTGTGGCATTCATTCAAAACGAGCTCTGCTTCTTCGTGGATAAGGCATCGACAAAGAATGCAATCTTCTTTTGATAGTCTTCAAGCTTACTTCCTTCAAAATGTTCCACATGTCATCAAACAACACCCTCACCACCAAACCCTAGCCCTCTAGGTGACGTCAAGCCTCCAAAGGTGACGTTTTTCATCTCCTGGGAAAAACGTTTGGCATGTAAGGGATAGGTCATTTCATCCATGATGTCTTCTAGGCCTCTAAAGGTACATCTCTGTCATCTAACATGCGGGCCCTTGGAAACCAACCTATGGGATTCAAGCCCCATGGAAGTGCAAGATAGGCTTGTTCTTCCAAAATTATTCACCAGTTAGGTCCTGCAAAGACAAATAAGCATGCCCTCCAAGGATCTCAAGTCATAATATCATGGTGAGTAAATAAAATCAATAAATGAGTCACCTAAGCATGTGCATCAAATATTACTCGGTCAAATAAGTAAGTGCTCAAAGACATTATGCAACTTTCCAAGCTTCGATATGGGAGGGTTGACGAGGTGTCCTATTGAGTAGATCTTTCCCTAGGTCAAGGAGTGTTTCCCAAGTGATCCCTCTCTAAGCCATGTGAAGTAGATGAAGTGGTTATGAATCAAGACTCACTAGGCATGAGGTTCATGACCTATAAGGGGTTGTAGTGTCTCATTCATGGGTGCCTTTGTAGAGGATGTGTGGCATCTTTGTTTGCAATGCACTTTTTCCAAGCCTATCCTCTTGCCATTCTTTGTTTCTTTCATGTTTTAAAGGATGAGTTGCATGCCACTGTCCTGGTGTTGTGTCTAGATAATGACAGTGTCACTCACAAATACCTTGTGGAAATGAGAAGGTTGGCTTGCGATGATACCCCCTTTCTCTCAGTTGTGTAACTAAGAGCCACTACCCTGGCTTGGTGGCCAGATGATTGTAATGTCTTACCGTTAGATACCCATGATCATGATAGGCCGGCTCATGATGAGACCTCCTATCCTCCAACTAACCCCCTAAGAATTCACTATCACTTATTCTTGTGGGTCCCTCTTTTCTTACAGAGAAGCGTTTCATTACTTTCTCAGGGGATCCCTGGGTGAAGCATATGGAAGGTTTATATATAGGATTTTATTTTCTTATCCAACAAAAATCCCTTTGGGACTTCATCCCCTTCTTCCCATGTAATGAGGGATAACCCCTTCTTGGGTCAATATACCCTAAAATCCCAAGAGACAAGGAAATGGGGGGTTTTAGGTGATGGAAAGTGGTAAGTACGGCTGAGAATGGTACAATGGCTCTTCAAGGGAGTTCCTAGTAGAAAAATCATTCATGAGGGAGATCACTTACTAGGGCACAATGTCAACCACCAAGGTGAAACGGGGCAAAAGGAATAATGTCCAAGCACATGTGATGAAGTCTAAAGTAGTCTAAGATACCACATACTCAAAATGCCTCAAATATTGAAATGAAACTCACCATAATACCTGACTTGTACCTCATGGAGAAAGGCCTAGTGCCTCTCGGAAGCTAGCTCGTGTGGTGGATGCCATCCTGAAAATCCTGACATCTGTGGTGGTGAGAAGGGTTTCCATCTATGCAAGTGGACATTGTTGGTCTTGTAGTCTCTCGACACTCCATATCTGCAACCTGAGGACCTCGAGACATGATCTCCTTATTTATCCCACAAAATGGAGATAAAATCTAGCTCCTACTTGGGGACATGTGCTTGCCGTAGAGGGCACGAGAACCACAACATCTCCTGGTAGACCTGTGCCCGCCAAAACTCAGACAAAAACATCAGAGCATCTAGGGTGGTGCTATCACCCTTCATCCATATACATAAAAATCCAAATGAAAACTAATCTATAAAAGAAAATTTTGTCATTTTAAAAAAAAATTCTAAACTAAACATGAAATCAATATGCTAGAGAAAAATGGAAATGAAATGAATCTAAACTAATATGAGCAATCAAGATGAAAATTCAAGGAAATAAAGATGACCTACCTACTTACCTGGGGCCTGGGCCCTGGAGAAATCAAGTGTCACCTTGGAAATAATTTTTGAGGAGAGATCCATTCACCAGTAGTAGAATCCTCCTCCCTCATGTCGTGGATAATTAAAAAGAGTCTGGCCCAGATACTTCCTCTATCTTGTAGGGCCCTAACCAAAGAATGACGAACTTTTGATGCATTGTTGTTTTTTCTCTCCTGTTGTCCCACACTAAGACCTGGTCCCCTTCCTTTAAATCTCTTTTCCTTTCCTTTCGATCAAATTTTCCTTTCACGTTTTCTTGATTCTTTGTCATTTGATCAAAGGCCATTCTTCAAGTTTCATCCAATTCCATGAGTTGATCAATTCACCTCTGCAATTCTTCTTTATCTGTAACAAATTGTTGGGATATTTGTAATGCTGGATCTGGATATTTATAGGAAAGAGAGCTTCTAACCTTTACAACAACTCAAAAGGGGTCTTTTCGGTGGAATTATTGGTAGTTGTGTGGTCATCCCACAAGGCATACTTAATTTTTTTGTCCCAACTCTTCTTGTTTTCCCCAACAATCTTCTTCACAATGTTCATAATGTTTTTGTTGTTGGATTCTGCCAACCCATTTCCTCGAGGGTAATAATTTTAATCATGTGATAAAACAATCCCATACTTGAAGAAAAATTCATTGAGCACCGTTGAGCTAAAGGATTTGGCGTTATCGGTGGTTATCTTAGCAGGGACACCGAACCTAGTAATAGTATTTTCCTTGAGGAACTTCATCACAACTTCTTTTGTTGCTTTTTTTGTTGGGACAACTTCCACCCATCTGGTGAAGTAATCAGTGGCAGTCAAATTCCATCAATACCCATTACTAGAGTTGTCCTTGAATTCACCAATGAAATCCAATCCCCATTGTTGAAAGGGTGCTTCTACAATGACTGGATTAAGGAGGAGGAAATGAAGGTGTTGTTTGTTGGTAAAAAACTGGCATGGTATACAAGATCTAACATATTGATGCGTGTTGGAGAAAATAGTGGGCCAATAGTATCCTTCCATCAAAATATTATGGGCAAAGGTGCATGCTGCAAAATGGCCACCACAATGCCCTAAATGAAGGTTGGTCATTAACTTGTCAACTTATTCTTTATCAACACATCTAACGATTACCCCATCTGGGTTCCTCCACCTAGGACCATTCTCTGTTAGGAAATACTTTATAGCTTTGAGTCTTAGGGATATTTTTTATGTTCCACCAAATGATCAGGGCAAGTGAGGTTTTTCAAGTAATAAATGACATCTGATTCATTGTTCTCAATCTCACTTATGATAATGTTGACTTGTTCCTTCTCTCCTACCTCAATGGCCTCTTGATTACTTTCTGTTATCATCTTTTTTGATCCTTTCTCTTTAATTATCTTGGTTGGTTTAATCTCCAAATCCTATTCTTGTATTTTTGAAACCCACTTTCCTCTTGATCCAAGGCAATCTTGTTGTGATAAAACATATTTTACAGTGGGTTAGGGGACAAAGAATTTGATCTTGTTGTATCCTACATAAGTTTAAAAGTGTTTGAGAGACTTGAACAGAGCGTAAGATTATTTTTCCATAATGGTGTAATTCAATTCTAATTCTCTAAGATTTTTTCTCATGAAAGCAAATGGTTGTTCATCCCCTTGATCATTCTTCTATAACCAAACCCTTGCAATGGTGTCCTTTGAAGCGAAAGAAAATATGATGAAGTCTTTGGAAAAATTTGGGCTAACCAAGACTAGTGCAACAGTTATTGCCTCCTTGATACGATGGAAGGACAACTTACCTTCACTTTCCCATTCAAAACGAGCGTCCTTCTTTAGAAACTTGTTAAAGAGTTTAACAATCTCGAGAAAGTTTGAAATGAATCTCCTTATGAATTTAATTTGACCAAAGAAATATTTCATGGATTTCTTGTCCTTAGGGAGAGGGATCTTCTCGATGCCTTCAACCCTAGAAGGGTCTATCATGATTCCATATTTAGAAATGATATGGCCTAGTAACTTACCCTTGTCAATGCAAAAAATTGATTTCTTAAGGTTGAGAGAAATGCCATACTCCCTACATCTCTAGAAAATAGTTCTTAGGTGTTGGATATGTTTTTCCCTCTTTTTGGAGATAGCGGTTAGATCATCTTGATATATCTCTATAAGTTTCCCGATCAGATCCCTGAAAGCATAGTCCATGGTGTGTTGAAAAGTGCCCCCTGCATTGGTCAGTCCAAAAGGCATTCTTAAATACTTATAAGTTCCCCAAGGGGTGGTGAAAGAGATTTTCAATTGATCATATTCCTTTACCAATACTTGATTATATCCTGAGAATCCATCAAGCATGGACATCATTTCTGCACCAGTGACCCTTTGCAAAAGATACTCCATGTTTAGTAGAGGATAATTGTCCTTAAGAGAAGCCTGGTTTAAATTTTTGAAGTCTACACATATCCTAATTTCGCCAGTCTTCTTCCTTACAATGACTGGATTAGACACCCACGACGAATATATGATAGGCTCAATTATTCCTACCTCAACCATATTTTGTAACTCCTTTTTCACCCATGGGGAAACCTTTGGGTTCATCTTCTTAAGTTTATGTTTGAAGTGCTTTGTGCCATCAATGAGGGGGATAATGTGTTGTATGACATATTCATGGTAAGCCTTCAAATATTCATAAGACCAAGCAAAGACATCTTTAAACTCTCTTATAAGGGAAATCATCTTTTCCCCTTCATCATTCGTTGTTCCTTTCCCAAAATTGATCATCTTTGGGGATTCATCGATTCCAATGTTGAATTCAATGATCTCATCATTGATTTTGCTTGAGGGCTTCCCTTTATACATGTCATTCTGATCAAAAGTGTCTTATAAGGGGAAAATACCTTTGGGTAGGGGTCCTTCAGCTCTATCAATGATCTCAATATTGGCCTTTTCGACCAATATATTTGTCTGGGCCTCTAAGAATTCACCCTCATTTTGGAGAAAGCGTAGAAGTTGAATTTCGTTATCAAAAAATTGCTAATGTTCTAAGTTGTCGAGTAACAATGGTATGTAATTTAATTCCACCTTATAGAGACTAATTTCCTTGGGAAGTTGCAAGGTGGAAGCAGAGACAACAAGGTTTACTGCCAAATGATTCTCTTCCCTAGGGATAGATTAAATGGAGAAGTTGTCAAACTTTTTTATGGTGTCCCACACGTCATCCTTGTATTGTTTCAACCTTGGGTTTTTAGCCATGATTTTTTTGTTAACTTGTGAAACGATTAGGTCATAGTCTCCTATTACGTGCAGGGTCTTGATGTTCATATCGATGGAAATATTAATGCCTAGGATAAGGGCTTTGTAATCGACGATATTTTTTGTGCAGTTGAAATCAAGTCTGTACGAGAAAAGGGCAGTCTCATTGTCTGGTGATATTAAGACTATCCCTGCACCTGAGCATGTGCTTGAGTGCGCAACATCAAAATCTAAGGCCCAAGATCCTTCCTTCTTTTCCTCATAAAGAGAAAGGGAGTTTTCCAAAATGAAGATGTTGTCAATTCCTTCTTCCAGAACCTGATGGGTTATATTGACATGATCCACATCACCTTCACTTTTGGTCTTGCTTGGGGAAAGAAATTTCTCCTCAACTTTGACGATGTCGACTTTTCCTTCTTTGTGAGGCTCTCTCAAGGCTTGTTGAATGTGTTGCAACTCCTCTTCAGCCTATTTTTTTGCTTGTCTCCTTTCAACCTCCAAAATATCATTTGTTGGGCAAGGTGTACTTCTTGGTGTTACCTCCTTTTCTTTTCGAAATAGATTCATCGTGCTATGAGCTTCAATTTTGGTTTCCTTTTCTCGTTCCTCTTGTAAGTATGTTTTGACATCAAGGGGAAATTTTGGTGGGGAAAAGTCATCAATATGATTAATCTGAAAAGTCTCTTTAATACATTCCTCCTCTTGTATGAGAGAGGAGGTTACATTTTCTTCTATCTCACATGCTCTTTCTTTCGCTTCAAACAAAGTTGTAGGGAATCTCCCAATTAAGACCCCATATGGGTCTTTCATGGTTGATATGTAAGACTTGAGGATAATAGCCTGGGAAGGGTTTAAGTCTTGATGGAAACTCCTTAAAAGGGTGTTAAACTTATCATTGAAATCCCTTATACTTTCCCACGCATTTCTCCTATAGTAGTAGAGTTGTTGATAAAGGGACTGGTAATATTTGTTCTTTTCAAATATTTTGGTAAAAAATTCCCGAAAAAGGTCCCAATTTGTGATTTCCCCTGGGAGAATACTGTCAAACCATCCCTTGGACTTCCCGAAAAAAGTGTAATAGAAGAGTCTCATTAGGATATCTTCATGTTGGTCATAAGGTTCCAGAGCGTGAAGGAATGAATCTAATTGATATTCAGTTGTAATGAGATCTTCTCCTGAAAAGGTGGGGAGCCACTCCTTGAAGTCCTTTGGGGTTTTTGTGAGGAGATCCAGGGATATTTGTCATGTCCAAAGGTTTGTATGCATATTTGGACCACGGGGTCCATGTAGCACTCAGAGAGGTAGGTACATATGAGAGTGGAGGTGTGGAGGCAGTAGGTGAGCATGGAGGGATAAGAGAAGCAGAGGGAAAATCATGAGAAGTGGGGGACGACATAGGACTAGAATTTTTGGTTGAAGGATTTCGATGTCTGGGAGTGTTGGGGGTCAAATTACCCTTCTTTTGTCCCATGGTGGAGTCGCTAGAAAATCTTCAGGACAAGCTTATCAAAATTTTAAAAAGGTGAGAAGGGAATGTCCCTTGGGTGGAGTCACCAGGAAATCCAAGGAAGAGGCTTTTGGGATAGCTTTCCAAAGTGTCTTTATGGTTCGGAAGAGGATTCAAAATCCTCCCTGGAAACGGCGCCAAAATGTTATTGCACAAGTTGTAGGTTGGGATAATTGTTCCTTAGTTATCCCACAAAATGTGGATAACATGTCTAACAATTTCTCCTTCACATCTATTGCAGTTTTGTTGGCTGATTTCAACCACTTGGGCCAACCATTCTAGGTTTGTTGGATCCTTTTTCATCCTTGATTTCATCTTTATTATTCTTCTTTGTAACCTATGCTTTTTTTTTTAACTTAAAATTGTGTTGCATAAGCACAAAGTATAGGGTCCTCGGGGGTTTATGTGGAGTGTGCCTATGAATATTCTTCTTCGAATTTGGGGAATGATTTCTTACTTCATTTTATGTTTCATCATCAACCCTAATATGGTCTTGTGTTGCAACAACACATGGGTTGTCTTCTACCATTTCAGAAGATGTGCCCTCCCCTATTGGTTCTTGTGTCTCAACTAAGGAGTTCCATCCTTCAACTAGATTGTCCTCCCCTGCTAGTTCCCATGTGTCAGTAGGGTGTCCCAATTCCTCTATTACTGACTCCCCTGCTGGTTCTTGTGTTTTAGTAGGGATCCTTTCTTCCATAATCTCTTTTTCTCCCAATTCTCCTACTAGTTCTTGTGTTTCAACAGGGGTGGTCAGCCTAGACGAGTGTCGTGTCCTTCTTTTCTTTGGCACATGCATACCCTTTATCGCTTCGAGTTGATGTTTCCTTTTTTATGCTTTTCCTACCTTATTCTTCTTCTATGCTGGGGATTTCCTGAATTTCCCTTTCTAAGATCTATAGGGGATTTGATGTCCTCAATTCTCATGCTGACTCTGGAGATGCTTGTCCTTCCACAGTCAATGGTGGAGGACCTGTGACATTTTCCCATGCATGGTTGGCTTGAAGAAATGCATGCATCACCATGAGCTTGATAATTCCATGGTGAGACAAGAAATATTGAGGTTGTTGGGCTCTTTGAATACTGTGAGCCATATTCTATAGGCACTTCCAAAGAAAGAATGGCATATTCACGATCTGGCGACGCCTGATATGGTGCAACAGTTTCAAGTGGTACCAAAATATGATGCCATGGAAACCTTCACACATGAAATACTTCTGGACATAATAGGCTACCCTTTCCCAAAGGGGTCGAATTTCTAACGAATTTGCTGCCCTTTCTTGTCAGATCTCCCCCCTCCTACAAAAACTCGTCTTTTACAATAGGAGACGTTTTTTTTCGAGAGAAACATCGTTACCCCTCTCGTGGAAACCCTATCATTGTGGAAATTACTTCATTGTTGATCTCAATTTGTATTCATCAAACCTGTGCTCTTTCCTCCCTCAGACTCATTGCAAACTCGAGGGCGATTTCATCATTGTACCCCTAGAGTCGTTCAATATACCCTACCCATCCCGTGTCCTGAAAAACCCTCCAAACCTCTTCATCCAGTTTGACCAGTCCTATGTCTTGTTCTTGGTGGATAAGTTGGCCTCACATGGTTTTTACCCTTACTCTGTCGATCCCACCTTCTTAGTTACAGAGGTCTCGTAGCACTCCATGAGGAGAAAATGGATGAGAGTCCAACTTCACCATCTTTCCAAAAAAGGTAAGTTGGTGGGGTTTATGGAATAATTATGGTTATTATCAAAAATTTAGTAATGGCGGTGATAAATCATGTAGTTTTTACAGGGATTTTTGGATGGGTAGGTCATCCTTACGTATATTAATTTCCATCTGATGTATCACATGGAGCGGTAATGATTACACAGGGTGAATTTTTCAGGTCGATCAACTCATCATAAATGCTAATTGAGTGATATGCCAAATATAAAGAGGGGTGCATACCTTTTCACACTTACCTTGCACGTCGTATGTGGGTCCACATGGTTCAAGCCTTGTCACGAGTTGTGTTTTCATGCTAATGGTTTATGTTATGTCCACCTAAGTCATATTAATGACATGTCATCCTGGTATTATATCTTTCGATGAGGACATCTTGATGCCGAGTGGTATTACATGGAAGTCAGAGTTTGCAGCATCGAAATCTAGTGTAGCATTGAACAAAGTTGCAACATCTGGAGTTGCAGCATATGGAGTTGCAACATCTAGAGTTGCAACATCTGGAGTTACAATGTTTGGAGTTGCAAGATCTGAAGTTGTAGTGTTTGGAATTGCAACATCTACAGTTGCAACATCTGGAGTTGCAACATAAAGAGTTGCAACATCCATAGTTTCAACATTTAGAGTTGCAACATCTAGATTTCTATTGTCGATACCTCATTATTTTGTGAAACCCACATTAACAAAGGTTAGAAAAAACTCATTTATCAAACCTTTTTTTTAATTTTTATGATATGTGTTTCTTTCCTCTTCATCCTGGGGTAGATTCTTTTGGCCAAAAAATTTCCAGGTCCTTGTTGGCCCAATCATTACTAATGTTCTTCAAGAAGGATTCTTTAGATAGTGGCCTCTTGTACAGTCAGAGTCTATGTCCATTATCCATTAACAAAGTTCTGGCTTCATCAATAGTATGTATATTCACAGTCTCGTTATTGTATATAGTGTCAATCGCGTATGCTCCCAGTCATCAGGTGTGGAATTTCCCTTTGAAATAATTAAACCTAGAATTGAATAACAAGTCCCAATCACCGTCTGAAAATTCCTTTTTCTTTATTAATTTATCGTGCCATTTAACCCTCTATTGTTGGATGATAGATACTTGTTGTAGAGCATCCTATCAAAGCTCATCTAGCTCACTAATCTGATGGAGTCACTATTGATGTGCCTTGAACAGGTCCATCCCAGTTGTACTTTTTTCCTCAAAGTCTTGATTTATTCCTCAATGGATACTGTGGTCCATTTCCCATATACCAAATTGTATGGTGTACATTTTTTGGTATTTATCCATGTGGCTATGTAGGCCCATGATGTATCTGAAATATTATATTCCCAATCTTTGAGGTGGAGTCGGAAAATCTTCGTCAGAATATTCTTAAGAATCTTGTTCGTCCCTTCAACTTGTATTTTTTCATATGGATGGTATGGCGTGGTGACCCTGTGATTGAAGTTGTAGAGTTCCATTATTTCCTAGAATTTCCTTGAAATAAATTGAGCTCCTCCATCCGTGATGATTTCCCTCGGTACCCCGAACCTAGTAAAAATTTCTCTTTATAGAAATTTTGTCACAACTTGATCAATGGTTTCTTGAAGTCGTTTTGCCTCCATCCATTTGGTAACATAATCCCTGCATACCAAGATGTAGGAATTATGTCAGGATGGAGGATTAATAGACCCTATTAATTCTAGAGCCCATTTCTCAAAAGGTTCCACCACTAGTTGCATTTGTAAGGGAATCTTGTTTGTCTGCACTCGTTGTCCCATTCTTTGGCAACTATCACAACTCCTCTCATATTCCTTGGCATTGCGGAAGATAGTGGTCTAATAATACCCAATATTGAGTACCTTATACCATTTTCTTTGGCCTAAAAAGTGTACTATATAGGGCCCATTGTGACATGCTTTCAAGATGTTGTAAATTTCTTCCTCCCTCACGCAGTTCCTAATAACGAAGTATGGTCATGTATAGAAGAGACATCCTTCAATCCTAGAATATTTGCCACTTTGTTTACAACCATCTTCTGCTCTTTTGGTGATAGATGAGGCGCAAGTTTTCCTGCAGCCAAATAATTAGCAATATACATACCAAGGCATGTTAGTGAATATTGTGAATACATGCTCATCAAGAAAAAGTGTCTTCCACAAGAAGGAGGTTTCTATCTATGTTTAGTCTAGAGAGAAAATCAACCACTGCATTTTCCTTACCTGGCCTTTCCACAATGGTCACATCAAATTCTTGTAATAACAATAGCCACTTAGTCACTCTAGCATTAGTGATGGGTTTTCTCATTAGATATTTAATTGATGAGTGGTCCATATGTAAAATTATAGAATATCCTCTTATAAAGAGCCATAATTTATTGATGGCATAGATTATGTAAGGAATTCTTTTTCTATTACCGTATAGTTTAATTCTATTAACATAAGATTCTTGTTGATAAAGTAGATGGCATATGGTCCTTGTTGCTCTTGTTGTCCCAACACTACCCCAGTGGTTGTGTCTGATGCGTTTGTTGATATGTGGAATGGCAACGACCAATCTGGCCCTCGTAAAATAGGTGTTGTTGTTAATCTATTTTTTAATTCTTTGAAGGCATCCTGGCATTTATTTGTCCAATATAACTCTGCATTATTTGTTAGTAACAGGAACAAGGGACATACAATCCGAGAAAAATTCTCGATGAACCGTCGATAATACCTAGTTTTTTCCAAGAGACTTTTCACCTCTTTTTGTGTAATCGGAGGGGGAAGATCAAGTATTACCTACATATTTGTTGGGTCGACTTGTATTCTGGTAGGGGATATGTGATTCCCTAAGATGATGTCTTTTGTCATCATTATAGCACATTTTTCATCATTGAGGGCTACATTGGTTTCTATACAACTTTTTAGCACATTTTCCAAATTGGTGAGGGTAGTTGTGAAGGTGTCACAGTAGGTAGTGAAGTCATCCATGTACACCTCCATGTTGTCTTTTATTAAATAAAAAAATATGCCAAGTATGACCCTCTGGAAAGTGGTTGGGGTGCTATATAACCCAAATGGTAAAAGCCTATATGCGAATGTCCCCCAAGGACAAGTAAAGATGATATTTTCTTAGTCTTCCAGGGCAATCTGGACCTAGTTGTACCCACTAAATCTGTCAAGGAACAAAAATCACTTCTTCCCCACAAGTGTGTCTATCACTTTGTCAATAAATGGTAGGGGGGAGTGGTCTTTGTGGATGTATTTGTTTAATTCCCTATAATCGATGCAAATTCTCCATTTTCCATTTTTCTTGGGGACTATAACGAGAGTAGAAACCCACTAGCTGTTAGAGATGGGGTAAATGAAGCCTACGAAGAGTAATTTTTGTAGCTCTTCATTCATTATTTCTTTCATTATGTGGTTCATCCTTCATTGTGGCTGGAGAATAGGCCTCAACTCTTCCTTGATGTATATGTGGTGGGTACATAAATCTTGATGAATTCCCTTCATGTCCATAGAATCCTAGGTGAAGGCCTCACTATTCCTCTTTAAAACTTCGATGAGTTTCTTCTTTTGTGGTTCAGACAGTCCTCAGTTAATGTTTAGGAATTTTCATGGATGGATATCTACAGGCTCAATGAGTGAACTAATGTTCTTGATAGTGGGGGCTTTAGTTGGTTCACAGTTTCCATTAGTGGGAGAAAGATTTTCTTGCACCCACTAATCTAAAATTTGTTCCAAATGTGCTTAGAAGATGATGGGGTAGTGGCTAAGAAGTCACTAATTTTTTCATCTTCTATTTTGTCTTTGATGGAAAGGTACTGATCTATGGTGAGAAACTACTGGGATACCTTGTCATATTGGGGCTTCTGGTTCATGACTTTGTTTGGAAGGAGGGCATAGAGTAAGTTGTTTCTTCGATCCATTATGGGAAATTGTCATGCTTCCTTACCTGTAGCCAATATAGGCATCGGTAGTTGCCAATCACGGTCATCCTAGAATTAAAGGATAACCTCCTAGGTAATACTTGGGTTGGAGGACTATGAAGTTGGCTGGATATTCCCATGAGTCTATTGAGATAATGACATCTTCTATAACTCCCTCAGGTTTGACGGTGGATCAGTCTGCTAATTGCAGCACTATGGGAGTTTGTCGAAGACTAACCAGCCCCAAGGCTTCCATAGTTTCTCAGGTCATGATATTGATTGTTGCACCAAGATAAATTAGGTTATTGGGAATATCAATGTAGTTGATCTGGATGTTTACTAGTGGACTTCCTCGATCAAAGTATTTGGTTGTAGTTTCCTTTCCCAACATTAAGTCTGCCAATTTTCCTATGACATGGATAGTTTGGGGGTCTTTATTTTTATCCCATGTTATCGAAGACATAATTCCTTGATATTCTTGGAGTATATTGGGACATCTTTGATAGCCTGGAAAAGAGGGATTTATACAAAAACATTCTTAAGTTCCCATAGGATGTCAAATTCTGGTTGTGTGGTTGGTTTCTCTAGGTTTAATTTCTCAGGATATGGAGGGAATGTTGGTCCTTGATTAATTCGGTTGGGATTTGTCTCGGGAGGTTTCTCTCATGGAGGATCCTCCTTTTGGGTTTCCTCTTGGTAATATTCAATGATAACCTCAGGGGTTTGGTTATTTAAGACCTTCCCTTATCTTAAGTGTATATCTTGGCACTCTACATGAGTAATCGAATATGCAGGGAAGGTTGGGAATCCAAAAACACAAGTTGGCTGGGTAGGTTGGTTATTTGGGTTAGGGAGTGGTTGCACAAGGAGTTGCGGTCAAGGAGGAGAAGGATTGGGCCATTGTGTAAGAGTTTGTGGTGGTGGTAAGGTTTGCAAGACTTGTTGGGGCCAAGTTTGTTGTGTTCCTGCAAAAGGATGTTTTTTCCACCCTTGCTACCATGGGTGGTTTGGAGAAGGTGAGAGCGTCCATTATGGATTAAGTGCATACCACTTCTAAGTGGGATATTGCATTGAATAATTAACCCCATAAGGATTGAAATAATTAGATTTGTTTGTGTTCGTACCTAAGGGACAGGGTTTCCATGGTCTCTTTTGGATGATAAGACACAATTTCTCAACTTCCCCATTTGTTTCCTGGTAAGCTATCTTCAATCCTCGAAAGGATGGACATTTGGATGTAGGATGATCCTGTTCACATATCCCACAAATTCCTATATGATCCAATGGGCACTCTCTCTTTGGGTGTTTCTTCTTGCACCTTGGGAAGAATATTGCCAAAGCCTGCTTTTTCCTCCTCTTTCTTCGTCTGTAGTTGTAGTGTGTCAAGCTATGAACTTAGGGAGTTGAATATGTTTGTCTTGAAGTATTCCAACATATTATCAATCTCCACTCTAGTGACTCCTCCATTGCTGCTCTTGTGGGATCTTGTCAACATATCTCGTGTTCCCTTACTAGTTCATGAGGTACCATGAGAATATCTCTGGCACAAATCATAAATACTTTCATAGGGGAGCCGAGATATGTCGCCCCCACTCATCAAGTTAAGGAGATCAATGCATTCTTCCCTCATTCCCTTAAATAATAATACCTTGAGAGTTTCCCCACTTAACTGGTGTTGTCTTTCCCTCTGTCGATTATATCGGAAGCATTCCAGATAGTCCTCTAAGATTTCTTCTTCCCTCTAAGTCATATGAAATATTTCCTCCTTTATGTCCCTATTCTTGCAGTAATCTTGATACTTCTTGAGGATTTTTTCTCTCATTTGTGCCCATGAGATGATGTTGTCTCCTTCCAACCCTATAAAACATCTGAGCATGGCTCCCTTGAGGGTGGGGAGGAAGAGTTTCAACTTCTTAGTATCATAAAAATAGTCATAGCTTCAACAGAGGACATCAAATTCGAACAAGAACATGTTAGGGTATTCATTAGAAGAGTCGTTGAAGTTGTGAAAGGCAGAGCGAGGAATTTTTTTCATCTTTATATCACTATTGACTTCCCAGATGGGGAATTTAAAGGTGGAAACCTCTTCCTTGACCTGATCATGGTTGGATTCTCTTGCCATTTTATGGAAGGTATCTTCAAACTACTCCTCAGCCGATGTAATTAGTCCTGGGATTTCTTTCTTCGGGCAGTAATAACTGGATAGTTTGTTGGTGCTTCCATGAGGAAAAATGTATCCCTCTTGAGTGGAGGATGTTGCTTTGGGAGGACTGACTAAATGGACTACCTCTAAGTTTGTAGGTCGATTCTTAGATAATGAGTTGGCAGTAGGGAACAAATAATGAGGTGGGTTGATCGACTGGCTTGGTCCCTCTCCTGTATATAGTCTCCCTGCAATGTTAGTTTCAGGGGGGGGGTTCTTTGTTCGACCTTTTGGGTTATGGTTTTTTCTCATGAGCGTTTCACCAAATCATTCAAGAAAAATAAAAAAACCAAGAAATCAATTGCAAAATGAAACATATAAAAAAACATACTAATCCTTTGAAAGAGGGGTTGCACTGTTGACAGTTCCCCGACAACGACACCAAAAATTATGGGTGTTCTAAATACCTTTTAATTGTTTCAAAGGGAAACCAAAAAAATAGATCATTTACTTTGTCAAACCATGGATTCACATGTTACTTGCGAATTGTCATGCACTATATATTCCAAGGAAATCGACTCAATCTAAATTCTAATGGTGAAGTTGCAACAAAGGAATGTCTAAGAGCAAGGGAGAATATGAACGAACCAAAAAAAAGTCACCAAATTCTAAATCACTCAAAAGTAACGAAAACACGAATTGACTATCTAGAGTAACTAGATGGAAGCTATATGCTATGACACCAGTTTAGGCCTACTGAAAATGACAGCTAAAATAATTATGCTAGTGAAGCCAGATGGAAGTGATTTGTTGTCACCCTGGTCACGGTGTAATGAAAAGGGCATCTAAACTATTGCAGAAAGGAAACACACATTGGCCAATATCTAATCATGTTGGTGACTATGTCGGAGGTAGCTCACACCCTCTTGTTGTATGACATCAATAAAGGCACTTTTCATATAGCTAACCAATTCAAACACTTATGTGATCACACATACGAATTGAAAAGAACATAATTGAATACTATCGAAACCAGAAATGGAAGTGTTACAACATAATATAATTTACCGGCTATGAAAGAGTAATTAAATGAACCCTGCAGACACAATACTTAATCCAAAGAATGAAAATGTGTTACAATATAGATACAATACATAGTACATGTCTAAGGAGGGGGCCCTACCTCCCTAGGAAAGGAACTGGTAGAAAGCTTTAATCATGTACTGAGCTCAAATGCACATCACACCACATTTTTTTTTTTTTTTTATGTCTGGAGGAATCAGCAACTAGTTGGGCACGTGCTCGCGTTACACGTGGCCGTGTTATCCAACCGCTACCACTATAACCTCCAGGTGTGCCCACGATGCCGCTTACACGACACACAAGGTAAGTCGGGGGGAATTGAACTCGAAACCTCATGGAACTTCATTTTCACGGCACTTGCCAATTGAGCTGCCCCCCCGGGGGCATCACACCACAATTATGACCAAAAGTTGCAATAATATATTTCTTATTAAATTGCAAATAGAGTTCGAAAATTAAAATTCATCCTTGACTCTCATTGAGTTAAACCTTTATATATTTCATTACATTCTCTCTTTAGAAGGGAAATATCTAGGACAACCATGAGGATCTACGATCCTCATGTTGTTCCCAATTTCATTTAATAAACTACTTGGAATAGGTATGGTGGAGATTCATATGACTTAATCTTCGTGGATTATTTGGATATCAGTTGGAATGGTTTCCTATGCTATTTCCAATTTTTGCAGCTCGAGTTGTTTGCCCATTCTCCTTTTCCTTGAATTTTATGCCTAATCCTTTTATCATGGGGTGCTACACTCGTGGTTGTTTCCTTGGCATCATTACCATAGCTGGCATCTCAAGATCCTGTTAGCACTTTGTTCTTGGGATGTTGTATCATGTTGTCACCATGAAGAAGGCAGTATTTCTTGTCTCGAGTTGCAACAATGAGGATATCATGTTGTGACATCAAAGAAAGGTGTTGTAGCAATGTAGAGGGGTGTTGTAGCAACATAGAAAAGTGTTACAACAATGGAAAGGCCTGTTGCAACAACTTGAAAAGGCTGTTGCAACAACTGGGACTATATAGCCTCCAAGTCCTTTCCTATCATAGAAATTATGTTTCATTAGTAAGCAAAAAAAAGGTCAATACTCCCTCTTTTACACTAGGAAAACCACTCAAAGTGACATGAATTACAGAGTGACATACCTAAAGAAAAATGCACTAATTATGTTGAAGGTAGAAGTGAAAAGGATGATAGAGTGGCACAAAAAAGGTAATAAAGGCTATGAAAAATATGGTGTTGTGGACACCCATCAGAGAATAGTGAGAGAAGTTGCAATGTTACCATGATTATGAACAAACTTGTGATAATAGCTTGTTAAACCCAGGAAACCACATAAAATTTTAAGATTTTAGGGCGAGGAAAATCCTTCATAGTTTAAATTTTCTTAGGATCCACATGTACACCATCCTTGCTAACAATATGACTTAGGCACTCAACTTTAGAGGCTCCAAAAGCACATTAAGACTGTTTGAGAATTTTTTTTTGCTTAGATAGTAAGTGTAGGACTTGATCTACATGGTCGAGATAGGTATGCCAAGTTTTACTATAGATGTGGATATCATCAAAGAAAACTAAGACAAAATGACGAAGGAAAGGATGGAAGACATGATTCATGAGACTTTAAAAAGTGGAAGGTGCATTACACAAACCAAAGGGCATGACCAAGAACTCAAACCGACCCGCATGAGTTCGAAAGGTAGTTTGGGAATATTTTCCTCTTTCATATGTATCTGGTGGTGTAACATACCCAATTTCTAGCTAAGAAACATTACGCATGGAATACACATTAAAACATAAAATTTTCTGCTAATTAAATTCTTGTAGCTTACCAACTACATATCACTCACAGTTTTAACTATTGTCTATTATCATTAAATCTAAATGCATATACAACATAAATAAAACCATGAATGCAAATGTTTAAGAAAAACAACAAACACACAACATTCATATAAAACATTTATACAACGAAATATCATCATAAAAACAACATAAGACTTATTTGTTAATAGTTAACCGGTTGGTTGCATATGAAGGATGAACCTCCCAGCCATAGGCATTGTTGTTCATTTCCTCTCAACAATAGGCCACGCCCAAGCTGAGGCTATGAGTCTAGAAGGACATCCATCCCTTCTAGCTAACCACTCTCCACACACAACATCCCCCAAAACCCAAGTTCCAAATTTGTTCCCCATAACCTGCATAACCCAAGGAATGTGATCCCTCTTCATTGCACATATTCCCTCAAGCCTTCCCACTTCCCTCCAAGGCTCCAGTGCATCTGGTTGACCATAAATCCTCCCAGCTACTCCATGAGTTCTCACAATAACCTTCACAAGGCTCTTGATCCATTTTCACAATAGAAAAACGTTTTACATGCCCACAACCCGATTTACAGGCACACATGCCTCTCTCTTAACATAAAACACAACCAAAAAATGGTTGCCTTCAAGCACAACATGGTTTCTTCTCTTTCCAACACTCGTCTCCTCTCTTGCCTCCCAAAATATGCAAGTAAAAACTACTCTCCATGCAAAAACATGACTATTCAAAAACTTCCCCCTTCGCCATACAAATTTTCTCTCATTGTTTGCTTGCTTGAATTGAATTACACTCTTCCCAAAGCTGATTGTACTCATGCCCATGCTCTCAATAAATTTTGGATGTGACTCCTCACACCCACCCTCTTACATGAATTCAATGATTGGATTTAGGAACACTCAACAACAAATAAAAGGTTATACATAATAATAATAATAATAATAATAATTCAAGAATGTCGATTTGGATTAATACCCATGAGGAATCCACCCTTGGACCCCTCTCTCTTGTGGAATCATACCCCCCCATCGTTCTTCATCCCTCTCGTATCGCAGCCATCGATTACTATTTTGAATAATTATTTCATTGCACATAATATACCATCTAGCCCCTAGCCATATTAAACCAATATGGGATCTTTTCCCCAACACATTGGCTCACCATCCTAAATCACATTTATACAGTTACATTCTAATTCACGGGGATTAAAACTAGGGATGTTACGTTCTCCTCCTCCTTGTTTTTGTATTTTCCTTAATGCACAACACCCTACAAGTGTACATTCATTTTACAATTCCAACTCCCCAACCATTAATCAACATATAGGCTCTCTGGTCCAAGATCACACATGCATTCTCATCTAAACAAAATTATATATGCTCTTTGGCCCAAAATCATAGATACATAGGAACATTGGCCCAAAACATATACATACATAGGCACTCTGGCCCAAAAACCATGGATACTTAGGCTCCCGGGCCTAAAATGCGTAAGATAATTTCACAATTCATCATTTTGGCAGCAATTCAAACTAGCAGTCATTCATTTTTCGAGGCCTACACCGCCTTTCTCTAGCTCCAACTACAATATTCTTCATGCTTTTATTAGTTCCCACAACAATTCCAACCAACACACTCTCGTTCCCCTCAACCTGCACAACCTAATGAAGTGTACCCCCTTCTTTGCACTGCATACCCTCATCTTGTACCATTTCCCTTCTAGGGTTCCAACACAAGGTCAGACATGAAGTCTCTGAGTTGTGGCTCTAGGAACTCTAGTTGCAAAATATTTTATACTTTGTTGATTCCCACAACAATTCCAACCAACAAACCCTCATTCCCCTCAACCTGCACAACCCAAGGAAGTGGAACCCTTCTCTACATTGCAACCCTTCAGGCTATACCACTTCCCTTCTAGGGTTCCAGTACCAGGTCGGACATGAAGCCTTTGAGTTGTGGCTCTAGGAACTCCAGTTGTGATAATGGAATCTCCAAATTTGAAATAGTTTCAATTGTGACTCTTGCACAACACCTTATGCAACTCTGGGGGAAAGAAACTACACAACATGACATATAATCTCATGCAATTTCCCATATCAATTAAAATTGCAGTCAACTTAAACATATGTAGTGATGATGACACATACACACAAAAACATCCATTCACATAAAAACACAA
The DNA here is from genome assembly GCA_032191745.1 of Picea mariana. NCBI lineage: Eukaryota > Viridiplantae > Streptophyta > Pinopsida > Pinales > Pinaceae > Picea > Picea mariana. The sequence continues at coordinate 292,566 of JASDQU010101149.1, read as the reverse complement.
ATGCAAAAACTTCATTCAGGCACAACAAGCAAAAATGAATAAGGAAAAACTTAAAACGTATTAAACAACAATTAACCCATCTTTCAACATAATTAACATAGTGAATAAAATCATTTATTCATATGATTGTTGTTCTATTTCACAAGCAACCACAAAACGAATTTAGCTCATTTTTGTTTTTCTAACACACCCTTATGATTCTAGCCACCATGTCATCTACAATCTAGAGTTCCCTCCCCTTTTCCATCCTCAACCTCCAGGCCCAAGAACCCCCTTCACTGCTACACAGTCCCTCGACCAATCCATCATTTTTCAAGGTGTTCTTGCGCAAGGGGAGCGCCAACTCACTACCATATTTTTCACTGGAAATTTGTCACTTATGGCAATCCGAGGGTTCCAGTGTCACAAAAATATCCTTCTTTTTGAGCTTTCCAACTTTATTAGCCATAATCTCATATGTATCACACACATGCATTCATCATGAGATATCACCATAGCAATTTTACATATTAATTTCCACTTTGGTTTTACATTTACGAAAACTAAGTTTCCCAAGCACTAGTTTTCTTCTCAAGACGTTTTGCTCTTGCAACAACAAGCATCAGTCTTCCTTATGGGCTTACACCATTTCCATGTCCAAGCCCATTCTTCCTGCAAATTTTCTCACTTCAATTCAGCCAAACAGATTGTTAGCATATTATAATAATTTGTAATCATTAATTTCTCAAATTTATTCTATACAAGGAAAATAAAATTTCCCATGCATGTGATTCATGCTCATTATGTTTGGCTCTTGCAGCTGTAGATGTCAGTCTCCCTCATGGACTTACATCCATGCCATATCCAAGACCAATCTTTCTGCAATTTTTTCTCAATTTTCTTGCAGCCAAACAAGATTGTTAGCACTCATGCACATTTTCAGAAGTTCATGAAATGATCACATAATTGTAATTTACAATCAATTCAATCATTTCCATCCATTATTCACTTTAAAAATGGAATTCAACCATTAATCATATTATCTAGAATGAAACTATAATTGATTGCAACATATGCATTCAGTCCATGAAGTGATTTTCAAAATTATATTAATTTATAAATTCCATCATTTCCAACTGTTATTCATATTTTTTAGGAAATGAGGAACACTTCCACGCTAAACCTCGTAGAAGAGAGAAAGAAAGATTTAATCAAGAAAGTAAATGACAAAGCAAACACACAATACACAAAGATTTTACCCTTGAAACCCAAACTGGGAAAACCAACATTCTTTGAGCATTGTTCTCTCTTGTTGTCTTATTCATTCAGATTAAAAGGTTACATGTCTAACCTTGGTCCACACCTAAGACACAATCGATATCATACCTTCTTGTTTTACACAAGAACAACCCTGTATCCAATTTGGCTTACATCTACATGACCAACAACCTCTACAGATTGGATATTCTATGATTATCGATTGATTAACCATTACAACATTACAACATGCCTTCTTTATAGGTTTTACAGTAGGAAAACCCCTAAGAAAAAGGTTCCCAAAAATAGTTACATGTCCACGCAAATCATTGGCTACAAATCCCGTGAATCTCGAGATTCTGTTACAATCGACTACCAAGTCATATTACCATTTGACTACCAGACAACCTTCATTTGGTCTTCAGTTAGTTGCCACACGCCCTGTTAGGTAGCTAGAGATGTAGTGGGAGGCCTGGAGGGCCCATAGTTATAATAGTATAGGTCATTCAATGTAAGGTGGACTAGGTTCACTATAGTATTAAATAAGGCACACTATGGTAGTTAGATATAATAAATGTAATCTCAAACAAACCCACAATATCAACAAGAAAAAACCAAACCATTCACCAAAATATTGAACACAAGAAATAGTCAAAACCCTTGAGGTAGGGTAACACCATATATTAATCCTTAAGGAATGATAACACTCCTCAAGCAATGCTTGATACATTCACAATATTCTTCACTATGCTTCAATACATTGCTTACACTTCTTTATATAACATTTTCTATCTTCTAGGAACATTCTAGAGAAAGAATATTCTAGAAATCCTATTTCTTATATCTAAGTACCATGATAGTGGACCTTATTTAATAATATAGTGGACCTAGTCCACTTACATTGAATGATCTCCACTAATAATACATAACCACATTCCCATTGGGTACCTCCCTAGGTATACTACATTCCATCCCCCTTCACATGTTTCATCCTCAAAACACATGAAGTAACCATACAATATAATCGACTAAGCAATGTACCCAACTTGTACCAAGTATGACCATCCATCCATCCTAATGGAAGATGAACATGATTTCCAACTGTTTCCTTGCCATCTTTATATTTCTTTGCATTGTGCCGATATTTCCATGGGATTGGTTCTCTAGCCTGATGTCTTCTTGTAGTGTCGATAGGCCTCCATGCACCTCTAGATGGGTTTCCTTTTTGGTTCCTTGATGGTGCATAAATGTGTTGATGCTCACTCCCTTGTCTTGATGATTGTTGTTTCTCTATATGATGTGGATGGCGATATACCACGACTGTAGGAATTTTTTCTTTTTTCTTCAAATCTACAACACATTGTACCTTTGAGTCGCTAACCACCTTAGCTTCTTTACTGTTTTCGACCTGTGGCTTTTCTTCATCTGTTTATATAGACTCTGTCTCTGATTCAACTTTGGACTCTGCAATAACTTATGTGCTTGTTGTGGTGGGTCCGTCGGTCTTTCTAAGAGACACATTTTGCAATGTGACTTTCTTTTTCTTGTACCAAAGTTTCAAAAACTTATTTTCCACATTAATATTAACTGTACCAATTGTGGCCATCTAAGGGTATCCCAAAACAATATCCACCTCATCCATATATATAACATAAAAATTTGAATGCAACACATATTTATCCATACTAACATTCAAATATTTAAAAATTTGAACATTTTTACCCTTAGCCTATGTGCTTTCGATATTCTTTGCAAGAATTTGCAATCTATTAACCAACTAAACATTAATAAAATTTTGTTGGCAACTAAGGTTAATAGAAATAATGACATTTTCTTTATGAATACAACCATGAATCTGTAATATAGATTTTCCACCTGAAAATAAATTATTGTTTCTCCCTTTAGCAACATGAGACCATTTATCTAAAAGAAAATTTTCAATACTTCATCAGAAAGTGCCATCAATTGGCTATAGCTATGTGATTTCCATCAAATGGTCGCATCACCTTTTAAATGACACCATACCCAATGTTTCCAATTGTCTTTCGAAAATGACTTCAAGTCTTTTATGAATTATTCAACATTAGGGCCATCATCTTTTCAAGTAAAAATCTTCTTTCTTGGGATAAATCTTCAACAAAAACTAGGGTTAAAAATAACTTACTGCATAAAATCACGTCTTTTTCTGGAAAAACCCTGAAAAACTGTTGAATTTAAAATGCTCATAACTTTACTTCCCGAACTCCGTCTTGGATGATGTTTTTTTTGAAATTGGGTATTTTTGTGAGAGGAATCCAAATTAATTTCTGAAAATTCTAAGTATAAATTTTCCTATCTAAGCATGAAGTGCGCCGCCACCTTTTTTCTGAAAAAAAAAATTCTACCAAAAAAATAAATAAATGTTTCTCTTCTTGCACAAGGAAAGTGATCTGATACCAATTGTTAAGTACCAAATACTGCATACATAATCAATTCAATAGATCCACAGATAAATATAGAATAAACACTCTTTGTTATAAGAAAACCCTTGAGATAGGGAAACACCATACAATGGATCCTATTATGGAAGGGATCCTCTTCTATTCACTTGCCTCTTTGAGGGGGAAACCTCCTAATGAAATTCAGATCCAAATACAATACTTCTCAACTTATCCCATTACATTTCTTGAACCCCTTTATATAGTGCTACCATCACCTAAGAATATTCTAAAGGAAGAACATTCTAGAAGCAAAACCTTCTAAGAAGTCCTCTTACATTTATTATATCTAACTACCATAATGGGCCTTATTTAATACTATAGTGGACCTATTCCACCTTACATTGAATGGCCTGTACTATTATAACTATGGGCCCTCTGGGCCCCCCACTACCTCTGTAGCTACCTGACACGCCTGCTTGTCGACCTCTTGTTGATTGATCTCTTCAACTTGCTGTTGATTCCTTCGGCTTCGATTTTACCTGGTCAAACCACCTCGACTAGAATTTCACTGCAAAGAATATAAAAACCCAACAATATTAAATGGAATGAAACCATCATTCCTCACATATGCATTACTAGCATCCAAACCTTTCATAATGTAGTCAAACATTACCGATAATTAAACCCAATGTGCCAATGGCCATGGCCACATTTACCCAATGCATCCCTGCATTGACTTCAGAATACTATATATCCATGTCATGTATTCCACCATGGTGATGTCTAATGGCATTCATTGCCATCACATGAGTATGTCTCCTGTCTTGACTTGGTTATGATCTCATAACCAACATAACACAATATGCAATTAAATTTATTATAAATGCATTCAAGCATTACACATCATGTATATACTCAAGGCCCTCTTCCGTTACATTAGTACAAATATTGAGATTCAACTGAGGGAATTATTACCTCAATTCCCTTAAGCATTTACATATCATAACAACCCCAAATGCATACCTTCATGGTTGTCATCAATTTACTTCATGCTACTTGATCAATTGGTACTTTATAAAAGCTCATAGGCTCCCTTCACCTACCCCTTGATCAACATTCCCACCATCCTCGTTTGTCTTCATAGAGATGGATACCATAAGAAAAATTATCATCATGCTATAATCATTTTTCCTAGATACACAATCCATCATTATTTTTATTCAATATATATATCAACAGACTACTCTTAGTCTATACTCATGCCACCAACATGTTCAGGCATGTCCACATGCATAAATGCACATCAGTACGCACCAAACATTTGATCCTTCATGCCTATTTCATGCACTTGCATTCTATCTTTATTGTGTGCATCATGCATCAATTCTATCATACACTCCAATGCATGCCTATTTCGGATTTAATTATTTATTTATTTTTGTAGTTGTAAATAGTTGTCCTTGAATTTCTATAGAAGCTTGTTGCTCGGTGCAATGCCATTCTGCTCAACTTTGCACCATTGGCCCCTATTCCGAACCTTCTATCCAAGCCCCCACTTGGCCATTCTGCATTTTCATCCATTAGATCCACTAGTGCTGTCATCTCACAACTGCTTCCTTTTATGCAGAGAAAACATGTCCTAACATCTTTTGACTATAATTCACAATATTCACTGTTGTAACATGCACTACTCCAGCTGACATTAGCACTGCAATCTAATTAGCCACTCCCCATTTCCTTGACCAAACCAGTCTTGAAATAACATTATCATTGATTTGGCATTTTAACATTCTTTTATGTCATATTTCTAATACTCTTTGCCACCCATGGCTTACTCAATTTTGCATGCCTCTCTTCACTTCATTAAGTGTTTCACTATGAAGCACTACTTAGTCACTTAATACCACTTTTCTCCAAATGGAATGATACACTCCTCCATTTGCACTTGTACCTTAATTTTGTTGTGCACTTTGATAATAGAGGAAACTTTCTTGCTTGTGTATTGTAGACCAAATTGTTGGATCATATCTAACAATTCCCTCTTCCTATATTCCTATGCTTGCATATAGAGATGAATCATTCACCCATGAGTCACGCCTCATCTCATGATATATTTTTCCTCCTCTTGCAACAAACTTTGTACCCTTCACTATATTTCTACCTTCAAGGCTATGGAGTCCTCCTTAACTCCTTGTGCATGCAATGACATTCTTCACCTTTTGGTTTCATGATTTATGTGAGAATATCTATTGACCTTTCCTTTTCAATCCCTTCAAACTCTATAGCAGCTGAATACTAGTATTCCTTTGCTCTTCCTTAGATCTTTTTCAACCTTGCATCACTTGTTTTGCAGTCTTACACTTTCCTTTGCAACTCTTTGATGCTTCATCCAACTGTACAAGACTGACCTGCTTCCCTATCCAATGGACCCCGGGATTAATCTGGGATAGACCCACACAATTCTCAATTGTGGAATCTCATTCCCTTTTTAGAATTCCATCACACAACAATCTCTGCTAGGGTTCTCCTTTGCTTATTGATCAATGCCTTATTAAAAATCTCAACCTCTTTTTACCTTGCCAAGCTACTACACCTCAAATGTTCCTTTATACTCATGCATAGGTACTATAATGAGATTTAATACTCCTCCTTTACCAACAATCACCCCTAGCACTTAGTTCTATTTTCTGGGAAAGTTTCTCCAAACTTTGACATTATTTGGAAAAAATCTTATATTGAGTAATCACATAGTTCATTGGAATCCAATTCCACTTTCTCCTGCAATTTTAGGGAGAAACCTAATGCTCCTATAGAGAACTTAGACCCTATAACATGATATGCTTTGGATTACCTTTCCCATGACCATATTCATGCTCCAATCTTATTTATGAGCCAAGTGTTATGGCCTCTTGAAATTCCCATTCTACTCAATGGTGTCCTTCAAGTTCACCAGAAACATTCCTTCCGATTCCTTGGGAATTAATTGGATCAAAACTAAATTTTGAGTGGATATCTGGATTCTCCTATCCAACATATTTCCAATGACTACTTTCTTTCTCAATTCTGATAACTGAGTGAAAAGCTATAGGCAATTGAATATTTCCAATTTAACACTTTTGTACACCTTTTTCCCTGGTCTAAATAATCTCAAACACCCACTTTTTCCACTCATAGAGGAAAATCTATCAGGAACCAAGAAATGTTTTTGGCATGACACAGATAATACTGCTAACATTGAATCCAAAACAACTCTCATATTATCAAATTGGTGCTCCAGTAAAAAAGTGAAGCAATTTGGAAATGACAACTTTGCCCCTTTGCACTTTCACCTGAATTAACAATTTTGGCCCTGTTTATGTATCCCTACACCAATTCCTTTTTTATTTTTCTAGAAGCTCAATTGGGTATACCCATTACTAACTTCTACATGATTTTCCAAGTTCCACTCTTAACCGAGCTCCAGACTGATAGTTACAACCCATATAAGTTTTGATTGTTATACACTTTTAACCTTGTATGCTACATGTGTCTTCTTTATCTTCCTGCACATTTTTGCTTACCCATATTAATAATATGGCTCCATGGATATCTTATATGGTTCAATATATTTCCATAGACTTCCCCTATGCTCCAAATGAAATTCATAGCTAGGAGTTATGCCCTCTAAAAGTAAATCAGTGCTGGAATTTTACCTTAATTGTTTCAGTTGTAACTTTGTCATACATGCTCTGTTTTGCGAACAATTTAGCTCGTTGAAAATCTCTCCTTGAGATATTTTACTTAAGTTACAAAAACTATATGTGTTTCCTACGACACTTAGATACCAAAAATTAGAAATGCTAAAAATGTTTTTTAGGGACTCAAAACAACTATGCAAGTTAATGACTTCAAAAACCTGAAAAATTCATAGAAATTTGGTTGTTTTTAGTGTTTTAATAGTCCTTTAATCTGAGCCATCGATATTGAATCGAAATAAATATGGATTGTTGATCCACTCTCCATCAGTGATCGACGATCAAAGATTTCTTATTGCAAACCCAACTTGCCCATCGATCTCCTTGACGCCCGATCATCGACCATCAGTCGTCGGTTGTTTTCTCTATACAAACCAAAACTGCTCGCAAATCTCCCCGATGTCGGATCATCAACCATCGACCATCGAAGATTTTCCTTGACAAGCAAAAAATACTCGTGAATCTCCCCAATGCTCGATCATTTAACATCAACCATCTCTTTGTTGACGTGGTAACTTTGATGTCGTGGCAAGACACACAGATGTTGGCGTGGCATGACACGTCATCCCGATGCATCAAATTGGATGGCATGGAATGACACGTGGATGCTGACATGGCATGACACATGGATGCTGACATCATCATCTTCTTTAATTTCATCAAGGATCGACCACTTCTCTTGGAAGACTTAAAACACTACGCTAAATCTGTCGATGTCTGATCATCAACCATTGATGATTGGAGATTTTTCTTGGTTACGTCGATCCCCGATCATTGGTCATCGACGATTGACGATCCCCTTTGGACGCATGAAACATTCACCGAATTCTATTGATCCCAAATCATCATCCATCGGTGCTCGACGATCCCCTTTGGATGCATGAAACCTTCGTCGAATTCTACTGATCCCCGATCATCGTCCATCAATGAATTTTGTTGGCAACTTCGACACTTAGAAATTTCAGCCAAGTTCCCCGACGAATATGGGTCGTTGATCTCCCATTCAAAAATGATCTCGGTTGTTGATATATTAAACTATGTCCAACTATGTCAATGCCTGACCATCGACCATCGGTCATCATAGACTTCTTTTGGATGAGCCCAACTCTTTTCCAATCTCGTCGATCCAACCATCGACCATTGGCGAATTATGTTGGTGAAGTTCAACACTTAGATATTTTTTATCAGATCCTAGGTCAATCTGGGCCGTCGATCTTCTAACCAAGATGATATTGACCATTGATCGACTCCAAATATCAAATGGATGAATCTAATCTAGATCGTCGATCTACTTCAACTTCCCAACTGTTTAAAATGAATCTCTGTTGTTGATTTGCTCAACCTTCCAAATAGCTGAAACCTTATAAATTTTTAAATTTATCACCATGAATCTAGGTCATTGATCTCGAGATAAAACATGATCTTGGTCATCGATTCATTGAACTTTTCCTAGCACTACAGACTCCCATTATAACGTGAATTTTGACCTTACAGGTCCAATCTAACTCTACAATTTTGCAGATCGACTCCATTAAGCCTCTAAAGCAGTTTTGATTCATTTAAACTCAAAATTTTCCCACAAATATAGGGATTTATCTTTAATCTTTCATTGTTTTTCCCCAAATTCGTCACAGAAAAAATTGTAACAACGAATTTTACCCAAATTTGCATTGGTTCTTGGCCCATATGGGTTCAATGTTGAACCAAAATCTCTAGTACCACTTTGTAACGTACCCAACCTCCAACTATGCAACATTACGTGTGGAATACACATTAAAACATGAATTTTCCTGCTTATTAAATTCTTGTAGCTTACCAACTACAAATCACACACAATTTTAACTACTGTTTGTTACGATTAATTCTAAATGCATCTACAACATAAAGAAAACCATGAATGTAATTGTTCAAGCAAAACAACAAACACACAACATTCATATAAAACATTTACATAGCAAAATATCATAATAAAAACAACAAAAGACTTATCTGTTAATAGTTAACCGACTGGCTGCATACAAAGGATGAACCTCCCATCCATATGTGTTGTTGTTCATTTCCGCTCAATAGTAGGCCACCCCCAAGCTGAGGCTATAAGTCCATAAAGAGACACAACCCTTATGGCCGACCACTCTCCACACACAACAACCCCCAAAACCTAGGTTCCAATTTTTTTCCCCACAACCTGCATAACCCAAGGAATGGGATCCCCCTTCACTACACATAATCCCTCATGCCTTCCCACTTCCCTCCAGGGATCTAGTGCATATGGTTGACCAAAAATCCTCCCATGTACTTCAAGAGTGCTCACAACAACCTTCATAAGGCTCTTGAGCCATTTTCTCAACAAATGAATGCTTTACAATCCCACAACCCGATTTACAAGCACACATGCCTCTCTCTCAGCATAAAACACAACAAAACAATGGTTTCCTTCAAGCAAAACATGGATGGTGCTCTTTCCATCACTCATCTCCTCTCTTGCTACCCAAAATATGCAAGTAAAAACCGCTCTCCCTGCATAAACGTGACTATCCAAAAACTGCCCCCTTAGCCATATGGATTTCATCTCCTTGATTTCTTTCTTGAATTGACTTACACTCTTCCCTGAGCTGATTGTACTCATGCCCATGCTCTCAATAACTTTGGGATGTGACTCCTCCCACCCACCCTCTTACATGAATTCAATGTTTGGATTTAGGAACACTCAACAACAAATATAAGGTTATACACAATGATAATAATAATTCAGGAATGTGGGTTTGGATTAATATCCATGAATAATTATCCCTTGGATCCCTCTCTCTTGTGGAATCATATCCCCCCATCATTCTTCATCCCTCTCGTATTGCAACAAATGATTATTATTTTGACTAATTATTTCAATGCACATAATATACCATCCGACCCTCGGCCATATTAAACCAATACGGGCTCTTCGCCCCAACACATCGACTCACTAGCCTAAATCACATTTATACAATTATATTATAATTCACGGGGATTAAAACTGGGGATCTTACAGGTGGTATCCATAATAGATATCAAGTTTGGTAAAGTACTGAGCACCACTCAATTCATCAAAAAGGTCACCAATGACATGAATGGGAAATTTGTCTTTGATTGTGGTTTTGTTGAGGACGTGAAAATCAGGTCACATTCACCAAGTGCCTTCTTTCTTGAGTATCATGACTACAGGAGAAGAATAAGGGCCGGTACTAGAACGAATAACACTCGCCTCTAACAATTCCTGAACAATTTTCTCAATTTAATTTTTCTGGGCAGAGATGATAAGGGCGAACATCGGGAGGAAGACTGTTAGGGACTAGGGAAATGGAATGATTATGGGCATCCCAAGAAGAGGGAATTACTTGTGGATTGTTAAAAACAGATTGGTGTTGGGATAACATAGATTGGATATCGAGATGCACAGTAGGTAAGGGGGTCTCAATTGCTTGAATGGAATGGAGTTGGGAAATAATTCCAGAATGAAGTTTATTGAGTAGTTTTTCCATTCAATGGTAATTGATGATCTCAGGGGAGCCCGTCGTGATGCCTTGGAACTTATACTATTGTCCCTCCTATTGGAATTGTATGGTTAATTCCTTAAAATCCACGATGATGGGGCCAAGTGTGTGTAACCATTCAAGATTGAGCACTAACCAATTTGCGGGCACATGTTTTCACAACGCCCCCCACATTTCATGGAAATTTCATTTGCAATCATGATTTGAAAATTGTTGAATGTACGAATATAACACATGGTCTCTTGAGCAATGTGGCAATTAATATAATTATGGGTGCTACCACTTTCGACTAGGATAATGACTTTTCCATGCTTAATGTAACCAATTAACTCAAGGGTTTGGGGAACAAAAAAACTAGTGAGGACATTCAACGAGATAAGTGATTTAACTTCTAGTGGATCAAAGAACAATGTATGATCATCTTCTTTAGGTAGCTCATCAGCATGGGGAACATCAACATCCTAGTCAGAAAAATCCTCAGAAATGGCCATAAAAAGTTTTTGTTCCTTACACTTGTGCCTCGAAAAATATTTGTTATCACAATTATAATGAAGACCCTTAAGTTTGCGTTCAACCATTTCTACCCGAGTTAATTTTTGGATCTTGAGAGGAGTGGTAGGAGGGTCAGGATTGGTGGGTCTAGGGAGAGGAATACATGAGTGTTTTATGTTTTGGGAAGAGACAACCTGTTGTGCTTCCTTGGCACACTGAGTAGCTTCCAACCAAGTCTGGGGGAAAGACATTAGGACATGGGATCATATGTCATCCTTAGGCCACTAATAAAACATTCCTAGAAGAAGGTGTCAGACATGCCATCCATTCTCAAAGCCAATTGCTCAAAGGCAATGATATAGTCTTCTGTTGTGCCATACTATTTCATCTTGGTTAAATGACCCAAATGATGTGTGTCGGTGTCAAAGCATTCATAAAGATCCGCAACAAACTGTGTCCAAGCAGCATACCCTTGCATGAATTTTTATGCCATTGGCACCATTGCCAGCATTCAAGATCCAAATAAAGGACACTCATGCAAAGTTTGGTCAAATCATTAGTAATGCCATGCAAGGAGAAATAATATTCCATTTGAGTGACTTAGTCCATGGGATCCGAGCCATCAAATATATTCATGTCCACTTTGGGAAGACATAGTTCACAATGAGGAGGGTTGGAATGAAAGAGCATGGAATGGGAGGAATCAATGTCTTCTAGGTTATAACATTGTTTAGAGGCGGTGGGGCCTTGGGGTGGATTCATCCAATCTTTCATCTTGGTAGCAAAGGATTGAAGGTTTCTTTTCAGATGTTTAGAGAGGTCTTCCATTTTGGCATTGATGGTGGAATCGATGGTGGAGTTGAGGGTTGTAATATTGGCATTGAGTTGTTTAATTTCAATCTAGTTTTTGGTGATATCGATTCACAAGGCATTGATGTGGGTGTCAAGTTCTTGGTTGTGCGTTTGGGCAATGGTGGAGTGAAGCATAAAGAATGGGGTTGGTGGGTCCACACAGAAAGGGGTGATTGGTGAAGGGTACCAATGTGACCAGTGCAAAGAAAGGAAGTCATTGGGATATGTCCCAAATAAGGGTGTTATACAAGGTGGGTGGGTTCACAATTTTTTTTTCTTATAAGTGATATATACCAAGATGATCAAGGCGAGGAGAGGAATCTTGTGGGATAGGTCCCAAATAAGGGTGTCGATGGGACCACTATTCTTCCCTTTTTTTTACTACGACCTAAAGGATACTGCAGTGACTGAATGCCCAAAATGTTAATAGGAAAAATTGTGTAAGGATTTCGTAACCTCGATGCAGGAGGTAGGGTTGCACTGCAAAAGTTCCTCTATGTTTCTGACCTGTTCTATTCCAACAACAAGGGTTAGGGTTTTGAGGGTTTTTATGGACACAGATTTCCCCTGTGCTATATCTCTTTGATATACATGCGGGTTCAAACAATAGTACTCGACCCAATATCTTAGGGCACCAACTAAGGAGGATCGATTGTACCCTTAACCGCAGTACCTGATTACCCATGTATGCGAGAGTGATCTTCCCGAGTGTTGTTATCGATGTCACAATAGTAGTTAGACGACCGATAAGATGATTTATAGTTGGTTTCATGAGACCTAGGGGACTCCCAATATACCCGAAGGTACGCGTGAGTGATGGTCGTGTACATGTGTTGTCTAATGCGGTACTACTCGAAGGGGTACCAATAAGGGCTATAGAGGTTTCCAACTAGGTGAAATAGTGGTTTCGAGTAACCCATGAAATCGTCTGTATTTCCTCTGTGTAGTCCTCTCGTTTTACTTGTCGAATGACATATCTCCGTGCTTTAAAGACATCGACATTACACGTCTCTAGATTGAAAAAAATTGTCTAAAATTTTTGCAGAGGAAAGTGCTCTGATACCACTTGTAAGGTACTCGATGTATTATGTAGAGTAGAAACATAATTATTATGATGAATAGCAATAAAAAAAACAAAATATAGAGAATAATAACACCACAAATGATACATTTATTGATAGAAAGCCAAGTTCACTTGCCTCTTCGAGGGGGCAACCTCTAGCAGAGCAGAGTTCATATTAAATAATTCTTAAGACAAAACTTTCTCATGCCTTCTACTCATATTTATACTAATTCTATATTATAAAGAACATTCTAGAGGAAGATCTTTCTAGAAGCATAAACTTTTATTAAGTCCTCTTACATTAGACTTTTTCACATTATTATATAGGTCTTATTTACAAATGTCGACCTTTATTACATAGAAAACACATTATTCTACCTACGTGAGGGGTTAGAAAGGTTAGGTCCCTAACATTAACATTGCCAATAAAATATTTTTTTATTTATAAACACAAAAGAAGGGGGAGGCCAAATAACAACCATATTCACATTGTAATTAATCAACTATTATGTTAGAAATAATATAGCAATTTAAACCAGTGAACATTGACTTCTCATTAGCCCACTGTCTATTGTTGAAATGAAATACAAATTGAATTTTATTTTTCCATATTCTTTGTTGAGCGAATGAAATTAAACCATGTTAATTAAAACATGAGAAAATATAAAACATAAAGTTAATTATTATAATTATAAAGCGTCAGTTTTCAAACCATAGTGAGAGTGTTTGTTTTGAAAAAACCGCATAAGTTTTTTTTATTCCCGACATTTCTTGTGAACACTTCATCTATTATCAAGGGAAAAACAACTAAAAATCGAGGAAAATTTTAAGGATCCATACTTATCTTAAAGTGTACAAAATTTGGCGAATCTTACTGATTTTTAAAATGTCAACCATAAAAGAAATAAAATAATAGATAAATTTGAATTAATATTTAAAAAAAAATTAGTTGGAGATAATATGTTAAATTTCAACAAAATTAATCATAATTAAAACTAAATTTATTAGAAATGATATGTTGATGATAGATAGAGTAAGGTTATATAACTCAATGGTGGCTTGTTGCATCAATGAAAGTAGGTAGCTAATATAGCCTTGATCTATAAAATGTAGTGGATATTCCAATGGTTAGCTCACCAAAACATATCTAAACTTAAAACGACTACAATGAGCCTATGATCGACCACGTGACTATCTTTTTGTATTTTTAATGCTTAAACACAAAGAAAAGCACACCATTTGGAGCTTTAACTACCGTGTCAGATGAAACAAACTACAATAAGAAAACCACACAATGGAACACAAATAGTTTCCTTAGAAACCTATATGAGAAAACCAACATTCAATGAAGTTTCACCTTCTTATATTATGGAGATTACAATACAAATTACAAAGTTGTCCAAGCTTACTATGAAGTTGTGAGACATAATGGTCTTCCATAGTCTTATATAGTATGCTTCCATCTCTTGGTTTGTATCTCCTTCACACTCCTGCTCATACTATGGAACAATTGACAACTTGTAAAAAGTGAACCATTTTACCCCATTCTGCTATATTTATGATAATTAGCATTAGGGTTAGGTTTTGGGGTTTCAAATCCCTCTTGGAACCTTGATGATGATTCTAGAAGTATTTAGTGGATTCCCATGCATTACTAACTCCCCATATTCGAATTATGGTGAGCTGACCTGGTTGCTACTTGGACATGTGGGGAATATTTGGACCATTACCTTATCGGGGTTGTAACTTTTGCATATGAACTATTTTTTAGGTGTACAATAGCCCGTAAGAAAGATATCAATGAGAAGAACATGTTTCAACTTAATGAGGAGAGCCTATGGAAACCCTCATGCAAAACCAAGCCCCAAAAATGTTGGTTTAGGGCCCCAAAAATGCATCAAAAGTTGATGCCTTGAATTTGACAATATCAACACCATCTCTGAGATGATCCAAATTTTGATATTCCCCATCTAGAGCATACAAAAATTCATATGGTACAAGTGTATATCCATTTTGGTTCAAGCCCCTACCATGTTTTAAGGCTTACCAATGACATGCTTATGCTTGTGGATGTGCATAATTGACTCTAGGTGCAAGTGTTGGGCGACTTTAGTAGAATACATACCACTTATTCGTGTCTTGTAAGTTGAATATGACCAAATTGAATGGTGTTAGTGGTTCCAAAAGTGCCAACTCTTCCAACATGTTAACCTCTTTTTAATGATGATGATGTTGGCATTTACCATC
>JASDQU010101149.1:260776-271975 GCA_032191745.1 Picea mariana | reverse complement strand
ACAACTGCTTCCTTTTATGCAAAGAAAACATGTCCTAACGTCTTTTGGCTATAATTCACAATATTAACTATTGTAACATGCACAGCTCCAGCTGAACATTAGCACTGCAATCTAATTAGCCACTCCCCATTTCCTTGACCAAACCAGTCTTGAAATAACATTATCACTGATTAGGCATTTTAACATTCTTTTATGTCATATTTCTAATACTCTTTGCCACCCATGGCTTGCTCAAATTTGCATGCCTCTCTTCACTTCATTAAGTGTTTCACTATGAAGCACTACTTAGTCACTTAATACCACTTTTCTCCAAATGGAATGATACGCTCCTCCATTTGCACTTGTACCTTAATTTTGTTGTGAACTTTGATAATAGAGGAAAAATTCTTGCTTGTGTGCTGTAGACAAAATTGTTGGATCATATCTAACAATTCCCTCTTCCTATATTCCTATGCTTGCATATAGAGATGAATCATTCACCCATGAGTCACACCTCATCTCATGATATATTTTTCCTCCTCTTGCAACAAACTTTGTAGCCTTCACTATATTTCTACCTTCAAGGCTACAAAGTCCTCCTTAAATCCTTGTGCATGCAATGGCATTCTTCACCTTTTGGTTTCATGATTTATGTGAGAATATCTATTGACCTTTCCTTTGCAATCCCTTCAAACTCTATAGTAGTTGAATACTAGTATTCCTTTGCTCTTCCTTAGATCTTTTTCAACCTTGCATCACTTGTTTTGCAGTCTTACACTTTCCTTTGCAACTCTTTGATGCTTCATCCAACTGTACAAGATTGACCTGCTTCCCTATCTAATGGACCCTGGGACTAATCTGGGATAGACCCACACAATTCTCAATTGTGGAATCTCATCCCCTTTTTAGAATTCCATCACACAACACTCTCTGCTAGAGTGCTCCTTTGCTTATTGATCAATGCCATATTAAAAATCTCAACCTCTTTTTACCTTGCCAAGCTACTACACCTCAAACGTTCCTTTATACTCATGCATAGGTACTATAATGAGATTTAATACTCCTCCTTTACCAACAATCACCCCTAGCACTTAATTCTATTTTCTGGGAAAGTTTCTCCAAACTTTGACATTATTTGGAAAAATCTTATGTTGAGTAATCACAAAGTTCATTGGAATCCAATTCCACTTTCTCCTGCAATTTTAGGGAGAAACCTAATGCTCCTATAGAGAAATTAGACCCTATAACATGACATGCTTTGGATTACCTTTCCCATGACCATATTTATGCTCCAATCTTATTATGAGCCAAGTGTTATGGCCTCTTGAAATTCCCATTCTATTCAATGGTGTCCTTCAAGTTCACCAGAAACATTCCTTTTGATTCCTTGAGAATTAATTGGATCAAAACTAAATTTTGAGTGGATATCTAGATTCTCCTATCCAACATATTTCCAATGACTACTTTCTTTCTCAATTCTGAGAAGTGAGTGAAAATCTATAGGCAATTGAATATTGCCAATTTAACCCTTTTGTACACCTTTTTCCCTGGTCTAAATAATCTCAAACACCCACTTTTTCCACTCATAGAGGAAAATCTATCAGGAACCAAGAAATGTTTTTGGCATGACACATATAATACTGCTAACATTGAATCCACAACAACTCTCATACTGTCAAAAAGGTGCTCCAGTAAAAAAGCGCAACAATTTGGAAATGACAACTTTGCCCCTTTGAACTTTCACCTGAATTAGCAATTTTGGCCCTGTTTATGTACCCCCTCACCAATTCCTTTTTTATTTTTCTAGAAGCTCAATTGGGTATACCCATTACTAAATTCTAAATGATTTTCCAAGTTCCACTCTTAACTAAGCTCCAGACTGATAGTTACGACCCATATAAGTTTTGATTGCTATACACTTTTAACCTTGTATGCTACATGTGTCTTCTTTATCTTCCTGCACATTTTTGCTTACCCATATTAAAAATATGGCTCCATGGATATCTTGTATGGTTCAATATATTTCCATAGACTTCTCCTATGCTCCAAATGGAATTCATAGCTAGGAGTTATGCCCTCTGAAAGTAAATCAGTGCTGGAATTTTACCTTAATTGTTTCAGTTGTAACTTTGTCACACATGCTCTGTTTTACGAACAATTTAGCTCGTTGGAAATCTCTCCTTGAGATATTTTACTTAAGTTACAAAAACTATATGTGTTGCCTACGACACTTACAGTACCAAAAATTAGAACTGCTAAAAATGTTTTTTAGGGACTCAAAACAACTGTGCAAGTTAATGACTTCAAAAACCTGAAAAATTCATAGAAAGTTGGTTGTTTTTAGTGTTTTAATAGTCCTTTAATCTGAGCCATCGATCTTGAATCGAAATAAATATGGACCATTGATCCACTCTCCATCAGTGATTGACGATCAAATGTTTCTTATTGCAAACCCAACTTGCCCATCAATATCCTTGATGCCCGATCATTGACCATCAGTCGTCGGTCATTTTCTCTTTACAAACCAAAACTGCTCGCAAATCTCCCTGATGTCGGATCATCAACTATAGACCATCGAAGATTTTCCTTGAAAAGCAAAAAATAATCATGAATCTCCCCAATGCTCGATCATTGAACACCAACCATCTCTTTGCTAACATGGTAACTATGATGTCGTGGCAAGACACATAGATGTTGGCATGGCATGACACATCATCCCGAGGCATCAAATTGGATGGCATGGAATGAAACGTGGATGATGACATGGCATGACACATGGATGCTGACATCATCATCTTCTTTAATTTCATTAAGGATCGACTAATTCTCTTGGAAGACTTAAAACACTATGCTAAATCTGTTGATGTCTGATCATCAACCATCGACGATTGGAGATTTTTCTTGGAAAAATGAAAAACTCTCATCAAATTACGTCGATCCCCGATCATTAGTCATCGACGATCGACGATCCCCTTTGGACGCATGAAACATTTAACAAATTCTATTGATCCCAAATCATCATCCATCGGTGCTCGACGATCCCCTTTGGATGCATGAAACCTTCGTCGAATTCTACTGATCCCCGATCATCGTCCATCAACGAATTTTGTTGGCAACTTTGACACTTAGAAATTTCAGCCAAGTTCCCCGACGAATATGGGTCGTTGATCTCCCATTCAAAAATGATCTTGGTCATTGATATATTAAACTCTGTCCAACTATGTCAATGCCTGACCATCGACCATCGGTCATCATAGACTTATTTTGGATGAGCCCAACTCTTTACCAATCTCGTTGATCCAACCATCGACCATTGGCGAATTCTGTTGGTGAAGTTCAACACTTAGATATTTTTTATCAGATCCCAGGTCAATCTGGGCCGTCGATCTTCTAACCAAGATGATATTGACCATTGATCGACTCCAAATATCAAACGGATGAATCTAATCTAGATCGTCGATCTACTTCAACTTCCCAACTGTTGAAAATGAATCTCGGTTGTTGATTTGCTCAACCTTCCAAATAGCTGAAACCTTATAAATTTTTAAATTTATCACTATGAATCTAGGTCATTGATCTTGAGATCAAACATGATCTTGGTCGTCGATTCATTGAACTTTTCCTAGCACTACAGACTCCCATTAAAACGTGAACTGACCTTACAGGTCCAATCTAACTCTACAATTTTGCAGATCAACTCCATTAAACCTCTAAAGCAGTTTTGATTCATTTAAACTCAAAATTTTCCCACAAATCTAGGGATTTCTCTTTAATCTTTCATTGTTTTTCCCCAAATTTGTCACAGAAAAAATTGTAACAACGAATTTTACCCAAATTTGCATTGGTTCTTGGCCCATATGGGTTTAATGTTGAAACAAATCTTTAGTACCACTTTGTAATGTACCTAACCTCCAACTATGCAACATTACGTGTGGAATACACATTAAAACATGAATTTTCCTGCTTATTAAATTCTTGTAGCTTACCAACTACAAATCACACACAGTTTTAACTACTGTTTGCTACGATTAATTCTAAATGCATCTACAACATAAAGAAAACCATGAATGTAATTGTTCAAGCAAAACAACAAACACACAACATTCATATAAAACATTTACATAGCAAAATATCATCATAAAAACAACAAAAGACTTATCTATTAATAATTAACCGACTGGCTGCATACAAAGGGTGAACCTCCCATCCATATGTGTTGTTGTTCATTTCCGCTCAATAGTAGGCCACCTCCGAGCTGAGGCTATAAGTTCATAAAGAAACACAACCCTTATGGCCGACCACTCTCCACACACAACAACCCCCAAAACCCTTATGGTTGACCAAAAATCCTCCCATGTACTTCAAGAGTGCTCACAACAACCTTCACAAGGCTCTTGAGCCATTTTCTCAACAAAAAAATGCTTTACAATCCCACAACCCGATTTACAGGCACACATGCCTCTCTCTCAGCATAAAACACAACAAAACAATGGTTTCCTTCAAGCAAAACATGGATGGTGCTCTTTCCATCACTCATCTCCTCTTTTGCTACCCAAAATATGCAAGTAAAAACTGCTCTCCCTGCATAAACGTGACTGTCCAAAAACTGCCCCCTTAGCCATATGGATTTCATCTCCTTGATTTCTTGCTTGAATTGACTTACACTCTTCCCTGAGCTGATTGTACTCATGCCCATGCTCTCAATAACTTTGGGATGTGACACCTCCCATCCACCCTCTTACATGAATTCAATGTTTGGATTTAGGAACACTCAACAACAAATATACGGTTATACACAATGATAATAATAATTCAGGAATGTGGGTTTGGATTAATACCCATGAATAATTCTTCCTTGGATCCATCTCTCTTGTGGAATCATATCCCCTCATCATTCTTCATCCCTCTAGTATTGCAACCAATGATTATTATTTTGACTAATTATTTCAATGCACATAATATACCATTCAGCCCTCGGCCATATTAAACCAATACAAGATCTTCGCCCCAACACATCGACTCACTAGCCTAAATCACATTTATACAATTATATTATAATTCATGGGGATTAAAACTGGGGATGTTACAGGTGGTAGCCATAATAGATATCAAGTTTGGTAAAGTACTGAGCACCACTCAATTCATTGAAAAGGTCATCAATGACATGAATGGGAAATTTGTCTTTGATTGTGGTTTTGTTGAGGACGTGAAAATCAGGTCACATTCACCAAGTGCCTTCTTTCTTGAGTATCATGACTACAGGAGAAGAATAAGGGCTGGTACTAGAACGAATAACACTCGCCTCTAACAATTCCTGAACAATTTTCTCAATTTAATTTTTCTGGGCAAAGATGATAAGGGAGAACATCGGGAGGAATACTGTTAGGGACTAGGGAAATGGAATGATTATGGGCATCCCAGGAAGAGGGAATTACTTGTGGACTGTTAAAAACAGATTGGTGTTGGGATAACATAGATTGGATATCGAGATGCACAATAGGTGAGGGGGTCTCAATCACTTGAATGGAATGGAGTTGGGAAATAATTCCAGAATGAACTTTTTGAGTAGTTTTTCCATTCAATGGTAATTGATGATCTCAGGGGAGCCCGTTGTGATACCTTGGAACTTATACTATTGTCCCTCCTACTGGAATTATATGGTTAATTCCTTAAAATCCACGATGATGGGGCCAAGTGTGTGTAACCATTCAACATTGAGCACAATGTCGAAACCACCCATGTCAATAGAAAACATATGAGATTTCAGGTGGTACTAACCAATTTGTGGGCACATGTTTTCACAATGCCCCCCACATTTCATGGAAATGTCATTTGTAATCATGATTTGAAAATTGTTGAATGTACGAATATAACACATGGTCTCTTGAGCAATGTGGCAATTAATATAATTATTGGTGCTACCACTTTTGACTAGGATAATGACTTTTCCGTGCTTAATATAACCAATTAACTTGAGGGTTTGGGGAACAAAAAAACTAGTGAGGACATTCAACGAGATAAGTGATTCAACTTCTAGTGGATCAAATAACAATGTATGATCATCTTCTTTGGGTAGCTCGTCAGCATGGGGAACATCAACATCCTAGTTAGAAAAATCCTCAAAAATGGCCATAAAAAGTTTTTGTTCCTTACACTTGTGCCCCGAAAAATATTTGTTATCACAATTATAACGAAGACCCTTAAGTTTGCGTTCAACCATTTCTACCCGAGTTAATTTTTGGATCTTGAGAGGAGTGGTAGGAGGGGCAGGATTGGTGGGTCTAGGGAGAGGAATACATGAGTGTTTTATGTTTTGGGAAGAGACAACCTGTTGTGCTTCCTTGGCACACTAAGTAGCTTCCAACCAAGTCTGGGGGAAAGACATTAGGACATGGGATCATATGTCATCCTTCAGGCCACTAATAAAACATTCCTAGAAGAATGTGTTAGACATGCCATCCATTCTGAAAGCCAATTGCTCAAAGGAAATGATATAGTCTTCCGTTGTGCCATACTATTTCATCTTGGTTAAATGACCCAAATGATGTGTGTCGGTGTCAAAGCATTCATAAAGATCTGCAACAAACTGTGTCCAAGCAACATACCCTTGCATGAATTTTTATGCCATTGCCACCATTGCCAGCATTCAAGATCCAAATAAAGGACATTCATGCAAAGTTTGGTCAAATCATTAGTAATGCCATGCAAGGAGAAATAATATTCCATTTGAGTGACTTAGTCCATGGGATCCGAGCCATCAAATATATTCATGTCCACTTTGGGAAGACAAAGTTCACAATGAGGAGGGTTGGAATGAAAGAGCATGGCATGGGAGGAATCAATGTCTTCTAGGTTATAACGTTGTTTAGAGGTGGTGGGGCCTTGGGGTGGATTCATCCAATCTTTCATCTTGGTAGCAAAGGATTGAAGGTTTCTTTTCACATGTTTAGAGAGGTCTTCCATTTTGGCATTGATGGTGGAGTTGAGGGTTGTAATATTGGCATTGATTTGTTTAATTTCAATCTAGTTCTTGGTGATATCGATTCACAAGGCATTGATGTGGGTGTCAAGTTCTTGGTTGTGGGTTTGGGCCATGGTGGAGTGAAGTAGAAAGAATGGGGTTGGAGGGTCCACACAGAAAGGGGTGATTGATGAAGGGTACCAATGTGACCAGTGCAAAGAGAGGAAGTCATTGGGATATGTCCCAAATAAGGGTGTTATACAAGGTGGGTGGGTTCACAAAAAAAAGTCTTATAAGTAATATATGCCACGATGATCAAGGCGAGGAGAGGAATCCTGTGGGATAGGTCCCAAATAAGGGTGTCGATGGGACCACTATACTCCCCTTGTTTTTACTACGACCTAAAGAATACTGCAGTGACCGAATGCCCAAATTGTTAATAGGAAAAATTGTGTAAGGATTTTGCAACCTCGATGCAGGAGGTAGGGTTGCGCTGCAAAAGTTCCTCTATGTTTCTGACCTATTCTGTTCCAACAACAAGGGTTAGGGTTTTGAGGGTTTTTACGGACACATATTTTCCTTGTGCTATATCTCTTTGATATACATGCGGGTTCAAACAATAGTACTTGACCCAATATCTTAGGGCACCAACTAAGGAGGATCGACTGTACCCTTAACCGTAGTACTCGATTACCCAGGCATGCGAGAGTGATCTTCCCGAGTGTTTTTCTCGATGTCACTATAGTAGTTAGACGATCGATAAGATGATTTATAGTTGGTTTCATGAGACCTAGGGGACTCCCAATATACCCAAAGGTACGCGGGAGTGATGGTCGTGTACATGTGTTGTCTAATGTGGTACTACTCGAAGGGGTACCAATAGGGGCTATAGAGGTTTCCAACTAGGTGAAATAGTGGTTTCGAGTAACCCATGAAATCGTTTGTATTTCCTCTGTGTAGTCCTCTCTATCCACAGTTTTACCTGCTGAATGACATATCTTCGTGCTTTAAGGACATTGACAGTACACGTCTCTAGCTTGAAAAAAATTGTCTAAAATTTTTGCAGAGGAAAGTGCTTTGATACCACTTGTAAGGTACTCGATGTATTATGTAGAGTAGAAACATAATTATTATGATGAATAGCAATAAAAACAACAAAATATAGAGAATAATAACACCACAAATGATACATTTATTGATAGAAAGCCAAGTTCACTTGCCTCTTCGAGGGGGCAACCTTTAGTAGAGCAGAGTTCATATTAAATAATTCTTAAGACAAAACTTTCTCATGCCTTCTACTCATATTTATACTAATTCTATATTATAAAGAACATTCTAGAGGAAGATCTTTCTAGAAGCATAAACTTTTATTAAGTCTTCTTACATTAGACTTTTTCACATTATTATATAGGTCTTATTTACAAATGTCGACCTTTATTACATAGAAAACACATTATTCTACCTACGTGAGGGGTTAGAAAGGTTAGGTCCCTAACATTAACATTGCCAATAAAATATTTTTTTATTTATAAACATGAAAGAAGTGGGAGGCCAAATAATAACCATATTCACATTGTAATTAATCAACTATTATGTTAGAAATAATATAGCAATTTAAACCAGTGAACATTGACTTCTCGTTAGCCCACTTTCTATTGTTGAAATTAAATACAAATTGGATTTTATTTTTCTATATTCTTTGTTGAGCGAATGAAATTAAACCATGTTAATTAAAACATGAGAAAATATAAAACATAAAGTTAATTATTATAATTATAAAGTGTTAGTTTTCAAACCATAGTGAGAGTGTTTGTTTTGAAAAAACCGCATAAGTTTTTTTTTATTCCCGACATTTCTTGTGAACACTTCATCTATTATCAAGGGAAAAACAACTAAAAATCAAGGAAAATTTTAAGGATCCGTACTTCTCTTAAAGTGTACAAAATTTGACAAATCTTACTAATTTTTAAAATGTCAACCATAAAAGAAATAAAATAATAGATACATTTGAATTAATATTTAAAAAAAATTTATTTGGAGATAATATGTTAAATTTCAACAAAATTAATCATAACTGAAACTAAATTTATTAGAAATGATATGTTGATGATAGATAGAGTAAGGTTATATAACTCAATGGTGGCTTGTTGCATCGATGAAAGTAGGTAGCTAATATAGCCTTGATCTATAAAATGTAGTGGATATTCCAATGGTTAGCTCACCAAAACATATCTAAACTTAAAACAACTACAATGAGCCTATGATCGACCACGTGACTATCTTTTTGTATTTTTAATGCTTAAACACAAAGAAAAGCACACCATTTGGAGCTTTAACTACCGTGACAGATGAAACAAACTACAATAAGAAAACCACACAATGGAACACAAATAGTTTCCTTAGAAACCTATATGAGAAAACCAACATTCAATGAAGTTTTACCTTCTTATATTATGGAGATTACAATACAAATTACAAAGTTGTCCAAGCTTACTATGAAGTTGTGAGACATAATGGTCTTCCATAGTCTTATATAGTATGCTTCCATCTCTTGGTTTGTATCTCCTTCACACTCTTGCTCATACTATGGAACAATTGACAACTTGTAAAAAGTGAACCATTTTACCCCATTCTGCTATATTTATGATAATTAGCATTAGGGTTAGGTTTTGGGGTTTCAAATCCCTCTTGGAACCTTCATGATGATTCTAGAAGTATTTAGTGGATTCCCATGCATTACTAACTCCCCATATTCGAATTATGGTGAGCTGACCTGGTTGCTACTTGGACATGTGGGGAATATTTGGACCCTTACCTTATCGGGGCTGTAACTTTTGCATATGAACTATGTTTTAGGTGTACAATAGCCCGTAAGAAAGATATCAATGAGAAGAACATGTTTCAACTTAATGAGGAGAGCCTATGGAAACCTTCATGCAAAACCAAGCCCCAAAAATGTTGGTTTAGGGCCCCAAAAATGCATCCAAAGTTGATGCCTTGAATTTGACAATATCAACACCATCTCTAAGATGATCCAAATTTTAATATTCCCCATCTAGAGCATACAAAAATTCATATGGTACAAGTGTATATCCATTTTGGGTCAAGCCCCTACCATGTTTTAAGGCTTACCAATGACATGCTTATGCTTGTGGATGTGCATAATTGATTCTAGGTGCAAGTGTTGGGCGAATTTAGTAGAATACATACCACTTATTTGTGTCTTTTAAGTTGAATATGACCAAATTGAATGGTGTTAGTGGTTCCAAAAGTGCCAACTCTTCCAACATGTTAACCTCTTTTTAATGATGATGATGTTGGCATTTACCATCCCCTAAGACCAACAAGATCTATCAAACAAATAAAAAGATTTGAACTAAATAGTGTCCAAAATATCATCTCTATATATGAACATTGTGGAAATGAAAGTACCAAGGTCATTATGGTTTTCGTAAGCTTAGAGGCCCTCAAGAGTAATTAAGTTATGAAACTGAGTAAAACTATGTATTATATTATTAAGGGTAGGGCATGTTAAAAGAAAGTGGTGTTCATCCTCAACTTCCTTTGTATTACAAATTTTACAAATATATTCACCCCAAGGTATTTTTGGGTTAGTTCAATGACCAAATTCACTATGGAGATCTTAAGCATTGGTCCTAATCTTAACAATATACATTTTTTTAAGTTCATAATGTTGAAAAAATAGTTTTAATTAACCATGTTAGGATTGATAAAATCTTTGTAGTATTTCAAATTCCTTTTATCAATGATTTCATTGTCATTCCAAGTTTTAGCTTTAAACTTCACAGAGATGTAAGATTTGATATTATCAATATATTAATTTGAGTGTCTTCTTTTATGTTTCAATAGTTGTGCCAAACACCAAGATCTCTAACCCAACATCTTTTGAGCACGTGGTGACTACTGCTCGTAATAGAAGCAATTATAGGGAGCCTATCCTTGCTCAACTTGAGCAATTTGTGCTTATATTCTAAATATCTAATCATGGCTTTAGACTCCATGAAAGTACATCTTGCTTCAATAAAGAGAATAGGGTAATGGGTGTTGTATTTTATTATAAAATTATTGGCAATAAAAAATGTTTTTGGATTTGTTTAATTTTATTCCAAGTCTCGTGATAGATGTTGTAGTCTCGTACTTCACAACCATATAGAATAACTAGGATAACTGAAGTGTTGTAAAACATTTTTTTCTCATCCCAATGCCACTGCTCAACATTCCTACATTTCTTTTCAAGA
>JASDQU010101149.1:242034-257994 GCA_032191745.1 Picea mariana | reverse complement strand
TAGTGTTAGAACTTAGGTTTAGGTTGTCAAGTTTTTAGATCTGGCCTACAATTATTGATGTGAGTTTTGTGTGATCATCGAGCTAGACTAGTAATGCAGTTAAAGCAATCTGAGGGAGTTTTGTAGTTCTAACTATCTTGGTATGCTCGCTACATAACTTAGGTGGGTTCTTTCTTTGATCTATAACAGATGCATGGATAATTTATTTTGAACGTTCCCTCAAGCAGTGCGTTGTTTCTTTGATCTATAACAGATGCATGGATAATTTATTTTGAACGTTCCCTCAAGCAGACTAGTGGATACAATCATATCAATTTGAGTAAATTCTAGTTATAGAATTATGAAAGTTTTATAGCATCCCTTGCTTTTCAAAGAGTGATAGATCTAAGATATTGCTCTGTAAAGTGAAACTTATTAATTCAATTGGTTTGGGTTGTGTCATTTACACGTAGTTTTCATTTTTTTGGAGCTTTCTAGTTTGAGGGTACGGTCGTATGTCAGATCCAGTTGATAATCCACTAAAGTTTCTGTTTTCCTCTTACTGTTTAATTTCAATTTTCAACAGTGTAAAAATTGGTTTCAATGTTAACCAAGTTTGAAACCAAGAGCAATAGGGTAAAGGGTCTCAGCTTTCATCCAAAGAGGCCATGGATCCTGGCAAGTCTTCACAGTGGAGTTATTCAGTTATGGGACTACCGGATGGGAACTCTGATAGACAAATTTGATGAACATGATGGGCCTGTTCGAGGAGTTCATTTTCACAAGTCACAGCCGCTGTTTGTGTCTGGAGGTAAGTGAAGCACATATGATCTTTAAGTTGGAGTGCATGTGCATGGACTTGCAATATAAGCAATCTATAATTGCACAACAATATCTTGCAATTGAGTTATATTTCACATTTGATTGTAGATGCTGTCGAAATCACAATTGCTTTGGGGGTCCTGCAGGTGATGATTACAAGATTAAGGTTTGGAACTACAAGATGCGTCAATGCTTATTTACATTTATTGGACACCTTGACTACATCAGGACAGTTCATTTCCACAATGAGTATCCTTGGATTGTTAGTGCAAGTGATGATCAGACAATAAGGCTCTGGAACTGGCAATCACGGGTTTGCATCTCTGTCCTTACCGGTCACAATCACTATGTGATGTCTGCTTCCTTTCATCCTAAGGAGGATCTAGTTGTTTCAGCATCGTTGGACCAAACTGTTCGTGTATGGGATATAAGTAGCCTGAGGAAAAAAACTGTTTCTCCAGCTGATGATCTTTCAAGGCTGGCACAGATGAATACAGATCTTTTTGGGGGTGGTGATGTTGTTGTGAAGTATGTACTCGAGGGACATGATCGTGGTGTGAACTGGGCTGCTTTTCATACCAGCTTGCCATTAATTGTTTCTGGTGCAGATGACCGCCAAGTCAAGCTGTGGCGAATGAATGGTATGTTTTCTCTCCTTTATTAAGTCAATTTCTGTTTCCTGTATGATAAGGGTGAATTGTCATATTTCTTTGTTGGTTTAGTTTAAAATAAGCTTTTGGTAAGTATCAGTTTGTTTCGTAAATCAGATACAAAGGCTTGGGAGGTTGACACTCTACGAGGGCATACAAACAATGTGTCCTGTGTGATTTTTCATGCACGACAAGACATTATTGTTTCAAATTCTGAAGATAAAAGTATCCGAGTGTGGGATATGTCCAAGCGAACAAGTGTTCAAACTTTCCGTAGAGAGCATGATCGATTCTGGATTCTTGCAGCACATCCTGAGATGAATCTCCTAGCAGCTGGGCATGACAGTGGGATGATTGTTTTCAAATTAGAGAGAGAGAGGCCTGCCTATGTTGTTTATGGGGGCTCACTGTTGTATATAAAGGATCGTTATCTGCGGACTTATGAGTTTGCAACTCAAAAGGACAATCCACTAATACCAATTAGGAAGCCTGGTTCTAGTGGCCCAAACCAAGGGCCAAGATCTTTGTCATATAGTCCATCAGAGAATGCTATCTTAATTTGTTCAGATACTGATGGTGGTGCTTATGAACTTTATGCTGTTCCAAAGGATAGTCTTGGCAGAAGTGATACAATGCAGGAGGCGAAGAAAGGATTAGGAGGATCTGCTGTCTTTGTGGCTCGCAATAGATTTGCTGTTCTTGACAAGAATCACAATCAAGTCACTATCAAGAATTTAAAAAATGAGGTCACAAAAAAGTTCAATCTTCCAGTCACAGCAGATGCACTTTTCTATGCAGGGACAGGCAACTTGCTTTGCAGATCAGAAGATAGTGTAGCTCTTTTTGATATGCAACAGAGGACTGTTTTAGGAGAAATTCAAACTCCTCCTGTCAGGTATGTAGTTTGGTCAAATGACATGGAGAATGTAGCCTTACTGAGTAAGCATGCAATCATTATTGCAAGCAAGAAGCTGTCAAATAGGTGTACTCTGCATGAAACTATCCGTGTTAAAAGTGGGGCTTGGGATGACAATGGCATTTTTATGTACTCAACTTTAAATCACATAAAGTATTGCCTGCCAAATGGAGATAGTGGTATTATCAAGACGCTGGATGTTCCAGTATACATAACAAAGGTTTCTGGAAAGTCTCTCTATTGCCTTGATAGAGATGGCAAGAACCGTGTTATACAGATAGATGCTACTGAGTGTGTTTTCAAGCTAGCACTCAGCAAAAAGAAATATGATCATGTTATAAACATGATTAGGAACTCTCAGCTTTGTGGCCAGGCAATCATAGCTTACCTGCAGCAGAAGGGATTTCCAGAAGTGGCTCTTCACTTTGTCAGAGATGAGCGAACTCGATTCAACTTGGCAGTAGAGAGTGGAAATATTCAAATAGCTGTTGCTTCTGCAAAGGAAATCGATGAGAAGGATCACTGGTACAGGCTAGGAGTGGAGGCCCTTCGACAAGGCAATGCTGGAATTGTAGAGTATGCCTATCAAAGGACAAAGAATTTTGAGAGGCTTTCTTTTCTGTATCTCATAACTGGTAACTTAGACAAGTTGTCAAAGATGTTGAGGATTGCTGAAATGAAAAATGATGTCATGGGCCAGTTTCACAATGCACTATATTTGGGTGATATTCGAGAGCGTATCAAGATTTTGGAGGAGTCTGGTCACCTGCACCTTGCTTATGCAACTGCATCATCGCATGGTCTTGCAGACATTGCCGACAGGCTTGCAGCTGATTTGGGTGGCAATGTTCCAATTCTACCTCCAGGGAAAAAATCATCACTTCTAATGCCTCCTGCACCCATTCTACATGGTGGCGATTGGCCTTTGCTCAGGGTTACCAAAGGTATTTTTGAGGGTGGTTTGGAGAATTCTACTTCTGCAGCTTATGAAGATGAGTATGAAGAAGCTGCTGCTGATTGGGGTGAAGACATAGATATAGAAAATGTTGAAGGGGAAAATGGTGAGGCTACAGTGTTGGATGATCAAGAAGCTAGAGGCGGAGAGGATGATGAGGGAGGATGGGACATGGAGGATTTGGAACTTCCTCCAGACGTAGCTGCTGCTAATGTAGGAACCAATCAGAGCACATTGTTTGTAGCCCCAACATCAGGTATGCCGGTAAGCCAAATTTGGATGCAAAGGTCTTCTCTCGCAGGTGAGCATGCAGCTGCAGGCAACTTTGAAGCAGCTTTGCGCCTACTGACTCGTCAACTGGGCATTAAAAATTTCACTCCACTGAAACCTTTATTTTTGGAACTTTATATGGGTAGTCATACATTCCTTCCTTCCTTTGCTTCTGCACCTTCTTTTTCCTTAGCATTACAGAGAGGATGGAGTGAAACTGCTAGTCCGAATGTTAGAGGTCCCCCGGCCTTGGTATATAGGCTTTCTGTTCTAGAGGAGAAACTAACAGTAGCCTACAGGGCCACAACAGAAGGTAGATTTAGTGAAGCACTGAGACTATTTCTGAACATTCTGCATACAATTCCAGTTATTGTGGTAGACTCAAGAAAGGAAATTGACGAGGTAAAAGAGTTGATTGGAATAGCTAAAGAGTATGTTCTTGGTCTTCGGATGGAGGTCAAGAGAAAAGAAGTAAAGGATGATACTGTTCGGCAGCAGGAGCTCGCAGCTTATTTTACTCATTGTAACCTGCAGAAAGCTCATTTGAAGCTGGCTTTGCTAAATGCAATGGGCATTTCTTATAGATGTAAGAACTACAATACAGCAGCAAACTTTGCTCGAAGGCTTCTGGAGACTGACCCTTCTTCAAACCATGCAACAAAAGCTCGACAAGTTCTTCAGGTCTGTGAGAGGAACTTGCGAGATGCAACACAGCTGAACTATGATTTCAGAAATCCTTTTGTTGTCTGCGGGGCAACTTTTACTCCAATATACCGTGGTCAGAAAGAGGTGTCCTGTCCATATTGTATGGCTCGCTTTGTTCCTGACATTGCTGGGAAACTTTGTTCGATATGTGATCTTGCAATAGTGGGTTCAGATGCATCTGGACTATTTTGTTCTGCTACTCAAACAAGATGATCTTAGCTTTTCAGAACAATGATTTTGCTATGCCTCTTTTATTCTTTGGGAGGTAAATTGTTTGCAGCCATTTCCTGCCAGTATCTGCAGGTAATGCTTCCATTTACAGCCGTTGATACCGACAGGGGCGTCAGAATAATTGTATCTTGCTTGCAGGCATAAGTGAGCGACATGTGAGGATATTCAATTTTAACACTATAAAAAGCAAGAAGCATGCATGCTGTCTTATTAGCTATTTAAGTTCCTGAATTGAAGCATGCATGCTGTCTTATTAGCTGTTCCAGTTCCTGATTTTGTTTGCTGTTCTTGTTAGTACGGCAGAAAGCCTTACTCACTTTGTAAGATGTGATAGGAATTTTGTTTACAGGTGCAGGGTGGGTATGCCCTCTATTCTCCTCTATTCTGTGCATTGTGGCAAATGGTTTTGTTATACCATTTTTTTGGCCTTGTAGGTGAATAATTGGATTTGCTTGAAAAAGTCTATCATCTTAGCTCTACGAGCTAATAAAGGCCGCTACTTGAAGCTCTTCTCTCCATTTTATATATAGTGATTGTGCAAGCTATCTCAGTGATACCTTAAATTTTTAATTTAAAGTTGAGCTGATGCATGACTGTTTATTTGGAAATAATAAAGTGAGATTCTGTGGCCAAGTAGAGAATGCTTTTTAATTTTTAAACTTAAAATTTGAGCTGATGCATGACTGTGTTTATTTTGGGAGCAATAAAAGTGAGATTGTGTGCCCAAGCGGAGAGTGCTTTTGCATGCACGCATCTAGTTTACATAATGCATTTTCTGTTGGAGAAATTTCATGCAACTTTGAACTTACAGCTTCATTTTAACCTTTTAATAGGTTTTATGCAACTACACTCCATGTATTCCTGTACAAAGGATAATTTGGCAGCTAGATTACAGAAAGCGGCTTAATATGAGATCAGTAGGTGTATCCTTAAAACTCCTTTGTGAATATATATTTTGCCAACTTTATATGTTAACATTGTACTTAAAGCGTGCATGGGCAACCTGCTGGCACAAAGAATTATCAATGAACTTTTGTGAAAAGAAAGCATACATTTTAATGTAAGAATAAGATGTAAGTTGGTATTCAATTGGAGTTTGTTATGCTAAGAGCTGTGTAATAAACAGATTGTTAGGTCGCAGTTATGGATTGGATATAAATGTACTAAGATGCATAGTTTAGGGGTAGAGCCGAGCATTGTGGAATCGTTTTATTTTATTTCATATAGTAAATAAGTACATTTATAAGTACATCATGGAATAGTAGAAAGAACTACATCACATGGACAACATGGTATCGGGAAAATCCTGCCCTGAAAAAGCAAAAAAGGAAAGCAAATGAGCCTACACACCAAGAGAAAGGGACACAAACATGGAGTTTGATTTTTCATAAGCAAGGCCAATTCTTGCTTAAAGCTCCTCAAATACCCTAGGCTAACAATGGAGGGGTCCTTTGGAAAAGTGATTTTACATTGATGATTCCATAGAAAACTAATTAATGTGCTGCATTGTGTACCACAAGGATTTGTAGTTGTCCATAATAATTCAAGTGTCTCCTAGATGAGGACCTTTCCATGAAAACAGGGGCAGTGAAAAGTAGATGAAATTCAACTTAAAATTAAGCTTAAAATATGATGGCAAATCAATATCTTTAGAAGACATGCTCAACCATTTCATCCTTGATGGACAAAGCACAAACAACATTTAACATCTCAATGGAAATATTTGTGTTTGATTCTCATAAGGTCAATTCTTTCTTAATGCTCCTCAAATACCCTAGGCTAAAAGGGGAGGGGTCCCCTTGAAAAGTGATTTTACACCGATGTTTTCACATAAAACCCATTGCAATCTGTTGCTTTATGTGCCACAAGGATTTGTAGTTGTCCCTAATAATTCAAGTCTCCTAGATGAGGGCCTTTCCACAAAAGTGGGGTAGTGAAAAGGAAATGAAGTTAAACTTAAAACCATTCCCAAACTTTATGGCAAATTATCATTGTTATCACAGGATTTGTACTTGTGCAAAGCCTTCACAAGATGTCTATCTGTATAATAATTGGAAGTCTCTACTACTGTCACCTAAGTAGATACTTCCCTCGTTTTAGTGATGGAAGGAGGTCCAACACAAGGGAAGCTTCCCTAGTGACCTCAAGGGATCAAGGAGCAAGATTGACCAAGCCTACAACCCCCTATCTTGGTCACTTAGATGTTAAGTCAAGGTCTAGGAAAGGTAAAAAGGAAAACAAAGTAATTGTTTCACCCGTGCGAGACAATAAACATTCCAAAGCATATAATAGACAATTACCAAGTTATATAGCTCATTAATGACCTCTAGACACTAGATAATCAATGAAACCAATTGTTGTTGCAAATTTACAATAGTAAGACAATGTATAACAATTAATGTTTTGTAACAACGATAGGAAAAAGTACACAAAAATATAGCAATTGAGCATGACAATTAAGCCTTCAACATGCACAATAACATCCAATTGCTAGACTGTGATTCTGAGTATCTTTAACCACTATTTCAAGTAAGTATGCAACAATTAAATTAAACCCTAGTGGTTGTAGAAAACATTTATAACAACAACAATAACTATCATTTGTTTGCTAGGGTATATAAAATATCCACTTTATTAATCTGAAACCCTTAGGGTAGGACAACACTGTATAATAGATCCTATTAAGGAAGGGATCCACTCTTGTTCACTTGCCTTTTCGAGTGGGCAACCTCCTAATGAGCTACATGCTCCAAATGCAATACTTCTCGACTTCCCCATTACATTGCTTGAACCCCTTTGCATAGTGCTACCAACCACCTATGAACATTCTAGAGGAGGAATCTTCTAGTAAGTTCTTTTACATTTATTGCATTCAAACTAGGACTTATTCATTAAAAGTGGTCTTTATATATAATAATACTTATCTACTATTGTTCTCCTTGGGTGCCTCCCTAGGTACCCCATATTATTCCCCCTAGCTATACTACATTCCATCCCCCTTATGAAAGCATTGCCCTCAATGCTTGTTATGAGGGTGTACAACAATATACCAGGGTCCCATGGATAAGTGTGGACTATAATGTTGAAGTAGGTCGGAGAACCAGTGTTCCATGTAGGAGTGCAAGCCACCCTGCTGAAGTAGTCCAACTGGGTCCCAATCTTCTAGAAGTGGAATCTTTTAGTAAGTCCCATTACATTTATTGCATTCACACTAGGCCTTATTTACTAATAGTGTCATTTATACATAACAATACCTTTCTACTATTATTCCTGTCAGGGAATGCAGGACACTTCCACACTAATCCCAACAGAAGAGAAGAATAATTTAATCAAGAACGCAAATGACACAAGAAATCACACGGTACATTGAGATTTTACCCTGGAAACCCTTAACCGGGAAAACCAACATTCCTTTGAGTGTTCTGCTCTCTTGTTTTCTTATTCAATCAAAATAAAATGTTACATGTCTAACCTTGGTCCACACCTAAAACACAACCTTGCAGCCAATTCAGCTTACATATGCATGACCAACAACCTACACTTACACATGCATTAATCTGCAAAAGTGCATCTTACGATTACCTTACAACAACAGCCTTTACGGCCTTACAACATGCCTCTTTATAGGCTTTACAACATGCAAAACCCTAAAGATTGGCGCCCAAAAACGGTTACAGATCCATGCATATCATTGGCTACAAATTCCGCAAAACCCAGGATTATGTTACAGTCCACTCCAAGTCGGGTTTACCAGTCGGGCTTCATTCGGTGTCTAGCCGGTCGTCTCACGCCCACACTTCGACCTCTTGTCAGTTGACTTGTCGTCGATATCTTCGACTTCGACTTTACCCGATCGACTCCCTCGACCTTCGACTTGTTGTCGATCCACCTCGACTTCAACCTTTTGTCGATCCACTTTGACCTTCGACTGTCAGTCGATTTACCTCGACTAGACTTTCACTACAAATAATATAACAACCCAACATTCTCCCACTTGTTGTCTTCTTTGCTGAAACAAGAGATTTCTGAACTTTCGTTCATAGTTCCAGGGAAACAATGCCCATTGCCTCTCTGCACCAAGAGAACTTCACAACACTCACAGACTTGGTCAACGAGTTTGCTATATTTTCCAATGTGTCTACTTTCTCCAGCAACACCTTCTTACTTTCCACCATGTCTCTTACGAAATGGTATTGTACATCAATGTGCTTAGTCTTTGAATGATAAGCAAGGGTTCTTTGCCAAAAATTTTGCACTTTGACTGTCACAACTTACCTTCATAGCTCTCTACTCAAACCCAATTCCTAAACACAACCTTTGAAGCCATACCACTTCTTTTCTTCCATGAGTGGTCGCCATGTATTTAACTTCTGTAGTTGACAAGGCTACAACTGCCTGTCGCTTACTCATCCATCTTATTGCTACATCGAACATCTTGAAGACATATCTGTTGGTCGACCTCCGTTGATCAAGATCTCTAGCCCAGTCGGCGTTGACAAAGCCATGTACATCTAATTTACCATTGTTACCTCCAAGTCTTCCTTGATAGCATATAGCATAGTCCTTCGTGCCACACAAATACCTGAATACTCTCTTGACATTTATCCAGTGCTTCTTTCCAAGTGTCGACATGTACCTTCTCAACACTCCCACTACATGGACAATGCTTGGTCGAGTGCAGACCATCACATACATTAGACTACCAACAACACTTGCATAGGGAACATGTGCCATGTCCTCTATCTCTTTGTGTGTCTTTGGACACTGTTCAGCGGTAAGCCTTGCTCCCACTGGAATTGACACCTTCACCGGTTTGCAATCTTGCATGTTGAATCATTTCAGAATTGTTTCAATATACTTCGTCTGATTCAACCAAAGCTTTCTAGCAACTCGATCTCGCTTAATCTCCATTCCTAGAATGAAGTTAGCTACACCGAGATCCTTCATGTCAAAATTGGAGGATAACTGCTTCTTCACCTCCTTTATTGCATCCATGCTGTTTCCAATTAGCAACATGTTATTGGCATACAAAACTACATATATGAAATGCCCACCTTCTTCCTTGGAATATATGTAGTGATCAACTTTTTTTCTCACAAATCCAAAACTAAGGATGTATGTGTCAAACTTATGGTACCAAATCCTTGGTGATTGCTTTAGACCATAAATGGATCTTTTAAGTTTGCACACCAACTCTTGCTTGCCCTTTACTACAAATTCTTTAGGTTGTTTCATGTAGATTTCTTCTTCCAGGTCCCCATGTAGGAACGTTGTCTTCACATCCATCTGTTCTATCTCTAGATCAAATGCTGTAGCTAGAGACATTAGGATTCTAGTGGAAGTTAGTTTTGCAATAGGGGAGAAAATCTCATGAAGTCGACTCCCTCGAATTGGGAATATCCTTTCGCTACTAGTCGAGCTTTGAACTTCTCTACTTGTCCCGTGACATTCATCTTCTTCTTGAACACCCACTCACTACCAATGGGCTTCCTTCCACTAGGTAACTCAACTAAATACCATGTCTCATTCTTGTACAAGGATTCCATCTCTTTGACCATGGCATCCTTCTAGAGTTTACCCTCTGTCGAGTCGATTTCCTCACCAACCGACTTGGGCTCATCATCAATGGAAGTTAGCATGAATGCAGAATGGAAGTTGGGTGGACTATACCTTTAGACTGATTTTCTTACTCTTTCTTACTCCTTACCACCAAAGTCTGTTGTTCCACCTCTTCCTCAGATTCATTCGACTTATCTGAATCATCTTCTTCGTTCCTCAGTTCAAATTGCACTATATCAGGATTATTCTTGGTCTGAACAACTTCCTCAGGCTCGAAATTACCTCTGACTTCTCTGAAGACCACATCTCGACTGTACACTATTTTTCTTGATGTAGGATCTCAGAGCTTATATCCTTTCATCCCTTCTTTGTATTCGATGAAAATACATTTGACTGCCTTCTTGTCCAACTTGCTCCTCTTTTCCTTGGGAACATGCACACATGCATCACAGCCAAATAATTTGAGATGTGCCACCGATGACTTCTTACCATACCATACCTTATTTGGAGTCGTGTCGACTAGTGCCGACGAAGGAGACATATTTACCAGATGCCTTGCAGTGTCAAATGCCTCCGCCCAAAATTCTTGTGCGAGCCCAACACCACTGAGCATGTTCCTTGCCTTATCCATCAACCTTTTGTTCATTCTCTCGGCAACTCCATTTTGTTGTGGGGTATATGGTGTGGTGTTTTAGCGTGCTATGCCACACTGCTTATAGCACTGATCAAGATCCTTTCCACAAAATTCACCACCATTGTCAGTTCTCATCACTTTAATCCTCTTCTCTATCTGGTTTTCCACAAGAGCTTTAAACTCCTTAAATCTCTCGAAAACCTCTGATTTCTTCCTCAGGAAATATATCCATGTATTCCTGGAAAAGTCATCTATGAAGGAGACATAATACATGGATCCACCAAGTGAAGGCACTGTAACCGAGCCAAACACATCACTATGCACCAGTTCTAGAATCCCATTTACCCTTGTCGCTCCAGATGAGAACCTCACCTGACTTTGTTTCCCATATATACAATGTTCACAAAAGTTGACTTCTAAACCACATTCAGGAAAACCTTCAACCATACATTTTATTTGCATAGATCGAAGTCCTTTTTCTCTAATGTGTCCCATCCTCTTATTCCATAACCTGGTCGGGTCGATCTCATCATGTCTTGTCAAGTCGGTTTGAGGCTCGAGTCGAGTCGAGTTGTGTCAAAATTGAGTCGAGTCGAGTCGCATTCAAGTCGATTTCAGGGGCAACGATGTTGTTGCATCCAGTCGAGTTGACATTCCCTAACAACTTGTACATGGTACCAATCCAAACTCCTTTCATTAAGACCATCGCACCTTTGACCATCTTGCACAAATCCTTTTGAAACAGAGTATACACACCTGCATCACTCATCTTGCTGACATATATTAGGTTTCTTGCCAAACCCGAAATGTGTAGCACACCTGGAAGGGTTCTTTTCCTCCCATCCTGCAGTGTTAGTCAGTCTCTTCCCTGTCTGACAATTCTGGTTGTTGAGTCCTCCCCCAATAACACATCACCCCCATCATATTGTTCATATTCACATAACCATTCTTTATGTGGTGTCATATTATAGGATGATCTTGAGTCGATCAACCAAACATCTTGATCCGTCTATGTATTGGTCGACGCTAGGTACACATCACCTCCTTTCTTCGAGGTTTTATTTCTCTCAGTCGACTACTTCCCGTCGGATCCAACACTGCCGTTTGTTGCCTTCGACTTACAGTCCTTTTTATCATGCCCAACTTTACTGCATTTCCATCATCTTCGCGTCCACTGAACCAGGGATTTGGATCTACCCTTTGACTTGAACTTTCTACCATAGAATATTCCTTTATCTTTGTCTACCGATCAACCTCTCATTACCAGAGCATCTTTGGTCAATCCTTCCATGTTCTTCCTTCTCATTTCTTCCGACAATAGAGAAGAAACCACGTCCTCTAGCGTTATTGTGGTTGTATTACTCCCAATAGTCACAACTAAGCTATCCCAGGAGTCTGGAAAAGAACATAATAGGTTGATACACTTCTCCTCATCAGTGATCTTAATATCCACAAACGATAACTGGCTTAATATGATATTAAACACATTTAAATGCTCAGTCATTGAAATTCCATCACTCATTCTTAGAAGATACAACTTCTTCCAAGAAACAACTTATTTACCAGATATTTCGACTGGTATAAGATTTCCAGCTTGTCCCACAGTTTCTTGGCTGAATCTTCACCTGAGACATTCATCAACACTGAATAAGCAAGACAAATCCTAATCATAATTCTTGATCTTCTTTCGAGTTTCTCCCATTCTTCTGTCGACATGCTTGTTGGATGGGTACCTGGACAGATCGTTGTCCATTTTTATCGATCCACAAGAAGATCTTCCATATTAAGCTTCCAAAGCTCAAAATTATGGCCATTGAATTTTTCTATCTCTATTCTAGAACTTCTCTCCACTCTTTACCGCGATCTTTAACACAATTTCTAACTTACGACTCTTACTGTACCTAGGGTTTAGTTCTCAAATTCAAGATTGGAAAATCGATATTTGATAAACTCGCCAAAGCATAACATCGCTCTGATAAATCACTCATCAGGGAATACCTAAGCTTTGATACCACATGTTAAGAAATGCATGACACTTCCACACTAATCCTAGCAGAAGAGAAGACGAATTTAATCAAAAACGCAAATGAAACAAACAATCACATAGTACACCAAGATTTTAACCTGGAAACCCTTAACTGGGAAAACCATCATTCCTTTGAGCATTCTGCTCTCTTGTTGTCTTATTCAATAAGAATAAAAAGTTACATGTCTAACCTTGGTCCACACCTAAGACACAATCAACATCATACCTTCTTGCACAGGGAAGAACAACCCTGTAGCCAATCCGGCTTACATATGCATGACCAACAACCTACACTTACACATGCATTAACTTGCAAAAGTGCATCCTACGATTATCTTACAAGAACAACCTTTACGGCCTTACAACATGCCTCTTTATAGGCGTTACAACATGAAAAAACCTAAAGATTAGTGCCCAAAAATGGTTACAGATCCATGCATATCATTTTCTACAAATCCCGCAAAACACGAGATTCGGTTACAGTCGACTCCAAGTCAGGTTTACCAGTCGGCCTTCATTCGGTCTCTAGTCGATCGTCTCATGCCTGCACTTCGACTTCTTGTCGGTTGACTTGTCATCAATATCTTTGACTTCAAATTTACTTGGTCGAATTCCTCGATGTTTGACTTGTTGTCAATCCACCTTGACTTCGACCTGCTATCTATCCACTTTGACCTTCGATCATCAGCCAATTTACCTCGACTAGACTTTCACTTCAAAGAATATAACAACCCAACAATTCCCCTTGGGTACCTCCCTGGGTAACCCATATTATTCCCCTAGCTACACTACAAATTTTTAGAATGTAAAGCCTCTTGGGCCCTAGATGTCGCTTTCCCTCTTCTAGATAATCTAGGTCAAGGATAAAATGACTAAGATGAAAAATCTAAGGTGAAAAGCCTATTGGGCATTAGGTCTTTCAATATTAGCAAGAGACAAGGTCTCTTAATGATTTCACCAAAACTTGGGCAAATAAAGTATTGAAGGAGAGAAATCCTTATGTCTCCTTCCTAGGGTTTTACTAAAACAAAGTAACATGCAATAAGATAGCAATTATCCCAACATACCATGAGCAAGCTTATCAACTTAAAGAAAATCACTTACTTATCCATGTCTCTATGCCAAGATAAACCCTAGTTGCAACAAGATATCATCTAAGAAATAAAAAACATACACAATAATCCTTCTCCAAAAGATGCGCACTAGATCCAAGAAACCAAGAGAGTAGAGAAAATATTTTTAGAGCTATCACTCACAAGTGTGAGGGAGAAAAGTGATGATGAGAAAATGAAATGAGTGATAGATTTATTTATATAAGGTAACCCTAGCACTTTTTCCACATGATAAATGTCAACAATATATGTTATTATAAGTGGGGCAGACCCCTCAAAATAGCCACTACAATAACAATAAATGTAAAATGGCGATCACAAAGCCACACATGTGGTGACTTCAAGCCTCCAAGAGGTGAAGGAGGGCCTCCCAAGACCATGTGTCATCATCCTAAGTGAAAGAAAGTTGGGAGAATTCCATGCCACCTCAAACAATCTCGTGGTGTCCATGTGGAAAGCAAGCCCCAACATCTCCATCAAACCCTAGCACATGATGTCATCATCAAGCACAACGTCCAAGATGTAGAATCCAGTGTCCACGACGGAGAGGGGATGCATCTCATCTTTGCATGCTATCCAAGTTGAACCAAGTGCAACATCCTCCATCAAGTGGTTGGGTAAGGTGTGGGTGCACTTTCCAAAGTATGGATTTCCTTCCCATAAGTGTGCCATCATGACCATATCTGTCAGAATCAATCCCATATGTCCATCATCCAAGGTCTAGAAGATGTGAGAGCCTACATCTGAGTGTGTCAAGCCATCAAATGGATCAATGTGTTGCATCACACGTGTCATATCCTGTAACAAAGGCACAACATCCTGGGTGAAAGCCTAGGGTGTCCTTCAAAATACCATGTCAAAGGTATCCAAATCAAATCAAAGCATGAAATCAAGTAAAGCCAAAGTTCATAAGATATACAAGTCCTTAGATCATACAAAGTAATTTGTTACTTAATATATAAGCCGCATAAATAGTTCACACCAAGTATCCCCTTCAAATTTCACATTAGCTCAAGACTTTATGTAAGTTGACAAGCTTGAGTATGGGAGGACCTTCATTTGACCCTATTAGGTGTGCCAACTAAAATAGTGAAAGGAAAGATCCAAGTAGAGGGATAGGTATCAGGGGAAGCAGGAAAGAAAATAACCCTTCAAGAGTAAGTGTGATAGTGGTACGTGTTGGGGTTACTTCATGGATTATGGTGTCATTTAATCCATTTCTATGAGTACCTTTGTGGAGGGTGCACTTTCCCTTGAGTTACCAATTTCTAATTGTTGCATTTTTCGAAACCCCTCACCCAACTTTTTTATTTTCCTCTTATCATATTTGCAAGTCCCCTTTATAAGGTTTCAAGCTATAGCATCACTACTTTGGGACTGGGGTGGACGTGGAAATGGTAATGCTCAATTATGGACTGGATTTTGAGAGTCCTTTTCTATTATCTCTTTCTTTATTTATTATTATTTTACTAGTAGTTGCAATCTACCTCTGGGCCTTTAGCCCCTCTTCTCATGAGAGAATGAACCATGATCCATTACCAAATTTTAGTACATTGCGTCAGGATCCAGGATGGTAAGTGTTAAATATGGTGGGGAAACATAATGTTACCCTTGTCAGGACCCCCCAGTAGTACCCCTTTTCCTTGGGGGTGACAACACGAGACTAGGGTACAAATGTTGGCCATCAAGGTGAATCAAGGAAACATGCATAACTTATTGAGCTTATGATCCATTATATGAATTCAACCAATGATCCTCATTCACATGCCTATTATATTAAACACAAACACCTTATATGAAGAAAGGACTAAAACACGTCATGGTGATGTTGGCTTACCATCTCTCATACACTATGTTGATTGGATGTGATGAGCTTGGATGATCCAAAGTAGAAGAGGAAATTTGAGGGGGGCTGTTGGACTGCCATGCGTGGACATGTTGATTATCATCATCAATGGTATAACTATTTTCATTATGGGCCATGAGACATGATCTCCTCCAGTTACCCCTAGGCATGGGGTGGTAACATCTGGCTCCAACATGGGGACATGTGATCACCGTAGAGAGCATGATAACCTCAACATCTATGGTTGTCAAAAAG
>JASDQU010101149.1:201550-234073 GCA_032191745.1 Picea mariana | reverse complement strand
GACCAATCTGGCTTTATTTCTAACAACTTGTCCTTTTTCATTCATTTTATTTTTGAAAACCCATTTGGAACCTATTACATTCTTGTCTTCAGGTCTAGGAACAAGCTCCCAAGTATTGTTCTTCTCAATCTGATCAAGCTCTTCATTCATA
This sequence comes from Picea mariana, assembly GCA_032191745.1. Taxonomy (NCBI): domain Eukaryota; kingdom Viridiplantae; phylum Streptophyta; class Pinopsida; order Pinales; family Pinaceae; genus Picea; species Picea mariana. The sequence continues at coordinate 233,922 of JASDQU010101149.1, read as the reverse complement.
GCTCTAATCCAATCATCATGTTGGCTGGCTTCAACAAAATTTTTAGGTTCAGCCATAGATAAAAAAACAACATGGGACTGCTTTGAGTCTTTAATCAATTTCCTTCTTGTCTGAACTCCTTTATTTATATCTCCAATTATCTGATTTTCATGATGATTCTTTCTAACAATTCTGAGAGGTGATTTTGCTTCTTTTTGCTGATTTGTGTCTGTTGGAGTATTCGTATATTCATCTGATTCAGATTCTTCTCTTTCTGATCCTTGGACCTGTTCATCTTTGTTTTCAATTATATCTTCTGTGCTTGGTTCAACACTGCTTACATTTCCTATCGAGATTTCTCCATCAACTTTTATGTTAATACAATCAACCAATTTATGCAGCCTCTTATTGTAGCATCTGTAAACTTTACTGTTTGTAGCATAACCTAAGAATATACCTTCATCAGCCCTATCATCATATTTGTCAATATTTTCATCATTATTCTTGATATAACATTTACTTCCAAAGACTTTAAAATGCTTGATTGAAGCAGGTCTTCCAAACCATAATTCATAAGGAGTCTTGTCACTGTGTGGTTGAGATGAGATTTGTTCAGAATATGAACAATTGTATGTATTGCTTCCACCCAATATGTCTGAGCAATATTTTTTTCATTCATCATTGATCTTTCCATTTTATATATTGATCTATTCTACCTCTCAACAACTCCATTTTGTTGTGGAGTCCTTGGGATTTTGTACTCTCTTTTGATCCCATGTTTATCACAGAACTCTTTGAAGTTCCATGAGCTAAACTCTCCTCCTCTATCTGACCTTACTGCCTTCAATCTTTTTCCTGTTTGATTCTCAGTCAGAGCCTTAAACACTTTGAATTTTTCAAATGCTTCAGATTTTTCTTTCAGAAAGGCAACCCATGTTAATCTAGAATAATCATCAATAATCAACATAAAATAGTTTTCTTTTCCTGTACCTTCTTTTCTTGATGGTCCACATAAATCCATATGTACTAACTGGAGAGGTTTTTCTGTTGAAGGAAAGTTTTTAGATTTGAAATGTGTCTGAGTAATCTTTCCTATCTGGCATGGTTTACAAACAAAATCATATGGCTTTGATATCTTTGGAAGATCCTTTACTGCCCCATTGTTTTTGAGCTTGATTATATGTTCAAAATTTAAGAGTCCAAGTCTCCTATTCCATAGACAACTTTCATCATACTTGCTTAAGTGACATTCTTCTTTTTATTCTTTTAACACATAGACATTGTTTTATGTTCTTATCCCTTTTGCAACTAACTGTCCTGAATTCACAAATTTTATTCTACAATCTTTAGAAGTAAAAACGACTTCACATCCTCGGTCACAGACTTGACTAACACTAAGAAGATTATGTTTCAGACCTTCTACAAACAACACATCTTGAGCTTTCCCTTTTCCATTAGTCAAACTTACCATTCCTTTACCTTTTATTTTTCCTGGTGCATCATTTCCAAAAGTTACATTCCCTGATTTGATTTCACTTAGAGTTAGAAACTTACTTTTGTCTCCAGTCATATTTTTGGAACATCCACTGTCAATATACTAGGGATTGTTTTGTCTTTGGGCCGATAACACTAGTCTACACTTGTCATCTTGTTTCTTCTTCCAAATCTTGAAATTTTCAGCAGTGGGATTCGAGTCTGGCTTAAAATTCCTTAAGCGACAATCTGCAGCTTTATGTCCATAGCTATGACAGATGTAACATTCCGGTTCACTGAATAACAGATCATAACAATTATTATGCTCATAACTGTTGTTATGTTTCACCTGCGTCCTTCCCCCATCCATAATACGATTTATAGTCTGTGGTCTTTTGTTTCTTGGCTGTCTCAATATTTGTGGTGGCAGATAATTATTCCTTGAGTATATTGATCTCACATATCTAGATCTTAAAGAACAATTTACAGCTTTGTGACCAAAGTTAGAACATAAAAAACAATAACCATAGAAAAAACCTTTGTACCTGAAAAAAGACTGTAGTCGATTTCTTCCATGCTGATGATTTCTTTGATCAGAAGATGTGTTTGTGTTATTTCTTTGATCTACAGATTCGGTTCTGGTACTTTTTCTTTCATTTCTTCTTGGTGGTTGATTTTTTTTCTTTGTTTCTGCAGAGTGGTTGTTGTCAATGATCGTAGAGTTGACAAACTTGATGGGTTCTGTATTACTTGGATGATCACTACTTGATCCTTCTTCATAGCCCAATCCAACTTTCAACTTTGGATTCTTTCACTGATTTAGAATGGAAGTTAATTCTTCTGAAGCTTTAATACTTGACAGATTTTGGTGATACAATGCCTTAAACTTCTCCATTTCTTTTCTAGTTTTTACTATCTCTTCTTCTAAGGCTTCACACCTCGCTTTCTTTTTTGACAACTGTCGTTTCAATATGTCTTCTATTTTCTTTTCCTCTTCTAACTCCACTTTTAGTAGAGCAAAGTTTTCATTAGGTTTTTCACCATTCATTTTAAACTGCATCAACAACTGTTTTTGTTTTCCCTTCTTACATCTGAGTCTGTCAATTTCTTCCAAAGCAATGATTAATTCACCTTCCATATCCACCACATCTTCTTCATCATCCATTTCACCTCCTGTGTGTTCATCATCAAGATCTCCCATAGCCATAAGCATAAAAACTTTCACTTTGTCTTCACATGATGAATCATTATCTATGTCTTCTGAGGAATTGTAATTGTTTGCACACAAACTTTTTTTTACTATATTTCTTGAATTTTTACTTCTTTTCATCATCAGAGTTTTGGTCCTTTTTTCTGGTGGGGACACTTAGATGCAAAATGACCTATCTTACCACAGTTAAAACATTTGAAGGGAAGCTTTCCTTGATATTTTCCTGATCCTTTCTTTAACCTTCTCACAAATTTTGCCTCAATATCATCTAAATCTGAATCAGTATTCTTGTCTTCTTTAAAAGATGCTTCTCTAGTAATGGATTTATCTTTGCTGATTCTCATTTCATATGCAGTTAGAGTTCCTAGGAGTTGATCAATGGATAGAGTTTTAAGATCATTTAGTTTTTCTAGTGCAGAGACGTTTGGATTAAATTTATCAAGCAAAGATCTTAAAATCTTTTGAACTAAAAATGATTCTTCAATCTTCTCACCAAGACCCTTCATGGCATTCACAAGTTCTTCAACTCTTAAAAAATACTTGCTAACTGTTTCATCTTCATTCATCTTTAGTTGTTCAAATTTCAACCTATATGTTTGAAGTTTGGCATCTTTTACTTTCTCATTTCCTTCATAACTATTAATAAGTTTATCCCACATAGCTTTAGCAGTTTCAAGATGCATCACCTTTACAAACTCAACTACAACAAGTCCATTCAAGATAGCATTCATTCCCTTATAATTAAAGTTAAACTTTAACTTATCATCCTTGGAATCCAACACAACAGGCTTTGTATATCCAGTCTCTACTACATCCCAAACATCAGCACTTAAGGCCATTAAATATGTTCTCATTCTAACTTTCCAGAAGGAAAAATTTGTTCCATCAAATAGAGGAGGCTTAGTAGCTGAAGTCCCTTCATGACTTGTCATGTTTAAGCTTACAGATCTATATTTGAATAAAAGGAACCTTCTCTGATACCAATTGTTGAAATTACTAAGACAACTCAGAGGGTGGGGTGAATCAGTTGTTACTGTGCTTAAACAATTTTAAGTCTATTAAACCATTTTTAATATTTCATCAAGTGATCATCAATATTATACACCATATGGACAACATAAATAATGAGCATCAATCAAACATAAGATATACACAGAGACATATTTTCACGAGGAAACCCATAAAGGGAGAAAACCTCTTCTTCTTCGAAATGATAGGCGGTCTTTTAGTTCTGTACATCATCTATGTTTGAGCACCAACTCAAAGTGAGGCTACTACCTCTATTTTACAAGATCCAACTTGTTGAGAGCACCAACTCTCTGGTTTCTATGGCACCCACTAGAAGGAAGCACCAAATCCCTAAATATTCCAGCACCAACTGGATTTATACAAGCACCAACCTGTATACAGAAAACTTTGTGTTTTCCTGAGCACCACCCTGCCACTCTATTTTTCTAGCCACAACTAGATAGCATATACAACTTCCAATATTCAAGCACCAACTTGAATATCAAAGGAGCACAGTCCTCCCTAGCACCACCCTTCCTCCCTGATTATAAATAAATGATTGAAAAACAAACAATACATGTATCTCAATTCTTACCCCTTCTTCACTGTTCTGCAGTTCTTCTCTGGTTCAAAAAATGTTTTGCAATTCTACTCTACTTCATGCTATTCTGCTATTGCTTCTATCTGTTCAGTGACTGTTACTCATCTCTGAGTTTTTTTTCATGCTCTGCATACTGTAATTTTACCCTTCTTACAGTTCGTCTCATTTTTCTAGTTAGAAAATCCAACCACACACAGTCACTGCATCTTTCCTTTTATACACACCAGCCTCATCAGTTACACTTCGAATCTCCTTGGGCAAAGAAGAAAACGTCTCAGCAACTGAATCGCCAACCGATCAAGAACCATGATTCGATTATGCTAACTGAAACGTAACTGAACATTTAATCATGAAGATCAACAATATCCCTTCGATCAGATGCTCAAATAACCAACACCGTTGGATTAAATCCGCAGGATCTTGTGTTTATCCCATATGCCCACTGGCTGTGACCACGGGCCTAATCAAAATGTGTTTCACATTTCGCATTTTGGAAATCCTATGTCGAAGGGTCTCAACACTCCAAGTTGTGATCCATGAAATGGAGCTTAGCTCTACTAGCTCCTCCCTCTCACATGATCACTGGCGGTGACCACACCTATACAAAAAGGCATTTTCACATTTCACATTTCGATAATCCAGAGATGAAGAGTCTTGACTCTTCATGTTGTGATCTCCAAAAAGGGGCTTAGCTCTGCTAGCTCCTTCCTCTAGCCTTTGACGATGTGACCTTGTCTATGACCATGGGCCAGTCCTTATCATGATTTCGCATATCGCAAGTTGGAAGGTTATAGGATTTCCTTCCTTTGACTTTCTAGTCAGTGAGATGCCAATCGCTCGCCATGTGTCCTCTGCATCCAACGTTCCACAGCATATATCGATCCAAGGATTCAAATAAACCCTCAATCCGACGACTCRGATCATTTCGGGATATCTCATATCGCGAGTTCCCACACCATGCTCCATTGAATYCTCCAATGTGCAAGTCAGTGAAATTCCAATCGCTTGCCACGTGTCCTATGACTCCAACGGTCAGGATTGTTATCATAATTTCGCATATTGCAAATTTGAGGGGTTAGAGAACCTCTTTCCTTTGGATTTCCTGATCTGTGAAACTCTGAAACGAAACCTTTATTGCACTCTGACTRTTTTCCACGTGTCCTTCTTGGATCAATGATCCTCCTTCTTTTGGGACTTTCTAAGCCCGCTTCATCTTGTACTTAAATATTTTGCTCCTTCTTCTAGATCCGACGATGGTTGGTCTTCACACTCAAATATGACGCCTAAGATCTGTTCTCCTCTTCCGTGCGCTCCTCCAGTCTTAATTCAGATCTGACGGTCATCAGGAATTCTGAATGGGATCCAATGATCACTGTTGTTCTTCCTCCTGAGCTTACACTATTGATCTTTCCATTCCATCATTGTCGTTGTGCTGTTGATCATGATCTTTGCCATCAATGAAAAACATGCATACTCTGACTTTGTCTGAAAAACATGCCAACATTATTGAAGTTGCCAACATGTTCTTTCTAAATGGAGTGGAGTTGCCAGGTGAATGATGTAGTCTCTATTATGTGAATGATTTGTTCTATGGCAGTCTCTATGATCTTTTTTATGTCATTCTCCCATGGACGATTAATTCATTTCCATCCTCGACAACGATGCCGAAAATTTTAGCACTGAGATTCACACTTAGACTGCTGTAAGTGCAAGCCCAATACCAATCAGAATGTTGAAAGATAAATGTTTATAAAAGGTGGAAATGGATGGAAAACTCAGAAAAAAAAAATGTCAATCACATATAACTCCATACAATATACACCAACAAATAAGGCCTTGAATAAATTCATATCAGGTTTAAGAGATAAAGTAAGTAGGTGGAAGACTTGACAAGAAATGTGTAATATGTATATCATCTACATCAAGTAATACTGAGACACATATGAAGAAAACTCTATGAAATGAGAACCTCTTAGAACAAAGAGAAAGAATCTGATATATTTGTAAACAATATCAAAATAGATCCTTTCTTGCAACAAAGATACAATCAGCCAGATAAATCATTCAATAGACTGTAATCAAAGTAAGATAGAAAAATATGATAAAGAAAAAAGACTGATTTCCATTATCCAAAGTGTCTTAGGTCTGGTCCATACAATAGGAGATACTCTCTGCTACATAGACAATATCAAAATATGAGTCCTCCCATACACCATTCAAACCCTTCCTTAGTCTTACAATGCTCTTTTTATAGCCTAAACTATCATTAACAAATTTACAATTCGAATAAAAACTTCCTCATAGGATCCTTGTGCCTAAGGGGAGTGTGGCAATGTGTGTACAACAGAAAAGAAACAAAATGCTACTTTCCAGGATAATGTTGGCAACATTTGCAACATCTTTTTAATGGCTGATGATGTATCCATTCGAGTGCATTTTATTTGGGTAGGTGGCCTCCCAGATCACAACTGACCTTTAGAAAGATGGTACACATCCATATTGACATTTGAAAGCTCTATCTTCCCCCAAAATCTCCAAAAATTGAGTTCACAAAGCTGTGCTACAAACTGTCCTGAAACAACTAGTTCGCAGAGCCAGACGCTGCGAACTTTCCTGTAGTGGCCTGCTTTATTATACCAAAGTATTCAACATCCCAAAACTATATCAGGTGTCCAAAAATGTTGTAGAAACCTCATAATCTTGATACATGACTAGAGGAAAGCACCAAAATTGATAATCATGGTTTACCACTAATAAATTTGGGTCATTTTGCGATGGATATTTCGACGCTCTTGCGACATTATGTCATGGAGATTGCGATGAATCTCGGGCCCCTAAAATGTCGCTTCACATTTCATGGAAAGTGCGATGAAACTGAGATAACGTCACAAGAGCGATGACCAAAGGAAGTCGTCGCAAGAGAGACAACCTTCAGAAGTCGTCGCACGAGAGACAACCTTCGGAAGTCATTGCATGAGAGATGACCAAAGGAAGTCATCGCACGAGAGATGACCAAAGGAAGTCGTCACACGATATGACCAAAGGAATTCGTCGCACGAGGGACGGCTAATGGTGATTGTCGCAAGAACGAAAATCGAGGAAAGTCATCGCAATAATGGAAACCATACCTTGTCTCTCTTGCGATGACTGTAGTAGTTCTTGTGACAAACTATCAATACTATCGATGATCCTCGTCATCGCAAGAGCGACGAAGTGACGATAATTGCGACGAACTATCAATACTATCGACGATGCTCTTCATCGCAAGAGAAACAACCTATCCTAGTTTCTGTGATGAAAAATTTGGCACAACAACGATGAAGTGTCGATAGTTGTGACAAACTATCTATACTATCGACGATGCTCTTCATCGCAAGAGAAACAACCTATCCTAGTTTCTGTGACGAACAATTTGTCGCAATAGTGACAAAGTGTCGATAGTTGTGATGAACTATCTATACTATTGATGATGGTCTTCGTCGCAAGATAAATGACCTATCCTATTTTCTGCAATGAACTATTCGTCGCAATAGCGACAAAGTGTTGATAGTTGCGACAAACTATCTATATTATCAACGATCTTATTCGTCGCAAGAGTGACAAAATATATCTATTTAAATAATAATAATAAATAAGATGGTGGTGGTTTTTGTGCCTAGTTTTGAGTTGAATCGCCATTCTTGAGTTCTAACTTGTGTGTGTTTTGTGGCCGAATAATTTCCTTTGTTTCTTTTAAGAATTGTGCTTTTAGTTTTTTTCTTATCATCCATTAAATTTCTTGGATATGACATCATTTGGAGCCCCTAATTTTGTGTTATTCAAATTGGTAATACCTTTAAGTTAGGGCCTTACCTCCCACAATCATTTGGAACCCTTGATTCTTTATCAATCATGGAAGATTTAGTAGTGTAGCACTTTCATCTAACCAGATAGTGGTTGGAAAAAATGGTGATAATTCCATGGTTAGGTATGAAAATGAATGTATTCCAAGATTATTGCTAGACTTATGAATTCAACAACCATCAAATCCTGTTATAAACCTAAAATTTTATCGAGTTTGTATTGCAAATAGATAAGTGGTCTACAAGTTAGTTGGGATGTGCAAGGCCTTATTAAGTCAACAAAGAAATAGTTGGGGTTCTTCTCAAGTTAATGTTTTAGTTATGTAGGATTAGGAATTATATTCCAAACCAGCTTGGGTTAGATATATGTTTTGGATTGGTTAAGGAGGTAGATATAAATAATCTTGATATGCTACTAGCACACTAATCTGTTGACATATGTTGCCAGATCTTTTCTAAAAATCATCTAGGAAATCACTTAGATCGGGTTATCATTTTTTGAGGGAAAATAGTTGAGAATAGCCCTGTTTTATCAACCATTGCATTTTACAAAGTATTCAATCAAATTGATTATTCACATATGGAAAATTTGGTGCTACCACAACTGACAACTGCCCAAATTTCTGGCATAGGGATATTGGCATAAGACATTACGTGTAGTTATTATCATTATATCTTTCATGTTATGTTCATTTTTAACTGTATCCTCTCGTAAAAATATCTTACCCAATTGATTATTCAAAGTTTTGCTCATCCTTTTTGTATCTACATAGTGCTTGTCAATTATTAGGGGGCTTAATTATACTGAGATGAATTCTTTAACCCCAAGTGGATGTGACATTTTTGGTTCCAATCCTCTTGAAAAGGTTTAGGTGACTGTATAAACATTTCTCTTGCATATGTCAACTTGCAAGTACAACTCATTGCTAAGGAGCTAGTGAGATGAATATTAATATATTATTCACAGGAAACCATGTTGCAAGGAATGATTATCTTTATATTGTTAGCAATTTGCAATTGGTATAAAGTACATACTGATATTGGTGGGAAAATCTGAAGGCATGGTATGAGCATGGGTGCCTAATAATCATAGAGTTATGTTTGAGCCATATATTTGTCAATGCAAAATCAAATTCAAATGAAGCACACATGGCTTCAAAGATGGTACAAATAAAAATCAGCATGGCAAAGAATTGAAGCTTCAATGGCACTTGTACCAAATCATTTATACTCGAAATTGTAAACTTTCACGAGTTCTCTAGTCTTTTCATTATGTTTTATAAATGAAGTTTTTTTGATTTTTCAATTCTTAATTATGGACCTTTTCCTTGCCAAACTTGGGCCTTTTATTATAATTCTATGAAATAACTATTTCTCACTTAGCCAACAAGGAAGGAGAACAATACGAAATCAGAAAGAAGTACCATCGTTAACAAATTTCCATTCAACAAACGTCTTTTATGCTTAAGCTGTAAAGTTATTATGGTTAACACCAACTTCATTTTGTTCAGCAAACATCTTCTATACTTAAATCAGTTGTAAGTATAACAACAATTTTATTAAAACAAAGGAAAGAAAGGAGAGGCTATGAGACAAACCAAATATACAAATCAAATTATATTAATTAAAAGAAAATCTCTATATATGTATCCAGCAGAAAATGAAATGAGGTCATATAATATGATGAGATTGGTTCAAGGCAATTTGTAAAGTCCCAATTATTTGAAAGATTAAGTTATATTTATTTTGAAAGCATTTGAACCCGACATGAGATGCACTACCATTGTGCCATAAATGCAACGTGGGGGAGTGTGGATAGAATGTAGGATATTTAAATCATTTGATGCTTTTTCGAGCTGACTCATTCGTACTTTACTAGAATAATTGATTGAACATACTTCATGAAGGTAAGTATAATATCTAAACATAAGACTTTGGAAAATTGGGAGGCTATGTGCCCATGTTTTGTCATAAAGGTATTTTTGGAAGTTTATATTGTAGGTGAGCTCTAAGTAATCTACAAAAAAATAATAAATATTACAATAAATATCACAAGAGAGTAATAAATATTATAGGAGTGTATAGAGGTCATTGGTGTAACACACCCAACCCCCTTTCCACTTTTAGGCTAGTGGGATGTTTGATTTTCATCTTCTTGGAACTCTGGATGAGTATTTATAAGGTTCATTGGTGCCTATGATTTGTAATTTCTACTGAGAAGTGGTATCTATATCTCATTCATTTCAAATACTCTATTGCATAATTATGGTTATGCTTATACTATGATATCTAGGGGATTACTTATACACAACCACAAAAAACCAAGTTGAAGTATTAGATTAGCTGTGCGAATCATATGATATGATGAACCAAAGGGAAACATATATGATACATACTTGGGTGTGGTTCTTTAGATAGAATGGTTGGCCCCATAGTGGCCCAAAAATCATGGTAATGTCAAATTAAATAAATAAAAGGAACCTTAAGAAGTCATAAAAAGAAGGAAAAAGACAAGACATACCTGATCTTTGATATTCTAATGTGTAGCATTGGATTGATATAACATCTAGAGCATTTGCAAATGTGCGAACTACATATTGTAGTAAATAAAAACATAATTATATTTAGTTTTAAGTAAAAACTAAAAAATATTTTTAAGACATGTCAATAAATCCTAATAGAAATTAAAACCGACAAGATTGCAAATAGTAAACACCATTGATATTGTTTTTTGTAAAAGCCATATGAGAGGAGATTAAATAGTGACACACACACACACACACACACACACACACACACACACACACACACACACACACACACACACATCTCAGATGCAATGGCCTGAATAAGCTCCTTTTGGTTTTGAGAATAATTTATTGAAGCTGTCTGATCTTGGAGAAAACCTCCCTCGATTTGAAGTAGAAACAACGAAGTCAACATTGACTATGTTGTTTCTCTGTTGGTTTGAGAGAGGTTTGCTCCAAGAATTAAATGACTCCAATATTTTTTTCTCTATTGAAAAAATCCAACCACGTGAAGGTGGAAGATCCTATGGCCTCTCCCCTCGCCCCCACATCACTCTCAATTCCCCAATACCCAATCTATATTCTACTAAAAAATATGCATTAAAATATTCAAAATTGATAAAAAGTGATTGTAAAGCAATCAATGAGGTTTATCATTCAAAGACATATGTCATAATTTTTTTTTTATTTTTTATAAATGATATTTATCATTCAAAATATGTTAAAAATATACTAGCTATATAATGTACATCTATCTATATTATAAAATTATTATACATCATCAATTTCTTTTAGTCTTCTTTTGTGTTTTCCAGTTCTTAAGTAATTCATCCATGTCCATGTCTTCGTTTACTAGGTGCTCTTCAGCATCTGATGTTGCTTCAGTATTTTCATGCCAAGCACGCCTGGTCTCATACCCACAACATGGAGGCTGTTGTGAGGGGCCATCACCTACCAAAACAAAAAATATTAAATTTATACGACCAATTTTTAAATATCAATGAAGTAGTTCATTAATATTAAAAAAAACCTCTGCAATGTAATTATTTACTTGCTGGTCCACTAGTCGGCACCATTGGAATGGCTTCCCTATTCTCCTAATCATCTTCAATTCAAGGAGGCTCAACTACGACATTCTTTTCCATTGAAACAACAAAATTTATAAGAACAAAACCGTAAATGTATAAGTAATAAAAATTAGAAGTACAAAATTTATAAGTACAAAATTGTTAAGTATATGATTAATATACACCCATTTTACCATTGTGGGCCTCAGTCACAGGAACATCTTGGGGTTACACCCCACTGGGATGGGGCTGCTAGGGAGCACCATGATCTTCTAGTCGCGTTGCAATATCAACGCTTTGTTGTCCAATACTAATGGCTTCATTGATAATTTTTCTCCCCTTATTAAGACAAAGTAAGGCATTAAAGTTTTGGATGATACCAAACATTTACATATTTTATAAATAATGAAAGGTTAATGTGGACTGATTTGTATTTACCTTATCCTGCAAATTGGATCTTGGGGTTTGTCCCATGCTTTTCCTACGATCAACCATGGATTTATAGCCATAATTGTAACCAAGTTGGAGGTCTTCCTTCGTGGTTTCAGTTCCGAAGTCGTCACCCTGCATTGCATAAGAGTATTTTTTTAATGTTTTTGGCTGAAATAAACTGAAATTTGTAAGGCGATAGAAATAATTTTCTTAAGATGTTTGGGCTTACGATTTGTGACTGTAACCTCGAGTAGCCACCCTGGCCTAGCTTGTGTTGGCCATGTTTGGCAATCCTTTCTTTTGTTTCCTTCGAAGTGTCAAGCAACCTATCATCAAAATTTTCAAGTATGTTATATACCACACTTTTATTTAGATCTAAAGAAAATTAAAGGTTTTAAAATCAAAATTGTAATTTACCTTGGGGTACCAATTATTTTTTCTCCTGATTTTTTCAATATCTTTTCTTTTGCATCATCAATGATCACCTTCCACTCCCTCTCTGGAATCGATGGAGGATGCTCATACCTAGGGTTTCCTACCAAGCTTCATCTATAAACATCCCGTGTATATTTTAAATATTCACCTACTACAAAGGTGACCTCTTTTTTATTGAACGTGTCTACTCCAAAAAGGCCTTCAAGATAATCCATAAGTTCTTCTTTGAGGTTGGAATTCTGGAAATTCCACCTCATGTGTAAGGTTTCCCCAAAAATCAATAAGGCCTTGCTCTCCAGGTGCCTATAAAAATGATTGTTTCCTACACACAGAAAGATATGATAATTAATTTAAAAATAATAATCTAGATGATTTGTGTATGAGATGGACAACATGAAATAGTTAAAATATGAAAAAATACCTGGGAGTCTTATTTGTTTTAATGGAAGTCCGTTATCATAGACCAAAAATGTGCACATAAGGGTCCCCGGGCTGGTCATACATTTAGCTCCAGGAAATGCAACCATGTCAACCACATCATCAACCTCATCTCTGTCACCACCTCTAGAGCCTGACCATTGTGTGGATTCCTGGAGGTGCGTGTTAGGGATCCTATATAAATTAGGTGTGGAATATGGAGAAGTAAACAATACGCTAGCAGTTGTATGACAACCCACATCAAGAGTCTGTGGCATCTCTGCAGCGCCACTACTACCGACACAGGGATGAACAGGCTCCAAAAATCTCTTTATAAAAAAGAAAATGTTTTTTTGTGAGATAATGTAAAAGTTAAAAAACAAACTTTCATAATTGAACATATGAGTACATTAAAAAAAAAACACTTTAAATTATGGTTATTACTGTAACATCCCCTTCATTACGGCCACGGGTGAAGCAATTTTTTTTTTTTTTTTAAGAATTAAGAGGCAAGAAGGCAACAATGACAACGGTTTAACCACACCACAGAGGACGAATAGAAGCACGCAACCTAGGCAACAGGAAACTATGAATCCACTCACTAGCACAAGGGCAACTGGGAAAACATGTGCAGAATAACAAGGAGGAACGACTACCCGCCCGACGCAACAAGACACTCCTACATGCTAAGGGACAACTTCCCCTTCACGACTTAACGACGTTGACAAACAAGACTAAAACCTCAAGGCGCATGAACCAAACACATGAAGGTGTTCCACCCATGCACCCAAGCAACTTACCACGCTCGACAACACTCCCCAACATGCACCGACTCCGGCCAGGTTTTCGTTCGCCACTATCCCATTGGGCATGCCATGATCCCCTCATCAGGAATCATGCCATCCCCAGGTGATAGACGCATTGAAAACCTTGGCACCACTCATCCTATCAGGACCGAGGACTCTAGATAAATCCGACGTGCTAGAAACCAAATATCGAAAGGAAAACCACACCCATACCCCAACAACAGGTCGACGAAACACCAGAGGACGAAGACAAGGGATGACATAAGCCAATACACGACATCATCCCCGACCCAAAAAATCACCCAGTCTAAACCAATCAATGATTACAATCTATTTTAACATGGGTTCCATTCTAAACAGGGCACGCCAAAGTTACAATTAGTCAATAATGCACCCGCTAATTTAACGTTAATACAATCAATCTTGCAACTCTAAGTAATCAATACTAAAACTGTAATTATAAATACCATCTAACCTCCATTATAATCAATTTAGCAAGTCTAAAATTGGCAATCTAGTCTTTACTCACTAACCTAATTTTAATCATTATTACAACCTAAATGGACAATTCTATATTAATCCAAAATCTCCATCCAACTAGCCATTAACTTGAATAACAATATTAACAATCTTAGTGTAGGATGCTACCATTAAAACACTTATGAACAATTTAATCTCAACATGTAGTCTAGCTATATTGACTGAACCAACAATACTAGTTGTCTATTATCATTGAGAAGGAAACTGCTAACTACTAACATCGCTATAGCAATATAACAAGGCAATTAACATAGCAGTTACCTAACGATTAAATTAGCAATAACAAGGAAATTTACATGACTGTTATCATAACAAGTAATATAACAATAACAAGGTGATTAACATGTTGATTAACATAACAATTAATATAACAGTAACAAGGCAATTACATGATCGTTAACATAACAATTAATAGCGCAATAGGAAGGTGATTTATATAACTGTTATCATAACAAGTAATATAGAATTTAAAATTGCAATTTAACATGGCAATTAATAGTAAGAAGGAAATTGTTGACCATTAATATTGCTGTAGCAATTGTTTTGGCAATTAATATGGAAATTACTATAGAATTTATCATTGCAATTAACATGGTAATTAACAGTAAGAAGAAAACCGTTGACCATTAATATTGTTGTAGCAATTGTTCTAGCAATTAATATGGAAATTACTATAGCATTTATCATTTCAATTACCATGGTAATTAATATGGCCAATAACATCGCTATGGTAATTGAAGTTTGGCAGTGAGAACGCTAGGTATACACTCTAAGTGAAGGAGAATAAAAGGACAATACAAAATTGCAGAAGGATCAACTCATTCAACAGAAACTCAGTCAACCTTTAAGGCAATTTCGTGTCCATTCCAGCAAACACAATCATCATTCTAACTAGCAACTCGTGTCCCTTCAACAACAAACTCAATCAATCAATTTAATGGCAAATTCGTGGCCATTTCAACAACAATCTCAGTCATGTTTTAAATGGAAAAATCGTGGAAATTTCAACAATGATTCAGTCAAATTTTAAAAGGCAAAAACACGGGCATTTCAACAACAATCTCAGTCACATTTTAAATTGCAAAATCATGGGCATTTCAACAACAACTTAGTCAACTTTTAAAACGAAAAAACATGGGCATTTCAACAACAATCTCAGTCACATTTTAAATGGAAAATCGTGGGAATTTCAACAGCAACTCAGTAAACTTTTAAAAGGCAAAAATATGGGCATTTCAACAATAATCTTAGTCACGTTTTAAATGGAAAAATTGTGGGCATTTCAACAACAACTCAGTCAAAATTTAAAAGGCAAAAACGTGGGAATTTCAACAACAATCTCAATCACGTTTTAAATGGAGAAATCATGGTTTCCCTTTTTCATTGCCCGGATTCCAAATGCAAACACATATAGGAATAACCAAAATGCTTTTCCCTTACCAGGATACCAATTATAAAAATGCAGACAGGGAAATGAATTCATTTTTCCATTTCTAGGATACCAATACAACGCAGACATGAATAACACAAAAAAAACGTTTTTCCATTTCCAGGATACCAAATATAAAACACAATCAGGGAAAGGAATTTGTTTTTCCATTGCCAGGATACCAATACAACACAGACATGAATAACAAAAAACAAACATTTTTCCATTTCCAGGATACCAAATATAAAACGCAAATAGGGAAATGAATTTGTTTTTCCATTGCCAGGATACCAATACAATGCAAACATGAATGACAAAAAAAAGCGTTGTTCCATTTCAAGGATACCAAATATAAAAAAAATAGACAGGGAAATTAATTCATTTTTCCATTGCCAGGATACCAATACAACGCAAACAACAGTAAGAGAACTGCAAGGATCCATTGGGAAAAGTCATTGAAATGATTGCAGGGATTCTATCAGTCAAGGCGCAGTAAAAAACCAACAAGGACACAAGATAATCCATACGCAGAGGTCTTTGCTAGATGGCGCAAGTCAAAACAATCAGCCAAGGACAACAATAGAGGTAGACGACTGACAGGATCATCCTTTTCTCATCATCCACGCACAGAAAAGTAGGGCATTGAGATCCATAGGTCTATTAATGATAAAGTGATGACCGTAGATCAGGATCCTGTCCCACTGCTCAGGCGAGGATTGATGAGCTAGGGACAAAAGGAAAAAACAACCACAATCTTCACAAATCAATACACCAAAGGGCGGTCAATACATGATGGGAATCGAAGGCCATGAGAGTCAATCAATCATCGAGCTATAGGCCATGGAAAAATTTAGTCATCAACTAGAACGCTAAGACAATCAATTTCCTTACCCAGTTAAACATGCATATCCAAAGAATAAATCATACTACAATCTACCATGCAAAAATAAAGAAAGCGTACCGTTGCCTGATCGCCCACTCTGAGTTGATGTCTTGCGCGCTCTGTGCAACTTTCGCTTGTCGACCGACGAGACTTCATCGATACCTCCCAGCAAATCCTAGGGGTACTCTTCTTCCACCTTAGCCCCTCGAGCCGCAAAGGGGCCACGTGAACCAACCAGAGAATTAGCTAGCTCCTAGCTCACCTCGCAAGGTCGAGCTACCACTCCTCACCAAGCTGGGTATCCCAACTCCCACAAGCTAAGTCAATCAAGTATATATTTCTGCAGCGCAACGTTACACAAAACAGAAGGCCTCCATCATCCTTCTCATCCCTCCATTATATAGAGTTTTGAAGTCCCTTACTTTCCCAAAATCCCATTTTATTTAAAGTTTAATAAATTAATTTATAAAAATCCTCCCCGTACATGTGTCACCCATCCCCTTCATTCCTCCAAAAACTAATTTCTTTAATTAATTAATTACCCTTATTTCCCTCACCCACCTAGAGTCACTCCTAGAATCGCTCCTAGGTGTCCCCAAATTCCCTTACAGGTTTTAATGACTTTCCCCATTATTAATTTTCTAGTTTAGTTTAAATTAGAAAGTTCTTAAATGGTAGATACCTTACTAAGTTGGACTAACTTATTTTTCCTAGTGTTTCCCCTTTCTTTTAAGGTTTCCTCTTTTTCCTAGTTTCCTAATTTTTTAGATTTCCCCTTTTTCCCTTTTTAATTAAACTCAAAAAGGCATGTGCAAAAACTTACCCTCCCCCCCCCCCACTTTTTTTATGAACTAAATTTTTAATTAGCATAAAATGTAAAACAATCATTCCCCTTTTTAAKTTTTATCCCAAAAGATTTTTATAAAACACTTTAATTGCTTWCCCCTTCTTGTCACAAGGTTAATGAAGATTATCTTTATTATTTATTTATTTTTATTTTTTGTTTATAAAAAGGTAAAATTTTACCACCGGCAAAGATTAGACCTAGACCTTAATTTCCTAGGGGGCGACACATTTTTTTTTATTTTAGGGAAAGGTTTCAAATATTCCTTAACACTTTATTATCGTAAATCCATCTAGGTTTATTCATTTATTAAATAACCACGCGACATGCCCTTTAGGACGTACTAGGTGCTCCAAGGGTGCCACTCGCCTCTTTCTATTTCTCTTGTGCGACGTGCCCTTCAGGACACACCACATGCTCCAAGGGTGCCACTCGCCTTTTTCCATTTGTCTTGCACGATGTGCCCTCCAGGACACACCACGTTCTCCAAGGGTGCCACTCGCCTCTTTACTGACTTGGTAGACATCAATAACCCCTGGAGTCAACACTCCGCCAGGTGATCTTGTGGGAGACTAAGGGCCTCTAAGGAATAAGGCCCCTGCCTTATTGCACGCCCCTTAGAATCATCTAGAGCAACTATCACAGTCTTCCCTCACGACATCGTGGTCCTCTCGAACTAGGTAATCGTTAACCTACAGTTCGAGCCATGGCGGGAGTGCTAGTAGGCTATGGCAGGGCTATTGTCCACACCTCTCCCTCAACATCTCTAGTAGTCCTGCGTGACCCCTCTACTCCACATGTGAGTCTGGTCGACAAGCTATCGTCAACCTGCATCATTAAAAAATCATGTCAGAAATATATCCATAATCATATCGTCTAATTAGGTTCACTAATATCACATATAAAACAATCAAACCCCAATAGTTCACTCCTCGACTCGATCTAGAGTCCAAGGGGTTCCATCAATGCCTCTGCATCCTTGAGGTCCGAAATCCTACACACTCAGTAAAATCGAGTCAATAGCACCTGTCTATGTCAATGCAGGAAAACAACATGACATCAACCCATAATGCCTCAGAATCAAAATCAATGTTTTAATAGCATAATAATCTGGATCACTTACGAGTAAGTGTCCTCAAAGAACAAGTTCGCTCAGTGTGCAAGAGTGGGATGTTACATACACCCTCTCTTGGTCTTAACTTCATCTCAAAGTTTCATCATATAAGTGACAAAATAATGTGTATCACAGTATCATAAGTCTATCTATCAAACAAAAATGGAAACTGCTGGCGCATATCATATGCGTCCTCCTAGGTCGCCGAGTGCGGACTATAGTTGTCCCACTAGACCTTGACCTGATCTAATGTTCGACGCCGTAGCTGTCGAACGCGATGATCCAGGATGCGGATTGGCTTAGCCGTGAGCACCCCCTCATTCGATACCTGCAAGGAACTCATGTCAATAACATGTGTAGGATCACTAATATAATGTCTCAAAATAGATATGTGAAAAACATCATGCATACGCCTCAAAGAATTAGGCAAGGCTAGTCGATAGGCCATGAGCCCTTTTCTCTCCACAATCTCGTAAGGTCACATGAACCTAGGAGATAGTTTAGCTCCCTTTCCAAACTTGATTGAGCTCTTATGCAGTTTAACCCACAAGAAGACTCGATCGCCAACCTCATAACTATGGTCGACACAGTGCACATCGACATAACTCTTCTGTCGATCCCGCGCTTCTTTAATCCTTTGTCTTATTGTGTGCATTTTCTCTTCCATTTCTTAGATCACTTCTGGTCCCACCAGGACCCTATCCTCAAGCCGATCCCAACTCTAAGGTGTCTGACATGGTCGCCCATAAAGAAACTCGAAAGGCGTCATCTTAATGGTGCTTTGGTAACTGTTGTTATAAGCGAATTTCACCAGTGGCAAGAATTCTTCCCAATGCTTTTGTTGGTCCATCACCTACATGCACAACATGTCCTCTCAGGTCTGGTTCGTTCGTTCGGTCTTCCCGTCAGCCTCCAGGTGGTATGCAGTACTGAATTTAAGTTGGGTTCCCAAGGCCTCTTGGAAACTCATCCAAAATCATCTAGTAAACACCGATCCACGATCAGATATATAATCCTCTTAGGCATGCCATGCAGCCTCACAATCTCACTAATGAAAACTCTAGCTATGTCAGGTGCCTGATATGTCGTATGCACATGAATAAAGTGAGAACTCTTCTTCAAAGTGTCTACTACTACAAAAATCGAGTCATGTCTCCTTGCCATCAATGGAAATCCAACAATAAAGTCTATCGAAATAACCTCCCATTTCTATTCCAGAATAACATGCGGCTGTAGTAATCCTGCTAGATGTCTATGTTCAGCCTTTACCTGCTGACATTATAGACATCTGGCCACATAGTTGACTATATCTTCCTTCATTCCTTTCCTGAAGAATAAGGGTTTAAGGTCCACCCTCATCTTTATGACTCCTGGGTGAGCCATGTACACTGCTCTATGAGCCTCGTTTAGGATCAAACTCCTCAACTTGTCGTTCAGTGGTACGTAAATCCTATTTTTAAACCTCAATAATCCATCGTCGTCAAACGTAAATCCTTCAAATCTTGTTACCATCATTGTGTTTTTTCCGATAAAACCCTCGAGCTCTTTGTACCAGTCATCATCACGCTGTAAAGTTAGAATCTTTTCACGTAGATTCATTTGAAGAGGTAACATCGAAAAGATGCGTGGTCTTCAACTCAATGCATCTGCCACTCGGTTCACTATTCCTTTTATGTAAGTAATCTCAAAGTCATACTCGCTAATTAATTCTGAACAACGACGTTGTCGTGCGTTCAGGTCACTTTGCGTAAATATGTGTTGTAGTCCGCAATGGTCAGTCCTTAGTTCAAATTTTCATCCAACAAGGTAGTGTCTCCCAACCTTCAAGGCATATACGATGGCTAACAACTCAAAATCATGCGTCACATAGTTCGCCTCATGCCTTATCAGTTTCCTCAAGACGTACGCGATCACTTGACCGTATTGCATCAAGACTCCACCTAAGCCTTCCTTGGATGCCTCAGTGCATACCAAGAAGTCTGCGTCCATGTCAGGGAATTTTAGTATCGGTGCTATTGTCAACAACAACTTGAGCCTCTGAAATTATTCCACGCATTTCTCGGTCCAAACAAACTTCTGGTTCTTCTTCTATAATTCCATGATCAAATTTTCTATCTTCAAAAAACCCTTGACAAACCATCGATAGTATCCTGCTAAACCCATGAAGCTACATACTTCTGGGATGTTTGTTGGTGCAGGCCATTCCATAATAGCCTCGACCTTGGCTGGATCCATGATGATACCTTCACCAGAGATGACATGCCCCAAGTAGTGAATCCTTGATTGATTAAATGAGCATTTGGACAACTTCCCATACAATTTTTTCTCTCGCAAACACTGTAGTACCAAGCGCAAGTGCTCGTCATGCTCCTCCTTCATCCGAGAGTAAATCAAAATATCATCAATGAATACTTGGGTGAACTTGTCCAAGTACTCGCAGAACACCCTATTCATCAAACTCATGAATACCCCTGGGGCGTTCATCAGGCCAAATGGTAAAATAGTAAAGTCGTAATGTCCAAACCTCGTCTTAAAGGAAATCTTAGGGATGTCATCCTCCTTAATCCATAACTGGTGGTATCCTGATCGCGAGTTGATCTTTGAGAACACCTTCGTGCCCTTCATTTGATTGAATAGATCATCAATCCTCGGCAATGGATATTGATTCTTGATCGTTTCCTTGTTCAACTGACGGTAGTCAATGCAGAGCCTCCACGACTGATCCTTCTTTCGTATGAAAATAACAGGTGCACCCCATAGTGACACACTTGGACGTATCAGTCCCAGGTCCAACAATTCCTTCAGTTGCATTCTCAACTCCTGTAACTCTGGGGTTGACATCCGATAAGGCATTCTCACTATCGGTTCAGTCCCTGGTTTTAGGTCTATTGTAAACTCCAATTCCCTCTCTGACAACATCCTAGGTAACTCTTCCGGAGAGATGTTTGCAAACTTTCTCACCACAGGAAGGTATTCTAGACCTTCTGCTACTCCCTTCTCGTTTAATGCAAGGATCACATAAAGCTTACATCCCTTGCAGATGCTCTTCCGAAGCTACAAGGAAGAGATGAACCTTAGGGAAACTCCCTGGTTTCGTCCTACAATCACGTGTCTCTATCCCTCATCATCGACCAAGCTCAACTGTTTTGTCTTATAGTTGAGTATTACCTCATGCGATTCCAACCAGTCCATACCAATCACGATGTCATAAGATCCTAAGATCATGACATACAGGTTGGACCTCATGACAAAATATCCCAGGTTAAGGATACAACCCGTAACCTTTCCTCCAACCTTCTGTTTGGCTCCGGAAGCCATCTCTACGAAGCTAAACTTGTCCTGTTCGACTGCCTTTACCTTAATCCTTTTTAGCGTTGCACCATAAATGAAACTCTCGATAGCACTGGGATCTATCAAAATAGTAAGGGTATGGTCAACGTCGGTACCTAACGTCTCAAGCATAATCGACTGGTGCTATGCCTGATGGTTATTTACCGCTGCATGAATCCAATGGGCCTTGCCCAAATCTCCCATGGTAGTGGGTCCGACTGATCCATATGCTCTAGTCATCTCCATAGGGCAGTTGTGCTGGTAGTGTGGCTCCCCACACATCCAACACCCCTTCTTCGGTCTAGTAGTCCTGGTACCCGAAGTAGAAGATGAGGACCCACCAACTTGGAATCCTTGTATGTTCTGTTGAACAGGCCTAAACTATTGCTATTGCGGTCGACGCTGCTGCTGATGCTGTGGTCCTCAATAAGGTGTCCATTGCTAAGGCACCGATCGCCGAGGTGTAGTGAAAGTGGATCCCCTCTGGAAGCCACGATATCCTGGCATATGTATGGATGGTGTCTGATGCTGCTACGCACCAGATGACACCTGCCCTAGTGGTCTCGCTAGAGTCCTACTTTGACCCCGCTGATAAGCTCCTCCTCCGCTATGAGGGCCTTCTGGACGACATCATGCAAGGTTTGAGGCATCAAAATCCTAACCTTTTCACGTATGCTACCGTTAAGGCCGAACACAAACTTGTCGACCTTAAGTTTCTTAGTGTTAATATGTGGAGCATACTGGAGCAGCTCCATAAAATGGGCCTCGTACTCAGGCATGGTATGACCACCCTGTCGTAAGGCATTGAACTCGTTGAGCCGATGCTCAATAAATTCCTCTGATAGGTACGTCTCTCGGAACCGTTTCTCAAACATTTCTCATGACACATCTTTGACGGCCATGTTCAGTTGTGGCATGAGTGTCTTCCACCATAGAAGAGCACTCCCCTTTAGTTGAAAGACCGCCATGCAGACCTTCATGTTGGAGGTATAGTTGTGAAGTGCAAAGCACATCGCCATATCATCCAACCATGCCTCGGCAGCTGTGCTGTCCGGAGCACCAAAGAACTTAGGAAATTTGACCTTCTTGATCTCACGGTGAATGCTACCAGTATCGATCGGAGTGCACGGTGGACCCTCATGGAGTGCTAGCACTCTGGCCTCATCTTTGTCCAAACGGTTGATCAGTGCCTCAGACATGCACTGAAAATATCTCATCATTCCGACCACATCACCTACTGCTATCTGTTCCTGCCCGACAACATGTTAATCTCCCTGGGGGTTGGACCCCTCAGGCATGGATGTTGCTGGAGGCATCACGCCTCCTCCCCTAGCACCCTGTCATATGCCTCTACGACGTCCTCTAACCATGGCTACCTGCATGAGTACAAGTCAACTTAATTAAAAAATTATAATAAAACATCATAAAAACATAAGTCATAGTGATCCCAAGTCATGGGTTGAACCTACTCTGATACCAAATGTAACATCCCCTTCATTACGGCCACAGGTGAAGCAATTTTTTTTTTTTTTTTTAAGAATTAAGAGGCAATAAGGCAACGACGACAATGGTTTAACCACACCACAAACAACAAACAGAAGCACACAACCCAGGCAACATGAAACTATGACTCCACTCACTGGCACAAAGGAAACTGGGAAAACATGCACAAAATAACAAGGAGGAACGACTACCCGCCTGACGCAACAAGACACTCCTACACGCTAAGGGACAACTTCCCCTTCCCAACACAACGACGTTGATAAACAAGACTAGAACCTCAAGGAGCACGAACCAAATGCACGAAGGCGTTCCACCCATGCGCCCAGGCAACTTACCACACTTGACAACACTCCCCAACACACACCGACTCCGGCCAGGTTTTCGTTCACCGCTATCCCATGGGGCATGCCATGATCCCCTCATCAGGAATCATGCCGTCCCCAGGTGATAGACACATCGAAAACCTTGGCACCACTCATCCTATCAGGACTGAGGACTCTAGATAAATCCAACGCGCTAGAAACTGAATACCGAAAGGAAAACCACACCCATACCCCAACAACATGTCGACAAAACACCAGAGGACGAAGACAAGGGATGACACAAGCCAATACATGACATCATCCCCAACCCAACCAATCACCCAGTCTAAACCAATCAATGATTACAATCTATTTTAACATGGGTTCCATTCTAAACTGGGCACGTCAAAGTTACAATTAGTCAATAATGCACCCGCTAATTTAACGTTAATACAATCAATCTTGCAAGTCTAAGTAATCAATACTAAAACTATAATTATAAATACCATCTAACCTCCATTATAATCAATTTAGCAAGTCTAAAATTGGCAATCTAGTATTTACTCACCAACCTAATTTTAATCATTATTACAACCTAAATGCACAATTCTATATTAATCCAAAATCTCCATCCAACTAGCCATTAACTTGAATAACAATATTAACAATCTTAGTGTAGGATGATACCATTATAACACTTATGAACAATTTAACCTCAACATGTAGTCTAGCTATATTGACTGAACCAATAATGCTAGCTGTCTATTATCATTGAGAAGGAAACTGCTAACTACTAACATCACTGTAGCAATATAACAAGGCAATTAACATAGCAATTACCTATCGATTAAATTAGCAATAACAAGGCAATTTACATGACTGTTATCATAACAAGTAATATAGAAATAACAAGGCGATTAACATGTTGATTAACATAACAATTAATATAATAGTAACAAGGCAATTACATGACTGTTAACATAACAATTAATAACGCAATAGGAAGGTGATTTATATAACTGTTATCATAACAAGTAATATAGAATTTAACATTGCAATTAACAGTAAGAAGGAAACCGCTGACCATTAATATTGTTGTAGCAATTGTTCTGGCAATTAATATGGCAATTACTATAGAATTTATCATTGCAATTAACATGGTAATTAACAGTAAGAAGGAAACTGTTGACCATTAATATTGTTGTCGCAATTGCTATGGCAATTGCTATGGTAATTACTATAGCATTTATCATTGCAATTAACATGGTAATTAATATGGCCAGTAACATCGTTGTAGCAATTAAAGTTTGGCAGTGAGAACACTGGGTATACACTCTAAGTGAAGGAGAATAAAAGGACAATACAAAACTACAGAAGGATCAACTCGTGTTCATTCAACAACAACTCAGTCAACCTTTAAGGCAATTTCCTGTCCATTCCAACAAACACAGTCATCATTCTAACTAGCAACTTGTGTCCCTTCAACTACGAACTTAGTCAATCAATTTAATGGAAAATTCGTGGTCATTTCAACAATAATCTTAGTCACGTTTTAAATGGAAAAATCGTGGGCATTTCAACAGCGATTCAATCAACTTTTAAAAGGAAAAAAAGTGGGCATTTCAACAACAATCTCAGTCACGTTTTAAATGGAAATCGTGGGCATTTCAACAACAACTCAGTCAACTTTTAAAAGGCAAAAACGTGGGCATTTCAACAACAATATCAGTCACGTTTTAAATGGCAAATTATGGGCATTTCAACAACAAATCAGTCAACTTTTAAAAAGAAAAAACGTGGGCATTTCAACAACAATCTTAGTCATGTTTTAAATGGCAAAATCGTGGGCATTTCAACAACAACTCAGTCAACTTTTAAAAGGCAAAAACGTGGGCATTTCAACATCAATCTCAATCACGTTTTAAATGGAAAAATCATGGTTTCCCTTTTTCATTGCCCGAATGCCAAATGAAAACTCATACAAGAATAACCAAAACACTTCTCCCTTACCAGGATACCAAATATAAAAATGCAGACATGGAAATGAATTTGTTTTTCCATTTCCAGGATACCAATACAACGCAGACATGAATAAAACAAAAAAAACGTTTTTCCATTTCCAGGATACCAAATATAAAACATAGTTAGGGAAAGGAATTTGTTTTTCCATTGCCAGGATACCAATAAAATGCAGACATGAACAAAAAAACAAAAAAAAAGGTTTTTCCATTTCCAAGATACCAAATATAAAACACACACAGGGAAAGGAATTGGTTTTTCCATTGCGAGGATACCAATACAACATAGACATGAATGACAAAAAAAATGTTGTTCCATTTCCAAGATACCAAATATAAAAATGCAAACAGGGAAATTAATTCATTTTTCCATTGCCAAGATACCAATACAATGCAGACAACAGTAAGAGAACCGCAAGGATCCATTGGTAAAAGTAATTGAAATGATTGCAGGGATTCTATTAGTCAAGGCGCAGAGAAAAAACAACAAGGACGCAATATAATCCATATGCAGAGGTCTTTGCTAGATGGCGCAAGTCAAAACAATTAGCCAAGGACAACAACGGAGGTAGACAACTGACAGGATTGTCCTTCACTCATCATCCATGCCTAGAAAAGCAGGGCGTTGAGATCCATAGGTATATTAACGCCGAAGCGATGACCGTAGATCAGGCTCTTGGCCAACTACTCAGGCAAGGACTGATGAGCTAGGGACTAAAGGAAAAAACAACTACAATATTCACAAATCAATACACCAAAGGGCGGTCAAGACATGCCGGGAATCGAAGGCCATGGGGGTCAATCAATCATCGAGCTATAGGCCATGGAAAAATTTAGTCATCAACTAGAACGCTAAGACAATCAATTTTCTTACCCAATTAAACATGCTGATCCAAAGCATAAATCATACTACAATCAACCGTGCAAAAATAAAGAAAGCGTACTGTTTCCTGATCGCCCGCTCTAAGTTGATGTCTCGCACGCTCTGTGCAACTCCCGCTTGCCGACCGACGAGACTTCACCGGTACCTCCTATCCAATGCTAGGGGTAATATTCTTCCCCTTTAGCCCCCCAAGCTGCAAAGGGGCCACACACACTAACCAAAAAATCAACTAGCTCCCAGCTCGCCTTGCAAGGCCGAGCTACCACTCCTCACTGAGATGGGTATCCCAACTCCCACAAGCTAAGTCAGTCAAGTATAGATTTCTACAACGTAACGTTACGCAAAATAGAAGGCCTCCATCATCCTTCTCCTCCCTCCTTTATGTAGAGTTTCAAAGTTCCTTACTTTTCCAAAATCCCATTTTATTTAAAGTTTAATAAATTAATTCATAAAAATCCTCCCAGTACATGTGTTACCCATCCCCTTCATTCCTCTAAAAACTGATTTCTTTAATTAATTAATTACCCTTATTTCCCTCACCCACCTAGAGTCACTCCTAGAATCGCTCCTAGGTGTCCCCAAATTCCCTTACAGGTTTTAATTACTTTCCCCATTATTAATTTTCTAGTTCAATTTAAATTAGAAAGTTCTTAAATGGTAGATACCTTACTAAGTTGGACTAACTATTTTTTCTTAGTGTTTCCCCTTTCTTTTAATGTTTCGGCTTTTTCCTAGTTTCCTAATTATTTTAGATTTCCCCTTTTTCCCTTTTTAATTAAACTCAAAAAGGCATGTGCAGAAACTTACCCTTTTCCCCCCTTTTTTTATGAATTAAATTTTTAATTAGCATAAAATGTAAAACAATCATTCCCCTTTTTAAGTTTTATCCCAAAATATTTTTATAAAACACTTTAATTGCTTACCCCTTCTTGTCACAAGGTTAATGAAGATTATCTTTATTATATATATATATATATATATATATTATTTTTTTTAATAAAAAGGTAAAATTTTACCACTAGCAAAGATTAGACCTAGACCTTAATTTCCTAGGCAGGGCGACACATTTTTTTTTTTTTAAGGAAAGGTTTCAAATCTTCCTTAACACTTTATTGTACTAAAGCCATATAGGTTTATTCATTTATTAAATAACCATGCGATGTGCCCTTTGAGACACACTAGGTTCTCCAAGGGTGCCACTTGCCTCTTTCTATTTCTCTTACGCGACGTGCCCTTCAGGACACACCACGTGCTCCAAGGGTGCCACTCGCCTCTTTCCATTTTTTTTGCACGACGTGCCCTTCAGAACGCACCACGTGCTCCAAGGGCGCCACTCACCTCTTTACTGACTTAGTAGACATCAATAACCCCTGGAGTCAACACTCCACTAGGTGATCTTGTGGGAGACTAAGGGCCTCTAGGGAATAAGGCCCCTTCCTTATTGCGCGCCCCTTAGAATCATCATGAGCGACTATCACAGTCTGCCCTCACAACATCGTGGTCCTCTCGAACTAGGTAATCATTAACCTATAGTTTCAGCCACAGCGGGAGTGCTAGTAGGTTGTGGCAGGGATGCTATCCACACCTCTCCCTCAACATCTCTGGTAGTCCTGCGTGACCCTCTACTCCACATGTGAGTCTGGTCGACAAGCTATCATCAACCTGCATCATCAACAAATCATGTCATAAATATATCCATAATCATATCATCTAATCAGATGCACTAATATCACATATAAAACAATCAAACCCCAATAGTTCACTTCCTGACTCGATCCAGAGTCCAAGGGGTTCCATCGATGCCTCTGCATCCCTGAGGTCTGAAATCCTGCACGCTCAATAAAACCGAGTCGATAGCACTTGTCTATGTCAATGCCGTAAAACAACATGACATCAACCCATAATGCATCATAATCAAAATCAATGTTTTAATAACATAATAATCCGGATCACTTGCGAGAAAGTGTCCTCAAAGTATAAGTTTGCTCAGTGCGCAAGAGCTGGATGTTACAATTACCTTATATGTGTTAAGCTGTGATATAAGGAGATTGATCCTTTCTAGGACGTCATGAGTTTGATCTGGATAGTCTAACAAGATATCAAGTTCCTTGTTTGCTTTAATGATCTTTATTTTTATTAATACCATAGGATCAGGGGATGAATACAACCCCTCATCATCAGTGGAATCATGATTAACATGGCCTGCCAACTACATATAATTTCAACAAAATCAATGTTATTTCAGTTATATAAACAAATGAAATAATTGATCGCTACACAAATAAAATTATGTAAACAAATAATAAAATTCACTTAAAATGAAAGTCGAATTTGATAATCATATTCTTTTGTGGCTGGCCCTTTTCCACAATCATCCCACCACATTATAATATAATTATAACCCCCAAATATTTAAAAAATTGTTAACAATAACAAAAAAATTGATTGCCACCCAAATAAAATCAACCTCAACGATCAACCTCCCACATTATTATAAAATTGGGACCTTGAAATATTTAAAACATTGTTAAAGATAAAAAAAATATAATGCAATAAGTAGAGGTTGATTAAAGAGGTGTTGCATAAGTACCCGCACACTATTAGTCGATGTTTCTGTTCAATTCAAATGGTAATCCACTAATAACTCTTCCTCGGGAGCTATCTTTTTTATTGCGCATAGGACTACCCAATTCTCTTCGCGTCCCTCATATATGAAATTCAATTGCTTGTTTGTTGTCTCGGGTCATGTGTTTTTTATAAACCCCGTGATATTGTCTGAAGCTTTAGGCCTTCCATCAATATAGATAGTCTCTCCTTTATTTTTATCGTTGTTCATTAGCTGTATATAATTTGAGGCAAGTGCATATCTCCACATACTTCGCATGTACCGGACCAGCCACATCCAATCGTTATAATTGTAACACGGTTTGACATAGTCCATCAATTCAGTTACTATATTCTATTTTACAGTGATTCCATCCATGGAAAATAGCCCCGGGCCATGTAGGGAGGATGGTGCAATGCAGTATGTCTTATGGTTGACAATGAAGTCAGTGTCTAACGGAGGTAGTTCCTTAGGTACCAATTATTTCACCAAATTATTATACTTGAGTGGCACCTCTATGTCTCCTATGCTCTCATCATCATAAGAGCATGATCCTCCTTCGACAAGAAAAAAATCCATGCGTTTAATGAATTTTCTTTTGAATTTTTCACCTTTGGTCCTTGTTTATGTATCATATCTACTAGATGCAGTCACATTTCCCTCTATTTGTCCTAAGATTCCCTCACTCGAGGAAGAAATATCTGACAGGTACATGTTTTCTTATACCTTCAGTCGCATGTGCACGTGTTGTTAGTGAGTAGTCCATCTTCATCTTAGTTCCAATTTTTGAATTTTTTTTTCTATATTCAAAGTTCTAAATAATTTTTTTATATCTTTAGTTTTGGATGCACAATTAGAGGGTGTAATTACCTAAATTCGTAGGGGCACTCATGAATGTGGATTCCCAACTTAGTGAAGGTTATGAATCTGTAGGTGGGTGCACCTTAATTCGACTCTCTTATCCATGCAAGAAATATGCACTGTGGTTATATTTCAGACTACATAATTTTTTTCCATGCATTTATATTCATTGTACTTCTCTTATTACTAGTTTATAAAGGGGAATTAAGGAAAACCATGTTATGGTCCAATAGTTGAGTTTTGAGCTATAGCTTTAGCTTTCTATTTCAGATTTAATATAAAATCAATGATGATGTTTTGAGTCTTTATATTAGAATGTTTGTTGTTTTAATTATCATTTTTAGAGATTTTATTAAAAGGATATAGTAGATAAATACAAGGAAGATATGATCACGTAGAGTTGATAAACCTCTAGGAGAAAACAAAAGAAAAAAACAAATCCAAGGAAGAATACACAAACACACACACATATATGTGTCTAGGTGGGTGGGTGGGTGTGCATGTGTGTGCGTGTAGAGAGAGAAAGATGACAAATAGATTTAAATGTTTCGTACTAGAAGATAAAAATCCTAAGAACACAAGCATGTATGAATCCCTTTATGAAAATCAAGTTTATGAAAAGGATGAAATTTCTTTGGTGAAAAAAGATCTTTTGGAGACAATAAAATTGGATAAGGATGATTGTGTAACGATAGATGGAAAGGATGAAGGAGTGGGTGAACTAGAAGACGAACAAAGGCCTATCTCTTAGTTAAGGATTAAGCTAGGGAAAGCAAGTGGAAAAAAAAACTAAAATTGGACTCAAATTAGGGAAATCAAGAAGACAGTAATAAGACATAGATTATCCACAAGGTAGAAAGAAATAGACTCTAGCTACTAGAATCAATTGGATAGAAAAATAGATCTTTCAAAAATGCCCAAACCATGTAAATGAAAGTGCTTTACTGGATGTGAGGGGAATATGATCAACATGAAATTCAAAGCACTTAAAATGAAATTTTAAAGGAAGATCTAGATTTGGTATTATTACAAGAAACAAACATGTTTAAGAAAAAACTTCAAAAAGTAAAGGACCAATTTTGGAGGAAAGTAATAAAGATAACCAAGAAGTAGGTAGCATGGAAATCTTGTGGAAACCAGAGTTTCTAGATGTTTCCGATTAATAAGAAAGTCTGGAGTTGAAAAGTACCTCATCAAAACAAGAATGTTAGAATAACCTAACACAATATTTGGCATTAGGGGATACGTGACTTTTGGGAGGGGATTGGAATGCAATCTTCATTCACAATGAGAAAAAGGGGGGATGGAATGGTTTGAGTATCTAAGAATAATATTCCCAGACTTTGTTAAGAATAATATGATGGATATCCTCCCCAAACTTGGTCCTTGCACTTTGTATAACAAAATAACAAGGACAACACTAGTAGCAAAATTGTTTAACAAATGTTCAAGTATTTATACTTGGCTAGTTGAAAGAAGTCACCTCAAATCAAATATTTTGAAAGGGATGATTTCAAATCATAGGCCAATCAACCTAAAGAGAAAGGAGGAACCCCCTCCAACAAAAAGCCTCTTTAAGTTTGAAAATGTGTGGATATTGTTATCACTCCAAGAAACCCTTTGTGGTTGCAGACCAAAGGTGCTTGGTAACTTAAGAAATTATAAATAATGTAAGGTTGGATCAATGGGATAACAGAAAGTAACTAATGAGAAGACAACTCACAATGTAATCAAATGAAACAGTGCTCTCCAAGATTGGTTAAACATAAAATAGCTTTCAGTGGGTGAAGAAAAGATTGTTCATAAACCAGTACAAAGTAGGGTCTAATAAACAACTAAGAAACTGATTATCATGTCATGAGCCAAACAATGGGATGACAGCCATTCAAGACTTGACAACAAGATAACATTGCAGAAGAAATGTGGAAAACTGACACCAAAATGGAAAGGAAACTGTGATCTGTATTAGAAAATGAGAGTCTTAGTACAATATCCCAATGTGTATCCAGGACTGAACCTTTTCTTCTTCAAATGTTCCTGGCTTTATAGCCTCTACATACATTTTCCAGATCCTAGAAAACTAGATCTGCTATACTAAAAATAGAAAGTCAATATTACAGTTACAAAAAGATAGGGATAACACCCAAAAAGGAGGATAATCTCTATGATTTAGTCCTTAAAATCTGTTGACTGTTGATGACGTGGAGATTAGCCTTCCAAGGCTTCTTCAACCTGTTCTTCCAAAGATAAATTCGAGCTGCT
>JASDQU010101149.1:114767-183060 GCA_032191745.1 Picea mariana | reverse complement strand
AAATGACAAACACGTTCATCGAAACTTCGTTGATGCAATACTATGACAACAATGATGACATCTACGATCATGATGGTATAAAAATGAATGGGCTTCTCTTGGTTTCAAGAATAATTTATTCTCTACTGAGCAAGGAAAACCACGTGAAGGTGGAAGCTCATATGGCCCCTCCCCTCCCCATCACATCACTCTCAATTCCCCAATACCCAATCTATAAAATAGAAAACAATCTAAAGCAACCTAGTAAGATTCATGCACAAAAAATACAAAAACATATGTATAATCATCCTTATTATGTATCTTCTTCTTCATCAAACTCGACATATGTATCATCATCCAGTTTCAAAATGGTGTTGAAAGGATTTATGATATCATCATCATCATTAATGTCATTTTCGAGCATGTTTTCATCAACATCATCATCAAGAACTGCATTGTCTCCTACACCTGGATCATGATGTTCTTCATCTTCTTCATCTATTGAAACTGCACGATCTTTCGACTCTGTTTGATATGGTGAATCATATTCTTATTCAACATCATCTTCTTCCCATACATGAGTATACTTAACTAGCTTTCCTCTTGGATCATAGATAACAACAAATGACCAATCCCTCTCACCTAGAACATTTGAGTAAAAGACCTGTTCACATTGGCTTGGAAAAACATAGCGATCATGTCCTCTTTCAAGCACCGTTGTTTTAATCATTGGAAATCAGTTGGAATGTTGAATAACAGTTCTTTCCTCATCACATTCATGCATTCGTAACCTATACCATTTGACGTCGAACGTAACTAATTTGAAGGAATTAAAGTCACACTCAAGTATATCATTCAAATACCCATAGTATCTATTTTCAGATTCTTGGGGATGCCTGTCAATCCTAGAGGAAACATTAGTGACCTGGAATACTGCAGTTATCCCAATATCATAATTTTTCCTGGTTTCATCCAACTGTTTGATGCAAAATTTATGACCATTGCACCACATAGCCTTGTGGTGTTTCAGTTGCAATATGCCATATATGTAAAAGATGCATTGTCAATTAATAAATTAACATATTTATATAACTTGGAAAGTATCTGAAAAGACAATACACATCTAGTCACATTAATATAATATAAAATAACTGAATAAAATGGGTGAATTTGCTTGCCTGTCCATCTTTCAAACCATATGCTAAATCGATTTCCCTTTGCGTAACATTGGCATCTCTGTTACGACAAGATTCTCTAACCAATTTAAACAGTCGTTTCCATGATAACCTACCGCCATGATGTTGTTTACATCTTTCCATCCATACATTCATCCAGTCAAGATTGTTTGCAATGTATCCCAATCTTGAGCAACTGAATCAAAAAATCTTAAATATTCACCAATATTAAATATTAGTTATAACGTCCATGGTAAATATTAATAATTTATGAAATAACATATATTAATATACTAATGAGTATGATCATATACACAAAAAAATGAAAATTTATATGTATTAATATAAATATCTAGAATTATTGATATATTACCTCTCATTTTTTTCATTCTACCTTTCCCCGACAGGTGCTCCGGATCTTCAAATTTTTTAATGGAGTTCACATCCCAAATGTGATCCATTGCATGTATAGTTGGTGGTGCTAATTTAGGAAGATATTGATTAATATACACCATGGATTGATATACCATATATCCCTCCACCATAGAACCCTCAGGACGTGCTCTTTGTCTAACCAAAGCCTTCAATGATTTCAAGTGACTCTCCACCATCCACATTGACCTTGTGTGTACAGGTCCACAAATTTCAATCTCCTCAACTTGGTGTATGAGGTAGTGTTCTTGTGCATTGAAAAATGTTGGAGGTATATACTTTTTCATTTCACACATTAGTCGAGGAGTTTCTCTCTTCCAATACTTTATATCATCTTCATGGATTTCTTTCAATGGAAACCATCTACATGAGATCATGACATAAGAACACAACATGTTTTAACATAACATAATATATATTACATGACAAGTAAAGCACATGTCATTAAGTACAACAACAAATTGAATTTTTTTTTTGCATATAAATCACAACTACTTACCTCATGTATTTGCCAAGATCATATATAACTTGTTTGACGTTGTTGTCAAAGTCCTTTGGGAGAAATAGTGGTAGAACATACCATAACAAAAAAATGAATCGTTATTTGTTTCGACCAAAGTAGACAAAAAAAAAATAAAAAACTTAAAATATGTATAAGGCCAATATATAAATATGTATACCAAAATTATTACCTTAATGAAGGTATACCAATCATGTGTTTTTACCCCACCAAATTCACCTTTCTTCGTTAATATATTATTTATGTTTGAAGCGAAACCCATGGGAAATTTAATTCTTTGAATGACCTCTTTCACATCATTGATTTGTTGCTTTGTTAATAACCATGGAAGTTTATTTCGGTCTCCATCTCTATTTGATCGGATCACACTTCACATTGCATGATTCGCTTCCTGAATGTCAGTACAAATTTTGATAGTTTTTTCTTTATCCCTCCTACCATCTATGATTCACCATAACATTTATGTCACATTCTTCCATATATGCATTGTATCAAAAAAATGAGCTATTTTTATCTCCTCACAGTAGGGAAACCTCATGAATTGAGTGGGATAACATTTCATTCCTTGTGGAAGCCCATTAGTAATACCTTCATGAAGCATAAAAGAAGTCACAACAATAATTATCAAATACGGTAAAATAAATTCAATGATTAAAACAAAAATTCAAAACATTACATATACGATACATAAATAAATTGTGTACCTTGACGATTTCTATTATATTCCAACCTCCATAGTTGAGGTTTCATTCTTCGTGGTTTTAAACTAGTCTCTTCTTTCCCATTGAAAATATGTTTTTTATTAGTACGATACCTATGGTTATTAGGGACAAGGATATTATACTCATCAAACACCACCTTTCCTAAACATTTTGAATGACGATACTTCATCCTAGGACCACAAACTGGACATGCAAATTTACCCTTTGTTTGAAGACCTGCAACAGATGGATTAATGTCAATTATACAATGAGATTATTTAAAAATTAAACATGCATCATGATATATTTAAAAAATTATATAGTATTAAAGAGAAATAGAATGCTGCATACCACAAAAATGTGTTAGTCCTGGGGCATCATGAATTGTCCATAAAATTATTCCACGAAATTTAAATTTGTTCTCCTCGATTGGTTTACAGATGTCATACATAGTGATGCCAACCCATAACTTTAGTAAATCATCGATAAGAGGCTTGATATATACATTCATATCTTTAACTTGGTACTTACCTAATTGTTTGAAATTACACATAATTACTATAACCATGATATGTATATATAAGTAAATAAATAAACAAAATATATTATGAAAAATACGAAATAAATGAAAATGTTACATTCAAAAAATTAATGTAAACAAATATCCAGAACAATCATTGTCAACATTATGTGCTCCCTCTTTATTGACATACAAGGAGGAATGTTATTATTGATAAAAAAATAGTCCACATTGAGTAAATAGACCTAAGCTCCCTGAATGGATTAACACGGTCATCTGCCAATGAAAGCCTAACATTACGAGGTTCATCTTTGAAATATTCCCATTTTCCCTCATTTTCCCAAAATGCATAACTATCGACAGGCATTCAAAGAACACCATCTCCACTTTTATTACGTGCATGGTAATCCATAAATTGTTCTATGCTTTCACACCTGAACAATCGCTGCAAACGTGGAATTATGGGAATATGATGAAGAACCTTTCGTAGCACCCTTTTTGTTACTTGATCAGTTCGATATCTAATGATAAGACATTGCAGGAATTCTGTTTTCGAAGCATGTTTTCCATAATATATAATATGATCATTAGTAAATGCATCTATAGTTTGATAATCCATTCCAATGTCTTTCATAATGGCATGCAAATATCGATATGTGTGAGGTAAAATATTTGACGATGGTAACAAAAATTTACCTAACAATCTACAATATAACAAATAACCAGTTAATGTAAATAATATTATTCGTATAAATTGCATTCTTATTTTACACATTAATTAACACTAAAAAAAAATAGAAAAAAGTCAACATTATGTATATGAGATGAAACATATTACATACCTTAGGATCTGTTTCATACAAGTGTTCGACAAATTATTCATAACCTTTAAGTTCACTAGCAACAATGTAGCAAAGAGAATATTTTCTCTCGAGCCTTCATAAAGTCATTTATTTGCCTTTTCTAATAGAGGTTCATCATAAATACCATCACTACCCCCATCCTCATCCGAATGAGCAAACAAATCTTGGATCATTTGATTTGTCCCATCATATTCTTCCATGGGATCATTAACTTAATTTTTCCCATCATCTTCTTCCATGAGATCTTCATTTGCTTGATCATATTCCTCAGCTTGTACAACATCATTTCTACTAGTACTACTTGGTGCAATATTCTGCAGAAAGTTAGAGGGAAACTCTAACTTTATAATTATGAACAAACATGTAAAATTACTTTGTATAACAAATATTCAAACAATATATATACACATATATAATTTTATATAAAATTGACAATATAAAAATAGATAATGAATACATAGCTAATTACCATGGGATGATATTCATTCGATCCCCCATCAATGTGCCCATATTTCCTACAATTGTTTTTAGTTGTTGCTATTAAAATTCTTACGGGACGTGTAGTGCAACATATTTTGAAAGGGAAATAACATCTACCATCGCCATTTTCACCCTCTTTACTTTTTTTCCCACCTCTAATATTCTACGACATTCTTCCACACAAAAATACCCTTTCTGAACCGTCGTTGTTATAGCAAAATTACCGCAACATCTCTAATTTGCCAAATATTTATAGATATTTTTTTCATGACGAACGTTGAACAAGTCAATGTTGACTTTGTCAAATAGTGTAACGACCAATGTTGAATTTGTCAAAAAGTGTAACGGTCAATGGTTATTGTCGCTCTTTCTACGATGACCAAAGGTCATCGCAAGAGTGACGTGAGTCCACTATCTTCACGTTTGTCGCTCTTGAGACGTACAACTAGTTTTGTTGCAAGAGCGATGAACGTGGGTTGGATTTATAAAAAAATAAAAAAATTCAATTCTTTATCTTCAATTTTGCTACGAAAGGGTACGTTCATCACAAATTTTTCAATATGTAGTAGTGTACAAAACATAGCCATCACCAAAAATGTTGTAAAATGCATGAAACAGTAAATTTGACCAAAATTGATGTTGTTTATGGAGGCTCAATATCTTAATTTTTTAATTTTGGAGCTTCTCCTTGTAGCAACCTTGGCCAGCATGTCCAAGTTTCTCTTGGCCAATTCTTCTTTAAAAGGATGTAGTTTTGCCTTCAATTTCCTGATTTGAGCTTGATGAGATATGTTCTTCCTATAGAGATTTCTAAGCTGTCTGTGAAGTGGAAGGAATATTTTAGCCAAGAACCTAGCCTTGTCAATGGTATCATGTTACATGCCCATCATTCCCTTAATCTTCTTCCTAGAATCCAAGTCTTCCTTCTTCAATTTATCAGCTTCAAATCTTGCTTCCTTGAGCTGCCTCTTGAGCCTATTAAAGGTGGGATTGATTTCATGTTGAGGAGTAGTGATATCAACAATTTCAACAGACTTCTAAGAAGATTTAGATTTTCCTTTCTGCTAGGATGAGGTCTCTGCTGCATCATCCTTCACAGGGACATTTTGCTTGGATGCTGCTCTAGTAAAAGGCCTCCTAGGCTTAACTTTGTCTGCAATAATGGGTGAAGGAAAAAAAACGTTTCTTCCTCTCAGGCCTGTAGGTTTGCTTGAAGGAACCTCCATAGGAATAGGATATGCCATGGGTGAAGCTTCTCTATATGAAGGTTGTGAAGGCCTTCCTGCTTCTACTTCATTTCTGGCTCTGTCAGCTTTATCAGTCATAGTACCCATTTTATTCTTGCTAACCTCTGAATACACAGTCCTCTCAACAGGAGTAGGACTTTGTATCTTGGACTGTGGAGTGGGGGAAACATCTAACTTAAAATGTGATGAAGTGAGGAATTTTTCCCAATCATTGTTTGTCTTTCTCAAATCCTCCATTACTAACATCTTATTAAGTCCAGAATGAAAGACACTAGCATCTACTTGCTTTGACTTGGATTGAAATCTATCAAACATCTTACCAATGCTTTTAAAAAGATAAAATGGGAGTTTCATGGCTTCTTTCTCTGTGAAATGTAACAACAACCTGACGTGGTATTGATATAACATGTTAAACCTCCCCTCATAGGTGAAATACCTATGGATAACCTTCAACATCTTATCAAAACCTTCAAGCATGTGGCTTCTAGGTACCCCTTTGGACAAGTTGTCCTCCTGATACTCTGGCTTTAGGAATTCCTTGGATAAGGAAGCATTTAATGACATATCCTTGCACCAATTTTCTCCACTGTTGGGTATCTCTGTTGCAACAGAGATGGGATTCTCTAAAACATAAAATTCTAACCTCCCCACTTTGGTTTTAGTCCCATTAAAGTTTAGTGCAAACTCTCTAGCCAACTTTGGATTCCCCCTCTGCATTTGTTGACATAAATTAATGCAATATACCCTATGAAAGGATTCCCTAAACAAAGGTTCATAGTTAAGGATATGCATATAATAAGGTTCTTTCCTTACAATCTCCCCTCCCTTGTGAGTATTCTTGTGTTGTTGACTATCCATACTGCTACTGGAAAAATACTTTTCTACAAATTGTTTATGACAACTAGGTGTGTGAAAACATAGAATACAAGAATTTAGGGTTTTGGACAAAGCTATTTTCAATAGGCTGACCTTGTACAAATATTTATACACCTTACACTATACACATTAAGGAATGAGATAGTGAATTCTTCAAACATGAAGGATAAGGAAAAGAAATTGAGAGTTATGATTAACCCAATTCTTTTGTCTTGTTTCCACATATAACAAAAGCACTCTTATTAACAAATCTTGATGCGTCGTATTTATCTCTAAAACATACTTCAAGAAATTCACAACATTATTCACAACCAAGGATGGCCTCCCATAAAATTTTGGACAATTACCCCCCCAATCCAGAGAAAAGTGATTTGGGTATCTGGGAACATTTTTAATGTCAAGAGAAGGAAACATTTCATGAAGTTCCCATGGTTCCATAATTCCATTATTTGAGAGTATGCAACTTTTTGAAGTTGAGAATAGGATGACACCTCAAAATATATCAATGGAGTCATCAATTGAACTCTTTAGACAAGGATCCTCAAAGGTAAACAAGGGATTCTACCCTCAGTAGAGTCACYAGGTAAGTTTGTAGAATAAGGCTTTGGGATAAGCTTACCTAAATGATGTTGTAGGAATAATGATTCAATTCTCCCTGACAATGATGCCAAAATGTTATCACATGATTTGTACTTGTGTAAAGCCTCCACAAGATACCTATYTGTGTAACAATTGGAAGTCTCTACCATTGTAACCTAAGTAGATACTTCCCTTTCTTTAGTCATGGAAGGAGGTCCAATAGAAGGGAGGTTTCCCTAGTGACCTCAAGGGATCAAGTAGCAATATTGGCCAAACCTACAAAACCCTATCTTGGTCACTTAGATGTTAGGTCTAGGTCTAGGAAAGGTAAAGAGGAAAATAAGGTAATTGGTTCACCTATGCGAGACAATAAATAATCCAAAGCATATAATAGAAAATTACCAAGCTATATAGCTCATTAATCACCTCTAGACACTAGATAATCAATGAAACCAATTGTTGTTGCAAATTTATATCAGTAAGACAATGTATAGCAAAAATTATTGTTTTGTAACAACAATAGGAAAAAGTACCTAGAAATATAGTAATTGAGCATGAGAATTAATCCTTCAACAAGTACAATAACATCTCATTGATAGACTATGATTTTGAGTATCTTTATCCATTATTTCAAGTAAGTATGCAACAACTAAATTAAACCCTAGGGGTTGTAGCAAACATTTATAACAACAAAAATAAATATCATTTGTTTGTTAGGGTTGAGTTAGTAGAGTTAGTCAAATTTCTTAGAGAGGGAGAGTGCTAATTCTAAGAGAGTTTTCACCACCAAGAGAGTTCTAGACTAATTTATTTGACTTTCCAGGTCTATGGATTCAAGCATGCAACACTTWGTAGAAAAAATTACATAGTCAATAAGACTGGGGTTTCAAACCCTAAGGTGCAAAGTCTTTTGGGCCTTAGGACTAAAACCCTCAAGAAAACAATGTCTAGGGTGCAAAGCCTTTTGGCCCTAGATGTTGTTTTGCCTCTTCTRTATAACCTAGGTCAAGGATCAAATGACTAATATCAAAACCCTAATGTGCAAAGCCTCTTGGGCCTTATGTCTTTGAATCTTAGCAAGAGACAAGGTCTCTTAATGATTTCACCAAAACTTGGACTAATAAAGTATTGAAGGAGAGAAAGTCTTATGTCTCCTTCCTAGGGTTTTACTAAAACAAAGTAACATGCAATTATCAAACATACCATGAACAAGCTTATCAACTTAAAAAATATCACTTACTTATCCATGTCATTATGCCAAGAGAAACCCTAGTTGCAACAATATATCATTCAAGAAATGAAAAGAATTCACAATAATCCTTCTCCAAAAGATGCGCATTATATCCAAGAAGCCAAAAGAGTAGAGAGAAATGTTTTAGAGCTCTCAATCACAAGTGTGAGGGACAAAAGCGATGATGAGAAATTTAAATGAGTGTTAGCCTTATTTATATAATGTAACCCTAGCACTTTAGCCACATGATTTGAGTAAAATGTCAACAACATATGTTACAAGTGGGGAAGACCCCTCAAAATAGACTCTACAATAATAATAAATGCAAAATGGCCATCACAAAGCCACACGCGTGGTGACATCAAGACTCCAAGAGGTGAATGAGGGCCTCCCGATGCTATGTGTCATCATCCCAAGTGAAAGCAAGGTGGGATAGTGTCATACCACCTCAAATCGTCCTGTGGTGTCCATGTGGAAAACAAGCCCCAACATCTCCATCAAACCCAAGCACATGACATGATCATCAAGCCAAACCTCCAAGGTGTAGAATGAAACATCCAAGGTGGAGAGTGGATGCATCTCAT
Source organism: Picea mariana (assembly GCA_032191745.1). Taxonomy (NCBI): domain Eukaryota; kingdom Viridiplantae; phylum Streptophyta; class Pinopsida; order Pinales; family Pinaceae; genus Picea; species Picea mariana. Next base: position 173,873 of record JASDQU010101149.1, on the reverse strand, counting down.
CTCCACATGCTATCCAAGCTGAACCAAGTGCAACGTTCGCCATCAAGTGGCTAGGTAAGGTGTGGGTGCACCATCCAAAGTATGGGCATCTTTCTTCCCATTAGTGTGCCATCATGACCATATCTATAAAAATCAAGTCCATTTGTCTGTCATCCAAGGTCCATAAGATGTGAAAGCCTGCATATGAGTGTGTCAAGATATCCAATGGCTTAATGCTCTACATCACGCGTGCTATATCCTGTAATAAAGGAACAATGTTTGGGGTGAAATCCTTGGGTGTCCTTCAAAATACCATGTCAAGGGAAACCAAATCAAATCAAAGCATGAAATCAATTAAATCCAAAGTTCATAAGATATGCCAGTCCTTAGATCATGCAAAGTAAGTTTTTACTTAATATAAAAGACACATAAACAATTCACACCAAGTATCCCCTTCAAATTTCACATTAGCTCAATAATATATGTAAGTTGGAAAGTCTGAGTATGGGAGGACCTTCATCATACCCTATTAGGTGTGCCAACGAAAACAGTGAAAGAAAAGACCCAAGTAGAGGGATAGGTCCTGTGGGAAGTAGGAAAGAAAATAACCCTTCAAGAGTAAGCATGCTAGTGGTACGTGTTGGGGTTACTTCATGGATTATGGTGTCATTTAGTCCATTTCTATGAGCTCCTTTGTGGAGGGTGCACTTTCTCTTGAGTTACCACTTTCTAAGCCTTGTGTTTTTCCAAACCCCTTACTCTACCTTTTTATTTTCCTCTTATCATATTTGCAAGTCCCCTTTATAAGGTTTCAAGCTATAACATCACTATTTGGGACTGGGGAGAACATAAAAAGGGTAGAGCTCAAGTATGGAATATTATTTGAGAGTCCTTTTTCTATTCTCTCTTTCTTTATTATTCTTTCACTCGCATCTCCAATCAACCTATGGGACTTTATCCCCTTTTATCATGAGATAATGAACCATGACCCATTACAAAAGTTTAGTACACTACGATAGGCTCCAGGATGGTAAGTGTTAAGTATGGTGGGGAAACATAGAATTACCCTTGTGATGGCCCCCCATTAGTACCCCTTTTCCTTGTGGGTGACAACACAAGACTAGGGTACAAATTATAGCCACCAAGGTGAAACAAGGAAACAAACATAACTTATTGAGATTATGATCCATTATCTGACTTCAGCCAATGATCCTCATTCACATGCCTACTATATTAAGCACAACACCTTATATGAATAAAGGACTAACATACCTCATGGTAAAATTGGCTTACTATCTCCCATACACTATGTTGACTAGATGTGATGAGCTTGGTTGATCCAAAGTAGAAAAGGAAATCTGAGGGGGGCTGTTGGAATACCATGTGTGGACATGTTGATCATCATCATCAACATGATCACCATCTTCATTGTGGTCCATGAGACATGAACTCCTCTAGTTACCCCTAGGAAATGTGGGGGTAACAAGAATATATAAAAAACATGCTTAACCATTTCATCCTTGACAGAAAAAACACAAGAAACATTTATCACCCTAAATTTATGAATCTTTCTCTTGATAACCAACCCTTGATGGAGTAGAAGCCATCCCCAAAATCTGTGTTCAAAAAAAGATTGTGATTTCTATATGGACTAATATCTATCTAATCCCTTATACCAACTATTCCTTAAAGATCTATTATACCAACTATTACTTAAATCTCAAAGTGATAATATTATTTCTACTTATCATACTTATTCTTATTCCTCAACCACTCTTATTAATTCCTATTCATTTCTACTCTTCATATTTCTTCCTAATAATCTTAATATTATACTTATAATAGCTAATGATAAAAATAATAATACCCTTCGTGCCTTTGTAGTTGATCGGTATGTTAAGAGAAATAAAATATGCTTTAGGTATAGCTTTTGTAAATTGAATCTTTAAGTTGAGCTAAGTATAGGAACTAGTAAGCTAAGTAGAGGAACTGGTCTTTAGTATTATATTAGAAGTCATAGATAGATTCCTTAAATAAGTAGGAGTTTGATATCATTCGATAATAGTCTATTTATTAGAAATAAAGTTTAGAGTGATTATTTACTCTGATTGCGATAAAAAATCAACGGTTATAATTAGTTTTTGCCCCCATAACTTGCTTGACGGTTATAATTAGTTTTTTGTTGCAAAGTCAAGCAAGTTATCTTTGATAGAAAAGGATATTTCGAGTATTTTAAAACAATGTTCTTTTTTTCTCTATAAGTATGAATTATTCTAAGGTTGCAAAGTCGGGTCGAACCTTAAGTGTAGAAGAACATTACCTAACAAACTAAGACGAAGAAGTATTTGACACAATATTGTCTCAATTTGACTTGTATGTAATCTTCCAGCTAGCTTCTGATCGTTTCCGATGCCTTCATTATTTTTATCATGTTTGGGAATCTGACCTAACAAATTTTACAGTTCCTCAAACATATCATTTCCCTGATTTTGTGTCTTGGTGTGCATCGAACTATGTAGCCAATAAAAAGTATGTCATATCTAGAAATGGGTTGGTCTTGTTTGTGTTAAATGCCTAGTCAATCTGTGAGATGTTAAATTTGGTAGAAGTTCATAAGAATCAAATCCTTCAAGAAGAAACCTTGGTTTCCAGTTTTAAGGAATTAAGTTCTCAAGAAAGCGACACTTTATTTCAATCATGTTTGGACAAAGATGCTACTGTACATGAAATCTCCTCCACTTATGAAACCAATATTTTTCCTGGGATATATAGGAAAGTCATAACTATGATGTTCTCACTTTTAGGTTATGACCATGATAATACTGTTGATGAATCCATTCTCTCAAACCCCTAGTTAAGTTCAATTATGCTCAATATTTGGATGATAATATTCATTTTCAATTAATATAATTTGAGGCCAACATTTACTTTAGATTTTAGTCATATTTGATATATCTATTCTTGTATTTTCAGTCCATCAAGTTTCAACACCTTCAATTGAATATATAACATGAAATGGGTTATCCCTGGTCATGTATCCATTTGACTTCTTTATCTAGAAAAAATCTTCAAATTGCAGGATTCATTGAATATGTCAATCAATTTCTGTCCACTTCTTACACTATTATTCATGAAGAATTTCCTCTAAGAATGTTTCTAGAATTCAAGAAACTTCTACAATTGAGTCCAGACACTAAGGTGGGAGACTGGTATTTGTTCCAAAATCATACAAAGATCGGAATCTATGGTTTTTAAGCCAAACCCTTCATGTTACCAGTATTCTTAACAATGAGCATTTTTTCTCTGTAATACATAAGACATAGATTAAATTATGATTATATTCATTTTTCTTCAAAGAAACAAAAGGTGAATTTTAAGTTAAAGAAGGAATTTGGACCTTTCATTGTCAATATCGGATCAACATTGGAGGTGGCAGAGAAAATGCTCTAGGAAATAGGCACTACAAGGAGAACACCTTCTAGCGGAGGTTTTTAGTGTTACAAAATTTGGCAAAATTTTCAAAAATAACTCCGCTACAACCTCCTCTATTGGCTGCAGAGGTTTTAGCGAAGGTTTTAATGGATGTTTCATATAACTGAAAATATTTGGGTGGGCATAAGTTGTAGCAGATGTTTTTTTTTTTTCAATTTTAATTTTTGTTTCGATGCTTTTATTGTCAAAATGTATTGGTGCATACCTAAACATAAAACACACTGGATTAACCTTACATAAAAATTTCTAGAATGCACATAAAACCGAAAAACGAATGGGTGCGCCATTACATAAATTCTCGGTGTGTACATAAAAAAAAATTGCACCGAGAACCATTACATGAAATGCCCCAGTGCATACATAAGAAGAAAATGCATCAGTTCTCCATTACATTACTACCCTAGTGCATGCATATGAAACAAACGTGTTGGGCCAGTTATTATTATTATGCCCCATATGTCCATTTTTTTGTATGCAACTCCGATGCACTTGTATTTTATGTCTGTCTTGGTGCTTGTATAATTCATACATTTCGGTGCCTATATTAAACATAATGCCCCAGTGTGTTTATCTTATGAAACACACCGATGTGTTTAGATTTTTTAAATCACTGGTGTTGTTATTATATTTAAATAAACGATGTGTATTTATCACATGCCCACTGCAAAATTTGAAAACGATATATATTATTGCACATTTTATGCACCAGTGCTTCTATATAATTAATATGTATTGGTGCTTTAGTATGCTTAATATGCACTGGTGTGTATAACCCCTTAAAAAACATCGATATCTATATTATTTCAGGCACCATTTTTTGCGTCCATAAGAATGCATCGATATGTATATATTTTAATCAATTGTTTTTTTACAAATATTTTTTATAATCATATTGTTTTTTATATTTTTGTTATTTCATTTTGATATAATGATTGCATTAATGCCTTATCCAACGAGTTACACATTTGTTATTTGCAAAAATATAAATCATTGATATACTAATTAATTAGTTATTTGCAATTATGTAAATCATTCACATATTAATTAATCAACTACACAACATTTTACAACATTTGACAATGCAATAAAATAACAAACCCATTTTATCATATATTAATAAGAGACCCATGGTCATACAAAATGAGAGAACGTAAAGGTCCACAATAATCAAAATGGAACCAATATGTAATTGTTACAGTTATTGGTAACATGTCCTCATGCAATTGAGACATTATGTCCACTACATTAAGCAAAAATATCCTTGATTTTTACAGACCAATATTACAAAACATACAACTTGCAGTAACATTCAATTATATTGATTGGCATTCATCACTTGAACTATTGTCATTGCTTGAGTTGTGTGCATCCCTCATTTCTTGATCAGTTGTAGGAGATATTGTACTTTGGTCATCTAAATGGATGTTTTCCTACTTGACTTCTTGTTGACATTCCAACTTCTCTTGATCCATCTACAAACATAGGAATAAAGCGTAATAAGTAAATATACTTTTATAATATAGTAGAAAATACATGATTGCGTAAATAAAAAAGTGTACCATAGCAATGATTGATTCATAAACCATACACATCATTTCGAAGCCTTGCCTCGTGCCAATTATCACAAGATTTTCTATTGGCTCCTCTCCATACTTTGTTTCCTGCATGTTTAATACACCATGAAAATCATAGTCAATATAATTAATATAAAGGTTTCTTATTGTTCCATTAATTATAAAAGAGGGGAAGTTAAGCAACATAGCCACTTACAAAATAAATATACATTAATTAAAATAAAAGGTAGTTTTGTATATCATACTAACACATAACTACAATGGCTAGGGTTTTGTAGTCGCTTTGAGCCGTGGGTCTAGGGTTTTGCAGTCGCTTTGAGCCACGCAGTTCCATCCGTGGCCCCACTGGGGCTCATGTCTCACAAGGAGGGAGGGCCAACGTGCTTTTCCTACAGCCAAGCCACATCGAACGGAAATGTTTCAGAGGGTACGAAACAACTGACCTTTGAGCCGCCGCCAGATATGCATTCAAAACTACTGGAGGAGGGAACATTCAAGGACTGAGAGATGGACATTGATCCATAGAAAGAGGCCAAGCCTTCCACCGCGTCAGCTCCATGGTTTTCAGGTAAATGTATTCCACAAACACCACAAGCCCCAAAATTTGTTATCAGCTCACCACACATAGAAGAGCAAAAACAGTATATGAGAGATTATGCCCTGGTTGGAAAATTCCTGGGGCTCTGGCCTTTCGAGTGTGATCTGATCAAATGGATACAATAATAGTGGAAGCCAAAAGGTCATTACGAGCTACAACTGGGATCCAAGGGGTTCTTCACAATCATATTCCATAACCTTGAGGATCGCAACTGCATTTTCGATGGGGGACCATATTTTTTCAACTCGGCGGGTCTCTTCTTACGATTCTGGACAGAAAAGTTTAGCCTTGAGAAGGAGGATTTTTCTCATGCACCTGTATGGATCCGATTATACTCTCTCCCACAAGAATTCTAGCTAGAGGAGGTCCTGGCCGACATTGGCAATACCATTGGCATCTATGTCAAATCCTCTGAAGCAACCAAGCAGAGGCGCTACACTTCCTATGCACGAATCTGTGTATATCTGAACATCGCCAAGCCGCTCCCAGGAGCCATCATATTGGAATATCAAGACGAAGACTAGACCCAAACCATCGACTACGAACACATTTCGTTCCGATGCAGGAAATGCCACGAACACAACCATCTTTTTAGGGAATGCCCCCTCAACATTGTTCAGAAAGAAGGGAACCCTGATAATGGAAAAGACAAGGACGACTTTGTACAACCATCAGGGAAAAAATGACAAGGAGGAAGAAAACAACCAGCAGGGAAAAAATGACAAGGAGGAAGAAAACAACCAGCCCAAGTAAGTAAAGATCCCTCTACTAGAAATAAGTTTGCGATATTGCAAGATCAATCGGAAAACCACACAACCCCTTCAAACCCAAATATACCACCTCCGAACTCTGAACCTTAGTCCACAAGCCAGGGAACTAAACGACCCCCACAGGGTAAGGATTCTGATCTCCTTCCCCTAAACGTGCCTCAGGACCCGCAAGACCTGCAAGAGACAAAGGACGGGGATGCGGAAATGGAGCTGGAGGAGCAAGATCTAGTTGGGGTGGATCTGGAGCACCTTGAGCACACATACAGGCAGCAAAAACTTTATACCATACCCAGAGATCAACTACGGAAGGTACACAAGGTCTTTCTTAACTCCTCAGCTGGGTCCTTAGCTCAAGCCAGCAAAGCCTTAGGAATCCAGGGTAGTCAATCAAAAAACCCAAATAAAGCTCAGAAAGACAAAAGAAAAGGGGGAGGAAATCCACTAACAAGATCATACAGGAAATAGGCAACTTCATGGTAAACTTGGGACAAATCCACCTGATATCGAATAGCTTCCCCCCTCTCACCTCCCCCCCGTCATTATGAAGATCATCTCATGGAATATTAGAGGCCTCAACGAACGTAGCAAGCAAAAATTGCTACAGGATATGATCTTGACAGAAAAATCGGACATAGTAATGTTGCAGGAAACAAAATGCACTTTAGGAGACATTGACAGGCTACTTCCATACTGTTGGAAGCAAGGGGCAACGGCCCCAATTGATGCCATAGGCACTACCGAAGGATTGGATTTTCTCTGGAACACCAATGCGGTGTTGCTGGAAAACTTCTTTACCACTAAATGGTCCATCACAACAGATTACAGGCTCATAGGTTCAAACAAGCCCGGACACCTAACCAATGTATACGGCCCAGCCAACCCAAGGGATAAGCAGGCCTTCCTCAGAAGTCTGAATCACATATCCACTCTAACACAGTATAACAGATGGACTGTTGGTGGAGATTTCAACATCATTCGCGGCCTGGAGGAAAAAAAAGGAGGATCAAGACGACTGGAACGGGACTCCAGCGACTTCAATAACCTCATTGACGATCTTCACCTTATTGACCTGGAGGCCATCAATGGCACTCACACTTGGACAAACAGAAGGACTGGAATACACCAAATCGCTTGCAAATTAGACCGTTTCCTCATCTCTGACTCCCTTATGATGGAAGGTACAGCAATGGAAGCTACTATTCTGAACCTCTCTAGCTCAGATCACTGGCCCATACAGTTATGGATGGATGTCCTAGCCACACCTGGTAAGAAACCCTTCAGGTTTGAATAGTTTTGGATTGACCATTTGGACTTCCAAGCAAACATGCAGGACTGGTGGAGGGCGACAAAGGTCCCTCGTGGATCCAAAATGTTCAGATTCCAGCAAAAATTAAAGAATCTCAAACATACTCTTAAACTCTGGAACAAGCATACCTTTGGCAATATCTTTGACTCCCAAAAACAACTGTCAGAACAAATGGGCGAGATCTAGCATCAAATCAGACTACAAGGGTTAACAAGTGAGCTCAAAGCCCAGGAAATAAAAGTAAATCAACAACTCAAAGCCAGGAAAAGACAAGAAGAAATCTTATGGAAGCAAAAATTGCGTATCCGATGGCTCAAGGAAGGGGAACGCAATACTAAATTCTTTCACAGAACAGTCATCCAAAGGCGGCACTCCAATAAGACTACGTATCTTATCTCAAATGGGGGAGAATACATTCACTCCCATGGGGACATGGAGACAACCTTGATCGACTACTTTCAAAACCTCCTTACAGAACCCCTCCCAGATAGACATGAATCCATCAATAAGGTTACGCGGCATGTGCCCTCCTTGGTTACCCAGGAGCAAAACTCAGCACTCCTCCAGCCCATCACAATCGAGGAAGTGGATGAAGCACTTCAGGACACCCCTAAATGCAAGTCTCCTAGACCCGACGACTTCACCAACGTTTTTTTCATTATTGTTGGTCGATGATCATACAGAGGTCTGGGAAATTTTGGAAGACTCCAGGGCCACTGGATAGGTCCTCCAAGCTCTCAATGCTACTTTCCTCACCTTAGCTCCCAAAGAGGGACAGGCACATCATCCCAAGCAGTTCAGGCCTATAGCACTATGCAATGTCATCTACAAACTCCTCACAAAAGTGATAGCTAGGAGACTCAAGCCTATTCTGCCATCAATCATATCTCCGGAGCAATCAGGATATGTTGAGGGCAGACAAATCTTGGACAACATCATCCTAGCCCATGAAGTGATTCACTCTCTGAAGAAGACCAAAACTCCAGGTATGCTCCTTAAATTAGACCTCTCTAAAGCCTTTGACAAGATAAGTTGGGAATATATGCGAGCAATGCTCTTAGCTTTTGGATTTGATCAGAGCTGGGTGGGATGGATTATGAATCTAACCTCCTCGGCCTTCTTCTCTCTTCTCATTAACGGTGTTCCCTCGCGACCCTTCTCCCCCTCAAGAGGAATTAGACAGGGAGATCCTCTCTCCCCTTTCCTCTTCATCATCCTGGCCGAAGGTCTTAGTCGTTCGATTCATGTAGCAGTCGAAAACAACCTTCTGACAGGTCTACCCCTGCATGGCATCTCCCCCCCTATCTCGCACAATCAATTTGTGGACGAAACCCTCTTGATGGGCAACCCAACTGTCCACGAAGCCAACTCTCTCCTGGAGATCCTCCAAACCTTCTCTGAAGCCTCAGGTCTGGATTACAATAAGGAAAAGTCCCAAATCTTCTTCTTCAATACGCCCCCTCCGATCCAGTGCCATATATCTGATATCTTAGGTTTCAACTGAAGCTCCCTTCTGTCCAAATACCTTGGCATTCCCTTAATTGATAATGCCCTCCGGAACTCCTCCTGGGAACACCTGTTATCTTCCTTTACCAAGAGGCTATCCTCATGGACCTACAGAGTCTTAAACCTCCCCAGTCGTCTTACTCTCCTCCGGGCTGTTCTTCAGGCCCTCCCAATTTATTCTTTTTCAGCGTTGGTTGCCCCAAGGTTCGTCCTCAAAACTATCAAAAGCTTATAGAGAAACTTCATTTGGCAAGGCCTCAACATAGGGAAGAAAATAGCATTAGTCAACTGGGACAAACTCTTTCAGCCAAAGGAGCAAGGAGGCTTGGGATTACGGGATCCCTTCATAATGAACAAAGTTCTCAGTGCCAAAATATAGTGGCACTGGTTAAAAAATCCCAAGGACCTCTGGGCTAGACTATGGAGGAAGACATACGCTCCAAATGTGGCCGAAAAGAACCTAATTCGGTGGAATGGGGACAACCCTGGCTCCCTAATTTAGACAACGGCCAAACAGAACAGACAGCTGGTGACGCGGCATGCCTTTTGGGAAATCAGGAATGGGGAGACAACTCTTTTCTGGCAAGATTCCTGGCAGCAATGGTCAGTTCTGGACACTGAGGACTGGGCTCGAGACATATGCACCCAAGCTATACAAGAAGGCATGACAAGAGTAGCTGACTATTGGCAGGACACCCCCCCGGAGGACGCATGGCGTTGCTGGCACTTAGACAGGGAACGCATCAACCTGGAGGCACATGTGGACTTGGTACCCTGGCAAGAAGAGGTGGCCAAAAGGAAAATTCCCAAAATTGCGGGGGAGGATATCCTCCGATGGGGTTACCAACCATAGGGCACCTTCAACATGCAGGAAGCCTACTTGATCAAGACTCAAACAAACCCCTTCCCGAACACGACAGCTTGGCACAAAATCTAGAATCTTAAACACTGGCCAAAAATCACCCTCTTCCTTTGGATCGTATCCCATTCAAGCATCCTAACCTGGGATAATCTCTCGAAACGAGGTTTTGTGGGGCCCTCAATTTGCATACTTTGTGGAGAGGCAGAGGAAACCATGAACCATCTCCTCAACTCTTGCCCTTATACTACTCAAATCTGGGATCAAGCGACGCTTATTATGCGCACCTCGGACCGTAACAAGGATAACATCTCTGAGACCATAACGAAATGGAGGGACCAGGCTTTCCAATCCCTCCTCCTTAATCGTATTTGGCAACTTCTCCCAGGCTTTATCCTTTGGCAAGCCTGGAAAGAAAGGAATAGACGAATTTTCAGAGGCAGCTCACTTCCGTGGCAACACTGTTGGCATTAATGCCATTGTAATATCATGGAAACTATCCACCTCCAGCAGTGGTCTGACGCAGACCTGACTGGCACACCCTCCGAACTCCCCATGTTGAAGCATTGGACACCACTTCCTTCTCTTCAGGCCCTCCCCTCCTCTTGTCCCCCCCTTCTAGAAGCCCCTCCTTTTGGTCTCCTCCCCTGGAGGATTTCGTCAAACTCAATTTTGACGGGGTAGTCTTCCGCAATCATCATGGGCACATCCTTCTCATAAGCACAGGCTCCCTCAGTCATTCTACGAACAATGCAACAGAACTCTGGGGTCTTATTAAAGGACTGCAATTAGCCTTCAAAAACGGTTTCACCAAGCTAATCGTCGAGGGGGACTCTCAAATCATCATCAACCTGCTGCGCAGAATTTTAAATGGAGCGAACTCGGACAGACTAGCACCTAGTTGGAGACTTTCCCATGGGCTACAGATCATCACAGATTTATTGCAACCAAATCAGGCTATCATCCCTTCCCACATCAGAAGGAAGGCGAATCAAGTTGCGGATGATCTAGCTAATATGAGTACCAATTGGAGTGGATCAGAACTTCTATGCAACTCAGCCCTGGATCTTGATCACCCTATTCTCCAACATTGTATCCGCAAAGCTGGATCGGTGGAATCCTCCCCGGATGGGGTGATAGAGCGACAAACTTGGCACACATCAGAGGTAGGCACCAACCACCAAGGCATGGAGCCATGTGATGGGCTCGTGCCACCACCCGCCACCCTCCTTCGGAATTAAATAGATCCTACCTCGACGTGACTGTGCATTTATGCAATCCTCTTCTCCTTATGCGCGTCCTCGCATGGCTTCGCCATAGATGAATGTCCCTCGTCTCTACTCGAGTGCCAGAGGGCTCCTCCCTTCGCGGCCATGGTCTGATCTGGTTCGAATCCTTCGACTCTTTGCAGGCCTTACTTGTCTTTGTGCCTTCCACTCTATCCTGGTGCACCTCATTTTTTTGGATAGCCATTAGCACCACCTCATGCCACGTTTGAGGGGGAGGTCGAAGCGAGGCACTCCATGGAAACCTTGCCGACCTTCGCTCTCACTTCCCGGCTCACCCTTCATCTGCTACTCCCCTCCCCTCCAGCCTGAGCCCATCACTCCTCCCTCTCCAGTTCCGTTGGTTTCACAGATGAACTCTTTGGCAATCATCCCTCGGATGCTGGGCTCACCCTCGCATCTCTGTATCGCCTCCACTCTGACTGAGTCGGACCCTACTTCAGTCTTTGATTTTCCAAGAAGCTCAAGTGGCGCGCCTCCTCCTCCCCGTAGACCTGGGAACTATGATCACCAGCCATCTGACTCCTACAATGGGGTGAAGCTCAGGGAAAGCCTAGACATCCTTTACGGACTGGTCTTTGAACTTCGCCAGGGGGTGGAGGACCTCCATTTTCACTTGCAGACCACAGACGTCAAGGTGACGACCCTTCTTCAGCTCCTCTCCTCCATGCGCGAGGCCTTCCCCTCAATCCCCGTTGGAGTGACTTCAGAGGAGGTGCCCTGAGCAGCAACCGATGGAGGAAATGCCAAGGAACAACGCTCAGTAGAGAATGGGCTGGAGAAAACCGGGTGCATGGCAACGAAGGTGGACTCGACAAGTCGACAGTTGCAGGATACAATGACAGATGCTGATAGAACTGCGAGCAATGTGACATGAAAGGTGCTATGGGCGGATCAAGTGACGTATGTTGAAGAGGAACCTTGGACGGGGGACCTCTAAGCCACATGGCCAAGCTATCTGCCAGGTGTTTAGGCTTATAGTTTTATATGCAGTCATTATAGTTTCTTTAAGTTTTACTGGGGGAACAGTTTATCTAAAACTTTTCTTTCTTAGTTTATAGCACTACTTATGCTTGACTCCTATGCTGGCGGGACTGGTTTACCCTCTGTTGGGGCAGTCCAGTAATTACAGTATGACTATGGTTGTATCCTGGAATTCCACTGTGGTTTTGGAAGGTTTTTAATATACAATACTTCTTACTTAAAAAAAAAAAAAACATAGCCACTTACAAATTGTTCAATTAAATCTTGATACTTCAACGTATACTCACAACCCTTAGTTAACCCAATGTTGATCAATTGTTCGATTGACTCTTCTTTGTATGCTAGCACCTATTAGAAGACATCCATGGATCAATGTAAATTAATTATTTAAATATAAATATCACAATAAATATGAAAACTTGAGTAACATCGAAAACATAAGTACCCACAAAGTTTGCAATCAACCTTTTTTTTCCCTTGTTGTCCAATCTTATGTGTTGATTGGGTTCCATTTTGTTTTTTTTTTTGCAACAAAATAATTGAAAATTAGCATTTAATATGATAAATAAATTCGACGTACATAAAATAATAAATTAATGATTACATACCTATGATGCACGTTGTTGTTAGGATGCATCATCATGTGATGTCATTATGTTAATTTCTTTTACCATCTCCTTGTACACTCTTTTGGACATCCCTACCGGCATGTATTGGATTTCCCCTCATTTGTCGCTTGTAATTTTCACAATCTTCCTAAAAAACGAAAAAGCACATTAACTTTTTTTAAATGGACATGAAAGTAAATATAACAAAACAAATTAATTTTGTAATTATTGGAACATATTACAATTTTTTTTTTTTAGTAATAATACCTTTTATATGGTTATTTTTTTGTTATTGTAAGTTTTTTCTATTGCAAGTCTCATGGGTCTCATTGACCATGGCTTCGAAAACACTTCTTTTAGTGTAAGTATAACCTAATTCTTGTAGTCACTGTATTGATTTTTGTATTGTAAGTGGAAATTAGGTCTATACGTTCTTTCCATTATATCCATCAAAGTTTTGTAAAACACTTTTCCCCTCTCATTAACTTCAAGCACCACTCTAGATGAATTGATGACAAATCCATTATCATCATTTACATCCTTAAAATGTTTTTTCCTCTTAGGATGAGATTCCATTCCCTTGCTATCGACCCTTGCATAACATTAAAAAAATGTGAAAACAAGTGTTTGAACTTGTTAGCAATTAATGTTAAGAAATTCATTTTTAGTAAAAGTAAAAGAAAAACTTAATGTTGATTACCTTTTAATCCATCTGTTTCCTCGCTTCACAACATTTTAATAAATATTTTATGCTCTTTTGCACTTAGATGACGAACAATCGTTTATTAACCAATGCACATCATTAATTTAAACTTACAAATATTTCAAATTATATATTAATTTTTTAACAAAACTTAAAGAACTTTCCTACCTCTCTTCTTGGGATGAGCTACCATTGCACTCATTCCAATAATATGTTTTCTTTGAACTTCTATCAGCCATCTTGTATAAAAAAAAACCAGGAATCATTAGAAATAGAAATTATGAAATTTTATACAATCTAGTATTTTGGTGTGCTTAATTAAACAAAACACACCAGGGCATCAAACATACACTCACACTAGTACGTACTATTAGTCATTGCACACAGATAGCATGTACTCATATGATATGAAATCAATACTATTTATTTTTTCGACTAATCGATGCTTTTCACACATACACACACACACACACACACACACACATATATGCCTCAGTGTACTTTTCTATACGTTTAGCATTGGGTCGCTACCTCTATACAGTGCGCACTAGAGTGATTTTCTTGTGCAGTGCACATCGCGTAATTTTTTTTTTTTTAAATCATTGACAACAACATGGTTGACAAGGTTTGGGGTTTGATGCAATGAGTGGTACCATTGCAATGGATACCAAACGCCCCATATGCAACTAAATAAACCCTATAAAAATATATTGCTTAAAAAAAAAACCCTAACAAAATCTATTTCTTAAAAATATAAACCCTTTAAAAATATATTTCTTAAAAAAAGAGGAGAACAAGAAAAAACAACAAGAAAGATACAGATTACAATACCAAAGGTAACTATGAAACCCTTATATTTTTTTTTAACATGCATTGAAAATAGTTTGAATCAAATAGGGAAAGATTGAAATGATCAGTAGAATGAAATGCCATACATGAAATTTCTTCTCTGCATATTTATATGTGCCCTACAGATCCCTTCCAATTTTGGCTCTTCTAAAAAATCCAGCCACTGCAAAGTCTTTCGTGGTAAATCTCTCTTCCACAAATCTTCCCTCTAAATTCTTCCAAAAAAATGAAATAATGAATAGTGTTTTAATTTATAAACAAATATGTTTTGAAAAAATTAAATTCTCTCTCTTTTTTCACTGTGTTTTTTCAATTTGTATGTAAAAAACTTATTAAACTATATATTTTAAAAATTAAGTTTGTCGTCAAATCAATGTGCCTCACCGATTCATGTGCCTCAGTGTGTATATAGTAAACAATGGACTGATACCAATTTTATCGACAAAATAGAAATGAAAACCTCCACTATTAAAATTTAGGGATGTTTTGGTTTGCCGAGGTTTTAACGGATGTAATGGCTCAGTGTGTTGCATAGTTGGTCGCACCGATGTGTTATATATATAGACACACCGATGCATTATAAAATAAATAAAAGCACCAATAAATTTTAATATCAGATTCATGCACGTATTGACAATGGTTTTGTCTCAAAAGCAGGGAAAAGAAGGTTATAATATCAAATGGCCAATACTTTAGATTCCAACTCATTCCATATTGTTGCGAGTTTGTCAACTTCTCCCACATTGTTTGAAGTAAGTCAAGATTTTATTCATAATTCATTTATCTTATTGAATTTATGTCATTTATGCATGTGCATTTGAATAATTGTTCATTGAATTTTGTAGGATCATAAATTGGGATCGAGTTTGGATGGGAAAGATATTCCACCAGTGCAAAAATACTGCAAGCCCTTATCGGGAGAAAGATATTGTAGACAAATGTTTGATAAAAATGGATAGTTTCCTTACCTTGCCAATTGTAACATGTCATCTTCTAATGACTTGCAGTCTGGGTCAACGATATTACACTGTGAATTGGATCTCTTTTATGACACACCAATGGTATGTGGTTCAAAATGTAAAGGGTTGAAGACGAACCCTCGATGTGTCACATTGTCTCATTATATTAATGATCAACTACCCAAAGTTGATGGTCTAATACCTCCCACTACGGTCAATAATACAATAGGTGATATAGAAAAGACACGTAAGAACACTTCCATATGCTCTGTTTTTGAAGGAAGCCAAATCAACTACATTTCGTCTTAAATTTGCCAACCTGTCTCCTTTTTTTGAGTCAACGAAGATTTTTTATAGTGAGCCGAAGTGTGATATCAATACTATCCAAAACATAACTACTAGGAGATCAAAAAGGTTGTATGAGCTAAGAGAAAAAAAATTCCAAGTACACACCAAAGTCAGTTCAATTGTTGGAAGGTAGCGATGACTTCCCTCTTCCTATCCATCTACAAATTACATACCAAACCTGTTACAATCGAGCTTTGTATGGAACTTAGCCATCGTCCATGCCTATGCCCGATGTTGGAACCAAATTCTATTTTTGTGGTAATAATTATATGATTTCCAAGTCTAAAATTGATGTTGCAAATCTTGGGTTGTTTATCCTTTCACATGTATTCGTTTCTCCCAAAAAATCAGTGGCACTTATGCCATTTTGTGGTCCTCTTTATAGTCGATCTGATTACTTGAGTATTGTCAAATACAAACATAACATTTCCATGTATAGTATGTGCATGAATGGTTATGCTTCTGGAAACTTTAACAAGAAAAACCTGTTATATATCGATGATCATCCACGAACTCATGGGAACATCGGAGGTTCATAAATAGTTGTAGGACCTCATTATTTAGTGCAAATTGTTCCTTTGAGGAACACTCCAAAGAAAAAAAGTTCTTTATAAAAAGGAAAGCATCCATATTTTTTGTTGTGCATGCAATATATAGTTTTTCTCATTGTGACGATTTGTTAATAAAATATAACTTTTGTAGACCACCAACCACTCGTCAAAAACATCTTGCATTAGGTCTACCTTTAGACGTCCCCTTGGGGCGTAAGAAAAAGATGATCAAGTAATTGTATTTTTGGATTTTCAATGGAAGTAATGTAAATGTATTGCTTAATTTGACATTATCTTTATAAAGTGGTTGGTTGCATGTTACAATCATTACATCAAATATGGGGGCTAAGCTCCCTATAACTTCTACACATGGACTTTTGTTTATTTTATTTATTGAGTTTGTTAATACTTTTAATATTTTTATATATTAATAATGAACCTAAACCATTATAAGCCTTGCACATTAGGGATTGTATTAGGGCTTAATATGGCCCACATGTGAAAAATAATGCCTTTGCCCTTAAATTTGATTCTTTATGGATTATCCATGAGGAAAAGGGCCCTATAATATCAAATAGGCTCACAAAGGGAATATGGAAAACATCACTTATTTAAGGATATCTTAGCATTAATTGTGGAGGATGGATGGTAGTTGTATATTAGTTATTTGATAATACATATGCATTAATAAAATGATTAAAAACAAATATGAGAATGAATATTAATAATTGTAGATTTTACATAGAACACTAATGTCATAGGATGCATGCACATTATGTAAAATTAATTTTTTTTGGAGGGAAAGTATCATATGTCCATGTTATATAAGCCTCGTTGGGTAGCCCAGTTGGTTGGATCCCCTGCTTCCAAGCATTTGGCACTCTGTCACGAGGTAGTGGGTTCAACTCTCTGGGTCCACCGGGATTAGGCACGTTTTCATTGTGGTCGGCCGGTAGCGTCCCTTCGGGTGGACTGCCGGTGACTTATTCCGGGTAAAAATGTCCATGTTATATAATCAATTTATGTCAAATTTTGTTTTGTCCTAAAAAACATGGTGGTGGTTGGGACTGCATAAACCAATTAATTAAATTCATCATTTCCAAATCATATGTCATTGTGTTTCATTTTGACAATATTTTTAAATAGTTTACATAGATTCATCTTTGATGAAATTGCACGCATCTATAGATCTATTTCTATAGATTCAAAATATATATTTTTATATAAATGTTATTATTTGATGAATTTCATGCATTTATAGATATATTTTTATCAATTCCAAATATATAATTTTTTTTTTATAAAAATGTTATTGTTTCCGATTATTTTAATATTTTTCGTGTAGCATGTATCATAATTTAAAAATACATGTCTATGTTTTTGCAATAAAATTTTAATACAATCATTTTTTAAAATTTGACATTTTCTCCTACAAACTAAAAAACATATTGATTTTATTAACACCTTTAATTATTATTATTATTATTATTATTATAAAGTGAGGTGCATTTTATAGTCTAATATGACACTTGGCATGGGTCATCCCAATATAATAATTGAAAAAAAAAGAACATTCCAATATGGAAGATATTTGTACCATCACTATTAAATATAACAATTATAAATGTAATTATGAACAATTATTATAATGTTATCAATAAAATAAATAAATAAATAACATTTCATAAAAGCGATTTTTCTTTGTAAACATGTTTAATCAACATATTGTATCTTGCTAGAAATTAAACAATTCACCTTGAAGATGAATTTAACATTATATGACATTAATAGTTATAAGTTTTTGCAATTACAACCCAAAGTAAACAATTTCATAAAACTAGAATTAAATATTATATGGCAACCCTAAATTCTAATGAGTGATACATCTTAAATTTAATTTAAAAACAGAGAAATCATTAGCGTACTTATTATACATTTTATAAATCAAACAACGACAACATCAACATGATTTGAAAAAACACAATATACATGTGTGTTATATTTTTTATAGCGCACGAGTGCGATTGAAATAAAACCAAAGTGGTTGTTATGTAAAATTGCATCGAGAAACAATTAGTGGACAAAGTGCATATACAAACTTCCAACAATTAAATTTTTGCGGAGGTTTTTCTTTGCAGAGGAAAAAACATAGGTCACTCTTCAGTGCCTCTCATAATTTAGCGCATGGACTCGATCCTCTTCCACTTCCTCAATGCTCTGCCTCACATCTCCTCCTCCACGGGCCGCTCGGCTTTCTCCAAGATATTGTCCTCATCATTCATGTATCCATAATATGAACTGGCATCAATTCGCTTGTAAATCGCATGTGTACACTTCTTCTTCTTTGCCTCGAGGGGGATTATTGAATAGCTCTTTAGGGATGGAGAGGAATTTCCTAGCCTTGAAGTATTTGTAATCGGGGCCCTTTCCTATGGCACCAGGAACATCAACTTCGTTCCCTTCCAAGTCCATCATCTTGGCTCCTACATTGGCATAATTAGGACTACCAAGATCTACAATCAAAGATTCCCAATACCTCTTTTCCTTGTTCATCAAGAAAGGACCCTGGTGGATGTCTTAATTATAACACCATGTCAGCCTCCCAATTCCCAATTCTTAAGTAGGGGCCAAGATGACAGACTTGGAAGGAACAAAGTTAATGTGCTCAGTATCATAGGAAAGGGCCCCGATTATAGATACTTACTGACATTCCAGACATCTCGCCACGTAGCTAACTATGTTTGATTTCATTCTTTTCTAGAAGAATAAAGGCTTAAGGTCTTCCCTCATATTCGTGACTCCTGGATGAGCCATGTATACTGCTCTATGAGCTTCACTTAAGATTAAATTTCTCAAATCGTCATTAGGCGGTATGTAAATCCTATTATTATGCCTCATCATTCCATCATTGTCCAATGTATAACCTTCAAACTTTGGTACCATCATGGTGTCTTGTCGGATATTTTCCTTAACCTATTTATACTAGTCATCGTCGAACTGTATAGTTAGAATCTTTTCTCGAAGATTTTTCTAAAGAGGTATCACCGAGAAAATGCGTGGTCTCTGACTCAATGCATCTGCCACTCTGCTCACCATTCCTTTTATGTAAGTAATCTCAAAATCATATTCACTAAGAAATTTTGCCCAATGCCTTTGTCGCGCATTCAAGTCACTCTGCGTAAATATGTGTTGCAATCCACATTGATATGTTTTTAGTTTGAAATTTCATCCAATTAGATAGTGTCTCCACACTCTCAAGGAATACACAATAGCCAATAACTCCAAATCATGCATTTTGTAGTTCTCCTCATGCTTTCTTAATTTCCTTGAGATGTAAGCGATCACTCGACCATCTTACATCAAGACTCCGCCTAAGCCTTCCTTGGATGTGTCTGTGCATACCAAGAATTCCTTTTCCATGTCGCAAAATTTTAGTATCAACGTTGTTGTCAACATCCCCTTAAACCTTTGAAATGCTTCTGTGCACTTCTTGGTCCATAAAAACTTCTTGTTTTTCTTCTACAATTTCATGATCAAAATTGCTATCTTCGAAAAACCTTCAACGAACCATCAGTAATATCTTGATAAACCCATAAAGTTGCGTACTTATGGTACGTTTGTCGGCACATACCATTCCATAATAGCCTCTACCTTAGTTGGATCCACAATGATGCCTTCTTCGGATATAACATGCCCTAAGTAATGAATCCTAGATTGATAAAAATAACATTTCGACAGTTTCCCGTATAATTTGTTTTATAGTAAACATTGTAGTACGAAGCACAAATATTCGTCATGTTCTTCCATCATTTGAAAATATATCAATATGTCATCAATGAATACTTGAAAAAAAATTTCCAAGTATTCATGGAACACCCGATTCATCAAGCTCATGAATACCCCTGGGGCATTTGCCAGTCCAAATGGTAAAACGATAAACTCATAGTGTCCAAACCTCATCTTGAAAGTGGTCTTAGGAATGTCTTCCTCTTTAATTCGTAACTAGTGATAAGTTGATCTCAATTCGATCTTTGAAAACACCGTTGCGCCTTTCATTTGATCAAAAAAATTGTCTATTCTTCGCAACAAATACTGGTTCTTGATCGTTTCCCTGTTCAATTGATGGTAGTCAATACAGAGTCTCTAGGACCCATCCTTTTTTCTTATGAAAATAACAGGCACACCCCAAGGTGACACACTTAGACGTATAAGTCCCAGGTCCAACAACTCCTTTACTTGTATTTTCAACTCATGTAACTCAGGCATTGACATCTGATAAGGAACTCTTGCTATCAGTTTAGTTATGGGTTTCAAGCCGATTGTAAATTCCATTTCTCTTTCGGGCGGAAAACCTGGTAACTCTTTTGGAAACATGTCAAAAAACTCTCGTACTATTAGAAGTTTTTCTAATCCTTATGCCTCGCCCTTGTCGTTTAGCGCTAAGATTGCATATAACTTACATCCTTTGTGCACACTCTTCTGTAGTTGTAGGGAAGAAATGAACCTCAAGGACACTCCCTGGTTTCTTCCCACAATCACTCTTCTTTGCCCCATGTCATCGGTCAAAATTAATCATTTCATCTTACAATTGAGTATCTCATCATGCGATTCCAACCAGTCCATACCGATCACTATGTCATAAGATCCTAAGATAGTGACATATAGGTTGGTCATCGTTATAAAATCTCCCAAGTTAATGCAATAGTCTGTAACCTTTCCTCCAACTTTCTATTTTCCACCCAAAGCCATTTCTACATATCAAAACTCATCCTGCTCGACTACCCTTACCTTAATTATTTTTAGCGCTACACTAGAAATAAATCTCTTTGTAGCACTTGGATCTATCAAAACACTAAAAGTTTGGTTGAAAATCATACCTGATGTCTCAAGCACAGTGGACTAGTGCTCAGCCTAGCAGTTATTCACCGTGGCATGAATCTTGTGGTCCTTGCCAAAATCTCCAACAGTAGTGTGTCATGTTAACCCAACCGCTCTAGCCTTCTCAACTGGACAATCTTGTTGGTAATGTGGCTCTCCACATGTCCAACATCTGGTATTCGATCCAGTACTCCTGGTCCCCGAAGTAGAAGTTGTTGGCCTATGAGCCTGAGATCCTGGTTTGTTCTATTGAACATGCCTAAACTGCAACTGTTACGGGCAACGCTGCTGCTAATGCGGTGGTCCTCTATAGGGAGTCCTTTGTTGAGGAGTCAGTCATCGTGGTGTCATGAACATGGATCCTCTCAACATTTATCGATACCCTGATTTATGTCTAGTTGGTGTCTGATGTTGTTGTGCACCTAATGTCGTATGTCTAGTTAGTCTTGCAGGAGTCTTGCCCTAACCCCCACTGGTCATCTATTCCTTAGCTATGAGGGCCTTCTGGACTACATCATGTAATGTCTGAGGCATTAGGATTCTTATCTTCACACAAATGTTGAAGTTAAGGGTGGACACAAACTTGTTTACCTTTAGCTTCTCGGTGTTCAGATGTGGATCATACCTCAACAATTCTGTGAATCAAGCCTCATACTCAGGCATCGAATGACCACCCTGTCACAAGGTGTTGAACTCATTGAGCTGGTGCTATATGAATTCCTCTGAAAAATACCCCTCTCGGAACTGTTCCTCGAACAATTCCCATGACACGTCTTCGATGACCATGTTTAGTTGAGGTAGGAGCGTCTTCCACCATAGAAGAGCACTCCCCTTCAGCTGGAAGACCACCATGCAGACTTTCATGTTGGAGGTGTAGTCACAAAGTGTGAATAACATCGCCATGTTCTCCAACCATGCCTTGATGGTTGATATTTCTATGGCACCCATGAACTCGGGAAAATTCACCTTCTTGATTTCTTTGTGAATGCTACCACTTCCAGCTGGAGTGCGTTTTGAACCCTCATTGGGTACAGGTGCCCTAGCCTCATCTCTATCTAGTCAGTTAATCAAGGCCTCTGACATCCTATGAAAGGACCTCATCAAACCAACCACATCCACCACAATAATTTTCTCCTGTCTAATGACTTGTTCTTCTCCTTGGGGGTTAGACCCCTCTAGTGTGGATGCTACTGGAGGCGTCACACCTCCTCCCCTAGAACCACTTCATCTACCTCCATGACGTCCTTTAACCATGATTACCTACATGGAAAAATTTCAATTTTAATTAGTGATAAGTTATTAATCAAGTGTTTAATACAATGGAAGGTGTAATAATCCCAAGTCGCGGGGTTGAACCCTCTCTGATACCATATGTAACGACCCCTCCATTACGACAACAAATATCAATGTACAATAGGTAAATTTTTATTTTTTATTTTTAGCATTAGGAATTTAACGTCATCACATGATTCATAGCAACGCATAATTACATGACATCATAATTAAAGGTGACACATGATCAACACATAAACATAAATAGAGATGTCATTCAACATGTCACAATCAACTGAAACAAATTACAAATAATGATTAACCATGTCCTAAATACTAAAATAACAACCCACCTAACCTATCCTGCATGGTTAGGACCTCTATGACACATAATCAACACTCAAGCCCATGATTCATCCAATTGATTTTGACCACTTAAGGTCTGAGGGCTGGCGACTGTTCTGAGGAACAAGAGGTGTCTAATTCCCTTAATCAATCACAACTCATAACACTAGTCTATATTTATCAGTCATGCATCAACATTATTCATGATGCAAGAGAATATAATTTCTCAATCAATCTTACATCATCATTTTAATGGCGCAAGAGAATGTATTTACTTAATCAATCATACATCAACTTTAATTTCATGGTGCAAGAGTAATGATCAATTTTATTTTCATGGCGCAAGAGTAATCATGAATTTTGTTTCATGGCGTAAAAGTAATCTAATCATATAACCAATCATACATCACATTAAGTCCATGGCTCAAGAGTAATCATCAACTTTGATTTCATGGCGCAAGAGTAATCATCAACTTTTTTTCATGGCGCAAGAGTAAGCAAATTACATACCAATCATACATTGCATTAATTTCATGGTGCAAAAGTAATCATCAATTTTTCTTCATGGTGCAAAAGTAATATAATCATATAATCAATCATACATCACATTAATTTCATGGCACAAGAGTAATCATCAATTTTGTTTCATGGCACAAAAGTAATCTAATCATAAACCACAATAACTAGATCATCCTTATCACCTAATCATCACTTAATCAAGAAGCAACATGATATTCTATCATACTTAGAGATCTTTGAGCTATAATGGATGTGAGCAGGTAAGAGGAATTTACATAAAGAGTAGTGAGAACTGTAAGAGAAATATAAACTTAGTGTTGGAAGAGATCTAATTCTAATCATCAATAATAACCAGGCAGGTCAGGTTCATTCTAGTCAATCTTCAATTATCTAGAGCTTCAAGCTCCTTCATAAGGTAAAATCATCATGCAGCTCAACTACCCAATTTTATATTATGAAATGACCTTTAATAAATAAAGAGTAACAAGGGTTCATTACATGTCCAATGTAAGAACCTATAAGAAGATCAAATCTCTTTAAGAAAACAACAAGAATTCAATGTAATTTACATATCTAATTACAAGGCTAAGAGAATGAACAAATAAGCAATTGACAAAATTAAAGTTTCCCTGTATTCCTTTTTAAAGAACCCATGATCAAGAGATTAAACACTAATAAACTTCATTACCATTCTACACATCTAATTATAAGATTTTAATAAGGTCAACCAAGTTTAAGCAACATAAGGATTCCATAGACTAACTTCCCTATTCTCTTATAAAAACCCAACAAGATCAAATCTTCTTAAAAGAATTTAAGAGGGTTCGATGCTACAATGATAGATCCATTAAGAATGGTAGTAAGATAAGGAATAATTCCACTTTAATTCATTAAGGTAGAATGATAAACTCATTAAAAATCATTGGATGAACTCTGAGGCAAATCACCACATGGAGAACTCATTAAAAATCGTTGGACGAACTCTAAGGAAAATCGCCACATGGAGAAACTCATTAAAGGTCATTGGAAGAACTTTGAGGCAAATCGCCACATGGAGAAAGCATGTAAATAAAATCGAGGAAGATCTCTAAGGGAAAATCGCCTCATGGAGAAACTCATTAAAATCGCTGGAAGAAATCTGAGGCAAATTGCCACATGGAGAAAGCATAAAAAAATCGAGGAAGAACTTTGAGGGAAAATTGTCACAGAAGGAAGCATAAATACTAATCAAGGAAGAAATATGAGGGCAATCGCCTCATGGAGAAACTCATTAAAATCGCTGGAAGGAGCATTCGATTTATTCAATCTCCATTTATTTCCATGGGAAGTAAAAACCTTCAAGTGCACGAGAATACACACGACAGTAGTATGTTACCATAAGAAAGTAGTTTCATTTACCTTGCCTGCGATCAATTTTAGGTAAAATATCTCCCAGATAAAAACTATCTTCCTTTCAAGAAGGGAAGGGAGATAATAATTATTTTTTTTAAAGGAATTCGACATTAGAGGAAAGGATAACGCTACTGGTACAAATATAAACCTCTGGAATTCTAAGAATCAATATTCCGGATTCGTTTCATGACACTCTTAGTATAATTTATGAGAAGAAGTTTTTTTTTTAATTTATCCAGAATTAATGATATTCCTTCACCATCACACATTCATCCAGATTTTGTTTTCACTAATCACAGGGTGTATTCTGGATAAGGTCAAGCATTGATTTACTAAGCAGAGATTACATCTAACTTATTACTAAATTTTAGATAGTGACATGAAAATTCTCAAATGGAATAGTTCCTACAATCTCAATTCCAATTTCCTTACAATTTAGGGCAAATAAGTTACATTCAAAATACAATTACAAGAGTACATTTACAACATTTATATTGTTAAAATTTGACAAACTCGAATAAATACCAGAACCAATGTAGTAGAAATTTTGTTGTTGCGCTTCAAACTGGATATCCCCACCACATCTATCCTTTGATTGCCAATCATTCGCCTGCCAATTCAAGACTTCATCAGTACCTCCCAGCCAATGCTAGGGGTACTCTTCTTCCCCCTTATCCCCCCGATCCATAGAGGGGCCACGCACTCAAAACCATAATCACTCTAGCTCCCAGCTCACCTTGCAAGGTAGAGCCACCACTCTCTGTCAAGCTAGGTATCCCAACTCTCACAAGTACAACCAGTGAAAAATTATGTAGCATAACTTTACCTATAACCCATGTGATATTTTTTCCCTTTATACCATTTTCTTTATAGGATTTTCCTTAATGACACAATCCCACTTGCACATTTAATTCACTTTTTAATTACATGATTTAGAATTATTTCCCCCTTACATTTGTCACCCTTTCCTTAAATTGCACAAGTAATTCCACATTTTATTTTAATTAAATTCAATTTCCCTCACCCATCCTAAAAGCGCTCCTTAAATAACTCCTAGTTGTCTCTTTATTCCCCTTATTCCCATTTAATGATTGATGCCTTACTAAATCTGAGTTGAGTTAAAATAAGAATCTTCTTCTAGTTAGACTAGTGTTAACTAGACTCTAGATACCTTTCTATTCATACACAAACTTTCATCTTTATTTCTTTCTTATTTAAAAAAAGCCTTCTTTACATTTTCTTGCACACATGTGCCTTATGTCAATCTTTAATTATAATTCACCCCCCTTTTATATTCTTAACTTGTTTTACTTCATTCCCTTTTAATTTAATTTATTTAAATTAGTTAATAATTTAGTGTTAGCCCCCTATAAGAACTTAGCCTTAGGCTCAGGCTTAAAGTTTGAATAGGCTTATACTTCATTTTGGGTTTATAATTACTAAACTCGTTCTTTATTTATTTAATTGAATAATTTATCCAACAATGCTTAAGATTTTACAAGGTTTAATTATTCGCAGGGTTTTCTAGGCCACCTAGATTCATTGACTCAAATTTTATTTACGCGACATGCCCTTCAAGACGCACTCCATGCTCCAAGGGCATCACTCGTCTTTGACTAGTTTTGGTATTTGTCCAACCCTTGGATTCAGCACTCCATTCAAAAGACCTTGTGAGAGACTAAGGGTTTATAAGGAATAAGGACCCTTCCTTATTACATGCCCCTTAGAAATCTTCATGAGCGATTGTCTCAGTATGCCCTCACGACATCGTAGACCTCTCAAACTAGGTAATCATTAACCTACAATTTGAGCCACGGAGGGAGTGATAGTAGGTTGTGACAGGGACACTACCACACCTCTCCCTCAATATTTGGTCTATATGCATGCCCCCTTTAATCCTTATGTGAGTCAGATTAGCAAGCATTTGTCAGCCTGCATCTATCAAAGAAACATTGTCAATGATCCATATACAAGATCATAACATAATCGATCATATGTCACATATACATAAATTAAATACTCAAACCAATACAATCCACTCCCTCACTCAATCCAGAGTCCAAGGAGGTTCGTTGATGCCCTCGGCATCCACAATCTGTCAAGTGTCTTGCACACTCAGGGAAACTCGTCAATAAAATCTGTCAATATGCATATATCAAATAACATAAAATCATAATCCATCAACATCATCATAAGAATCCATGAGAAAAACAAATAACCATGTACTATAATCGGATCACTTGCATGCAAGTGTCCTCAAATAATAAGTCAATAACATGTGCTCGCAAGAGAGGGATGTTACATACAACCCCTCTTGTTTTAAACTTCGTCCCAAAGTTGTACAATATATAAAATGCAGTAATAAAAGTATCTGACAAGATCAACATGTCTAATCTATCAAATAAGTAAGGAAACTGCTGATAAATAGCATGTGCGTCCTCCCAGGTAGCTGAGTGTGGACTATAATTGTCCCACTAGACCTTGGCCTAATAGATTGTTCGACGTCGTAGATGTCAAATGCGATGGTACAGAATGTGGATTGGCTCTATCGTGAGTGCACCCTCATCCGACACCTACAAGGAACTCATGTCAATCACTTGTGTAGGATCACTAACATAATGTCTCAAAACAGATACATGAAAAACATCGTGCATGCACTTCAAGTAATCATACAAGGTTAGTCGATAGGCCATGGGTCCTTTCCTTTCCACAACTTTGAAAGGTCCCACAAACCTAGGAGAGATTTTAGCACCCTTTCTAAACTTGATTGAACTTAAACTATGTTTCTGCAACTGAACATAAACTATGTTTCTACAGGAGAGAGTTTAGTTGTACATAAACTATGTTTTTGAAGCTAAGACAATGAATAGTTTTTCCTTATGCATAAGTAGATAGATCTAATACCTACATATATTTTGCATTGCACTTCATTAGTTTACGATCCCCAGGTTGATGACTTAATGTAGTATATTTCTTCTAATTGAACTGATTGACAATTATGATGGGTGACCCACAATGTGAGGTACTTGGTCGAATCACACCCTACTCCAACAACTATTACAACTGCTTATTTACTTCATTTTATTCCAAAATGGAGTGTCTATACAACCCAATATTCGACAATGGGGAGTTTGAAAATATATGTATTTCGTGCTCCACATCCCTCTTGGATGGTATCCCTTTAGGCTCCCAGAACACTCCTCTGTATGCATGTAACAAATCCTCAAATCAATGTTTTTGATCTTTAGTACACCTCTCCACGGAAACCTTTACTCTTTTTTACTCATCATCAAACTGATTTTCTATTAAGAAAAGTAAAACATATTTCTTGATAGAATTGATCAATTTCTTAACTTGATTGGAACTTACCAGTGAAATTTTTTATTTTCCTTTTTTGCGCATTGATGATGAAGGATTTCCCATCCTTGATGAGGTGGTACTGGTTGGATCTTCACATGAAGATATCATCCCTCATATATATGTAGGGGATTCCAAACACTACGTTGCATACATCTAGTCTTACTGCATCCAATTCTACTTCATCTATAAAATCATCACTTAAAACAAATGTAATCTTGCATTGTTTGGTTACCTTGATCTTCGCATCCTTGTTTACCCAACCCAATGGATAGCAGCTAGGATGATCATGAACCTCCAATCCAAGCTTGCTAACCAGATCTGTTGATATGAGATTATCTTGTGAACCAAAGTTGAACAAAGCATATGTATTGGTATTTTGACTTGAATCTTGATGTGGAAGAGCTTGGTCATTGTTAAGATTATTCTTAAGCAGTTAAGTGTGTATAGTATTCTTTAAATTTAGTCTATTAAAACAATAACTACATGCATAAAGATCATTGAAAGAAATACATCCACAATATACAAAAGATATATCTTGGGAAACCCTCATGGGGGAGAAAACCCAACAAAGCTTCTTCAATATAGATTCTTCAACAAGTACAATGTCTCTCTCAAGAGAGATCTCACCAAAATAGAACATCCACTAGAAACCCTAACCAAAATAGAGTAGTGCACCACTAGACCAAGATAGTCCTTCACCAAATAACCAAAACCATTTACTGAGACACCCCTCCTTTGTAGTTGCTTCACTCCTTCTCTGCAACCTCGTCACTCTCTCAGACTTGTGCATTGTGTGAGAGAGATTTTTGTGTGTCTCCAAATGAGGCGCTAGGCCTCTTATAAATACTAGTTGGATTGCCCAGAATTAGGTCAGGGTCGACCTATCCACTTTACTCTTATAATTTACTTTTGACTTTTCAACGCACAATAGGGTTAACTTTTACAAAGGCACAATAGGGCTGACTTAACAAATATAATATAACATTAATATTTAGGGTTTTATCTTGGTCAAATACAATATGAATATAATAATAATATCTTCCAAAGGTACTCAAAATTCAACACTCCCTCTTAGCAAGGAAGTTATTCTTCTGGCATGAACATCACAACTACTTCTGCTCTTTTGTACACTTGACCATTGACTTGTTGAATTTCCATGAATTTGTATTGAAGAAAATTTTTCACCAGGTCAACATCTAGGGTCTCATCATCCATTCGGGTTTTATGTCATCATGGGGATTTCACTCGCCATCTCACACATAATATGGCATCTAGTTCCACAATGAATTAGTAACCTATGGTTGGCACACCAGGAAATTGGTCCACAATGACCATACATCTAATCATGAGGATTAGGTGATGTAGTGTGCACACACTACACATCTAGTGTAAGGCTAGGAAATACCTCCAACCACACAGGTTGGCCCACCAGCTTAAAATCCGGGTAACTAACCATCCCTGAAGGCATGGCATCTCCTGATCTTGTGTGAGGTCATGCTGACTAGTGCCACAGTCAGTAACTTTGCATACATGACTTTTGCACTAGAGTAGAAATCTATGTACCAAGATTTATCACTAGGGTAGAAGTAACTCAACGTACTAGGATTTATCACTAGGGTAGCCATCTGCATACCAGGATTTATCATTGGGGTAGTACTTTCTCGACATACTAGGCTTTGTCACTAGGGTATCCATCTATGTACCAGGATTTATCACTAGGGTAGCAGTAACTCAGCGTACCAGGATTTATCACTGGCATAGCCATCTGTGTACCAGGATTTATCATTAGGGTAGTAGTAACTCTTTGTACCAGGATTTATCACTGGAGTATCCATCTGCATACCAAGCTTAATCACTGGAGTAGTAGTAACTTGGTGTACTAGGATTAATCAATGGAGTAGTCGTAACATACCTGTGAATGACCACCATTGATTTTGCCACATTCTGAAGTTGTTGCCCTAGATCACAACTGTAACCCATCACTCCCTCTTACTAGGGACGTCCTTCTAGGCCACACCAAGCTTGTTTCCGAAGTACACAAACTTCACTTTAGACAGAGGCTTGGTCAACATGTCAACTATCTGCTCATCTATAGCAACATACTGGAGCTTCACTGCTCCCCTTTGTATCATATGTCTGATATAGTGGTACCTAATCTTGATGTGCTTGTACTTGTCATGGAACACTGGGTTATCTATCAACTTCACACAACTCTGGTTTTCACACCAGATACAAGTTGCCTCTAACTCAAGATCAAATAATAGCTTCTGAAGCCACACTGCTTCACTACTAGTTGAACAAGCTGCTATGTACTCTGCTTCAGTTGTACTGAGTGCCACACTAGTTTGATTCATTTTGAACCATGAGATCATAGTTTATCCCATACTTAAGTGAAATCGAGATGTACTCTTCCGGTCTGCAACACTGCCAGCCCAATCTGAATCAGTAAAGTCTTGTAGGCTTATCTCACAATCTGAAGCATATATGATTCCATAATCAATTGTACCCTTCAGGTACCTTAACACATGTTTTGTTGCAACCAAGTGAACACTTATCGGCTCAACCATATACTAACTCAATGTGTTCATTTTAAAACATATATTTGGCCTCGTGTTCATTAAGTACATCAACGAACCAATCATTGGTTTATACATGGTGGAATCCACAGTCTTTGAAGATGTATCGCTCAACGACTTCAGGTTTTTCACCTTCAGTGTCAACATGGACTTGCAACCCATCATTTTGAATCTCTTCATAATCTCAATAGAATGTTTTCCTTGGTTAAGGAAAATATCACTCAGTCTTTTCCATACCTCTAGACCTAACAAGTAATGCATCATGCCTAGTCTTGAGGAAAAGATATGAAATGATCTTACTCAAGCATTTTCAGATTCTTCTTGGCTAAAGCAAAATAGACGGGAATGTCACCCTATGTTTATATCCATCAAAACTAATAATCTAACTCACAAATATTGATTACAAGTGCTCAGGCTAGTTTTTTTATAAATAAAAGCTTGCTGGAAAATTCATTATTTATATGATTTTCTGAATATACTAGTTGCTGAAATAAATGTAGAGACAAAAGTAAAGACACGAAGATGATAATCAAGACATGTGAGATATAAAAAAATCCTAAAAAAAATCGTGAAGAAGTTTTGGACCAGAGTCAAACTTAGATGTCCTCGATGAAACATACAAAAGGACCTCTGACAGAAAATAAAAAACTGAACTCTAAAAGCTGGATCAACTTGCCATAGATTGTTTCCCACTCGACTCTACACAATAGCCTTTGTCAGTCATGAAAACTAATTCACAAACAGACAATTCTATACAGACTATCAAAGATAGATCAACACCTCTGAAAAACAAGTGTCTGAATGATGTAATTCAACCCTGAATCTTGTTGTCTACAATAAGACCATGCTATCATAAAAAATAATTAGGCTTATGATCAATTAAGGAATGAATGAAAACTAAACTATCTCAACACAAAGTCAAAGATCAAACCTTAGTATGCTTCTCCTTCCATCCTCCTCTTTTTCCTCCCTTTCATTTTTCCTTTAAGCAAATTAGAATTGGTTGAAGTAGTTGAACTACTTCATTAGTTAAGTTAACTAAAAACTCAACCAACTTTTTAGTTAGGGGGAAAAGTAATAAATCATAATAAGGGTTTTAAATAAATAATAACTAGTAGGTGGGACCCCTTGTGACTCCTTTTAGCTCTTAAAAATCATAACATAACTAGTTAATTAAACAAAAACATTCCTCCTTGTGTCTCCCATCATCACATTCATGTTTGACAATTTATCTCATTATTTGAAATTATTTTCAAAATATATTACTCATATATCCAAAAAACAAGTTGTCCAAAACCTCCAAAGTCAACTGTCATCAACAATAAATAAAATAAAACTCAAAAACCATATTTTCCACTCTGAGATGCAATCTTTCCCTTATTGTTGTTGTCACCCCTCGATCTCTCTGAATTTGCCTTTGGTTGTGCTGAGCCTTTAGGCCTAATCTCGTTGATCACATGAGAAAAATCGTCCCACAAATGCATTTGGGAAGACACGGATTTATCAAAGCCATTGGAGGGTGAGGAAGGGGCGACAGTGGTGTTTTCTTTGTCAGGGGCATGGAGGGCCTCGATTTTCAACCTTTTACTAGCATGAGAGGATTGAACTGGTGACTGGACAGGGGTAGATTGGACAATCTGATTGATAGGAGGGAAAGCAAGTAAATACAAATTGGGCTAGCTACGATGTTGGGAGACTGCTAGGTGGACAATATCTTGCCATCCGTCATTTTCGGGAACCTCTTTTTGCAATGAGACATGAGGGGATACGGGAATACCAGGGGCTTGTGGAGCTTGGAAGGGAGGCCTTTCAGGCCTAGGTTGGACCACTCCTTACCTAATCCAATTGAAAAATCTAGCCTGAAAAAGCTGGCCTAACTCTTGTGAGTCAACATCGAAGTGAATGGAAAATATAGGCCTTCTAGGGCCCCTGTTCCAATTAGCTCTTCCTCGGTTACCTCTGCCATGGCTACCTCGGTTGAAAAATCTCATTCCTGCATGCATGATTGATTAGAAAATAGTTATTTTAACAACCATACATGACAACTCAAAAATATGAAATAAATCTTGGCTTAGCAACATATCAGGCTCATGCAATCCAATCCATTCAATTTGTTTAACTGTTGTCAATGAGCATGGGGTGAACAAAAAGGTTCTGGGATATGCGAGGGGTTTGTATTGAGCGAAAAATGTCAAAATGAGGGGGGGAATAATCATGGTTACTGCTCAAAGACAACAAACAATCAAATGTAAGGTAAACCAAAGAACACATCATTGTGATCCAACCAATAAATTGTGATTTCAAACTAATTCAATACAGAACTCTCTTAACTGTAATTAAATTTTAAGAACAGGGAGTGAAAAAAATGAAGGTGGGAAGGCAAGGGGATTGTAATTAACGAAAAGTGAAATGATGGTAGGGAAAGAGAGTGGATATTGTTCATAAAATTAATTAAGTAATCCATAAAGCCATTCTATATTAAATGAAAAATATACAACACTAACCAAATAATCACTGTGATCAATTTCGAAACTACTGGGCAAAATTTAATCATCTCTGTATATTAACTTGCTCATTGTTTGCAGTTAAATATTTAACACAATGTCATCAACTCAAACAATATGCTTTCCAAACAACCTGAATAAGGTTTTTTGTTTCTTCACATTTGTCCCATTTAATGTTTTAAACAATTTCAAATGAACACACAGTCACTTGTTTCCACTCTGCTCATCATCAAAACATCAACCATTGTCCACAAATTATTTCATTTATCAAAAAAAGACACAAAAATCTTGCATGATTCCATCCCTCAATTCCATTTAACAATTAAGTTGTAAAGGGACTATACTGTCACAGAATCCATGCCAATCTTTGATACAATTCATAATATCCATAGCATATATAGTGGATAGCCACACCACAACTATCACGATTGAAATACTCCCATTTGGAAATTTATAACGCACAGTCACAACAACCATCAACTCAACCTAATATGTTGTAGGAAGCCCACACATACCAACACATCATGCACGAAGCATCGTTGTGACTTAATCAATTATAAGCTAATGTTGGGTTAACAATTCAATAATTAAAATATAAGAGACATTGACTGTGTATTCAATCCAATTTCTCCAATCAACCAATTTACTATGCTGAGCTATCGATTCGACTGTTATAATATCCAATGCAGTGACCAAATACCAATAACAAAACCATTGTCAACATAATCAACATAGACGAGCCAACAAATAAACATTGTCGACGATACACCACCAAATCATAACAATCAACAATGTACCCGACATGATATAACAGGCTCCATTTATCAAAAGTCGGGCTTTGAGTAATCAAGGGTTCACTCTATGGACCAACATAGGGGAACTGGAGTCGACCCCCAACAACGGGTAAGAACCTTTGATACCATACAGTGGACACACAAGGTATACCACCAATAACTTCACAGACAAGGTGACAGTTCACGAGATAGGAGAGACCTTGAACAGAGGAGAAAATGCTTCGTTTTGGTCTGTAATAACACCGAGAACACGCAGGGTATAACCCTCGCGGTTTTTCCAATCAACCCAAAGAATTCAGAGATAAAACAGAGCCAAGAAACAGAAATCAACCTTAAGCAAACCCCTTGGCATGGTACCCATCATAACCCATTGCACAAACATCGGTAGCATGAACAAACCCATACCCAGGTGAAACAATACGCAGTGACACAAGGTGGTTCGAAACAAACCCAACAACCTCATAACAACAAAACGACCAGGCATGGTGACAAGAAAAATGTGGGGACAACCAACAAATTGAGACTGAATGAAACCCTCCACCCAAAACCAATAAGGATGACAACGAGCCTTCATGGCTACTAATACTCAGAAAAATCGATGAACCCGTGAATTCAACCATTATTTCAATGAAAACCATACAAATCATCCATTCCAGGGAAATGTCATAAGTTTACATAGTTTCCAGTCTTAAGAAAATCAAATACTCATACATCACCGAGCCAATACTTATTTCATAACCAGAGTGGGTTCATGGGTGGCGAAAAAGACATATTTGTAACAAAAAGCCTTAAAAACGCGAGCTTGGTCGAGCAATTCTTCCCTTTTCTGAAAATAGGAGCTTAACCACAATGAACACAATTGAACAATAGCCAAGCCAGGGTGACAGCCAGTGGGAGGGGTATGGAGGGACATGTAGTATATTCATGTTGCCTCCATCCTCCAGTCATTCAATTCCTTAGTACACGCCAGCCCACTATTCCATTAATTCATTCAATTAAACCATGGATCGAAATCAACATCCAAAATGCGCCACCCTATGTCATATTAATCATTGCCAACCATAATGCATGTCACATGTTTTTCCATATAAGCCAATAAGTCGTATAGCCACTAACCCTGTTAGCTAGGAATAATCAATAATACATTTAATTTAATGCATGTATTGTAGCATAGTAGCATAGTAGCATAGTTTAATTTCCCTTTTAGATTTTTCGATAGGTTTCTTATTCTTTTCCATCACTGACACATGTTTTTTGCAGGTGCAACGTATAATAGATCATGGCGCAATAAAAATAACAGTTCACATAATCCTTCGTGACATGGATATGAGAGTTTAAAATAAGGACACTCACACATAACATGAATTTCCCATCACCCATTTGTTTCGAATAGAACCAACATTTGAACATAAATCATGCTCAAACCTGTAAGCAGTGTCAAACAACAGCATAACATCAAATAAGAACCTGATCTGGTACTCCAATCTACAAGGGGTCCCACCTACTAGTATTATAGATATATCGTTAGCTTAAAATAATAGGCTTTAGCAATACTTTGCAAGCAAAAAACCTCGTTGCGATTTTAATCGTCAACAAACTGGCGACTCCACAGGGAAATTTGTTTTCAACAGATTTAGAACTCAAAACTCTTGGTTTTGCAGACCAAGAACAATAGATCAAGAAGATATTACCAGAATGATTGTACAACGGGGGGAAGTGAGCGGATTTAATGGGCAAATGATAGGGAATTTGGGAATAAATCATGAGAAGTGTTAAGTATGAGGGGGTTTACCACTGTGTGCATAATCGTTCAAACAGAATCTACGCTTTACTTCAAGGAGAAAAATTATGGACTTGCTCTTTTAAACTCTCAAATGGATGAAGAAATGGAATGCAGAAGCGAGAGATAACCAATTTCTTTAAAAGACGGCAGTGAAAGAAGATAGCAAATTCAAGTGCTTTCAGGGGAACATCATAACAGTTGTGTAAGCTTGATTGTGATTGAATGACAATATCTTGCAGGAGTGTCACTATGGCAGAACTGATCCAGCATCTTATTTTTGACCAAAATCAACTAAAAGACGAACAAGCAATAAAAATCATGATAGAATTA
The DNA here is from genome assembly GCA_032191745.1 of Picea mariana. NCBI lineage: Eukaryota > Viridiplantae > Streptophyta > Pinopsida > Pinales > Pinaceae > Picea > Picea mariana. The sequence goes on along the minus strand of JASDQU010101149.1, from coordinate 137,748 downwards.
AGACTTAAAACAACAGAAAATAAAATGACAGAAATGTAAAAGCAGCAGGAAAATGTTAAAAATATAAAGCGGAAATCAAACTACTTGTAAGGATAAATAAAAAATAGTGGAAAAATGAAAGCAGAGCTAAACTACTAATATACAGAAAATCCAAACAGCGTTAGAACTTTTCAAGTTGGTCCCAAGTAATGTTTCAAGTGAGACTTGTTAGTGTCGTAGGAAAAAAATTGCTCCTATAAATCCTTTAGAATGTAAGAGTTAGCATCTAGGACAAAATCAATTTTGAAGGGACCCAAAAATAACACTTGAACCTCTGAGGTAATTAACAGCTTCACGTATATAATTATATCTTCAAGATAGATATGAATATTGATCAATTCACCAAGAGTTATTTGTATAGGTCTTTTGAAAGTGGTACTTGCATCAGGTAAGCTAGGAAGCATACATTTATAAGTCACGATACCCAAATCAATGATAAAGGTGGTTTTGTAAGCATATGCCCCTTTTCCCTTGATTTGATTGTAACCAAAAAAACTGTCAAGTAAGGGCCTCATCTGTGACCTTGCAACCTACTACAGAATCATTTCCATATTAGGGGGAGGGAAGGGATTTTTCATAATAGCCTAATTGAATGTGAAAAAATTAGTGTAGGTTCTAATATGATTAGTGGCCTTCAAAATAGGTACCCAATTGGAAACCCATTCAGGCTACTGGACCAGAAAAATGATCCCAACCCTCAAGAAATTTTCCAACTCCCTTTGAAAAGTTGTTTTAAATGTAGAGTTAATAGGTCTTTGTTTTTGCCTAACTGGTTTCATGCCTTCCTCAATGGGGATAGCATGTTGTATGAAACCAGGATAAAAACCACGAAGATCTTCATAAGACCAAGCAAAAACATCTTGAAATCCACCAAGTGATTTGTCAAACTTCATTTCTTCTTTATCAAAACATCATGCACCTATTTTAATATTCTTTGAAGACTCGGGTGCCCCAATGTTCAAGGAGATGGTTTCGGCCACCTTCCTTTCTAAATCCTCTTCTTTCTATTTCTCTTCATTGCCTACATCACTCGATGAAAACAAACTCTCTAGAGGAGACAATCCCTTGGGAACCTTGTTATCTTCTATGGATATAATTTCCTTGGGCTTAAAAGGTTCATTTTGAATAAAAGCACAAATGATCTCATCGTTTGGGAAGACCTACCAAGATTCTATATTGTTGGGGATATGTGGACGATATAGAGATTGAAAGGTACAATCAGGTCTGTGTGGCAGAAGTTGTCGATTAGGGGAGGCTACAAAAATAGCTAATCAATCAACCATTGAGTTTAATTCCGTCTGGACATGAGTGATGTTGAAAGATAAAAGGTTCGATATAAGAGCCCAAACAATTTGGGTATATTGTTTCATCAACTTGTTGCTAGGGGAGTAACTCTTACGTACAAGGTTCACAACAAGCTCGGAATCCCCAAAAACTGAAAGGTGACTACAACCAAGATTATAGGCATTTTCAATGCCTAGTAATAAAGCTTCGAATTCAGTGACATTGTTTGTGCAAGAAAACTCCAACTTATAAGAAAAGTTATGGATTTTTCCTATAGGATAAATTAAGATAATTCCAGCTATGTTACCATCATTAGAGCATGAACCATAAAATTGCATGTGCCACATACCATCATCTAAATCAATTTGTTCCAAAGGAATGTTATCCTCTTCAACAAAGATGGAATACACCCCTAGGTCCTCTTCGATATAGTTTACATTAGGCTGTGGGACACTCTCTATGTAAGGTGAAATCCTTCCCTCTCTAAGGAATATAACATTTTTACCATTCCGAGGAACGGATAAATGTGTCCAGTCGAGTGAAAGGTATCCACCTATTAAAGCTTGCCAATCTCTTCCCAAGATGATTGAATAATTTCTTACTGGCATATCGATTACCTGAATGAATAATTTCTTAATGAAATATCAATTACCTGATGGTTGTCCTTATTTTAGGGTGTGCACACAAAACTAACGTCACATCTTTAATCTCACCTATGGTCGTTTGTTGTAGACTATTATAGAAGAGCATGCTTCTGGAGTTTTCATTTGTACAAGACAAGCCTAACTCTTCCATAATAATCTTCGACATCACACTTGGTCCCGAACCGCCATCAATGAGGCAACAATGGGCAATATTATCCATAATATTTATAGAAATATAAAAAGGGGGGTTTTTTACAGGGTATCTAAAGTTATGTACACCTACTTTATTTACAGGCGAATCCTCTTCGTTCACCTCTTCAGAGAGGTTGGCTACAACATAAGCTTTTCCTTCCATGAATTGTTTCAGATGCCTCTATTGTTCAGGGACATCAACCATGTCCAAAAGGGTTGCATCTGCTTTTATGTTGGCCAACTGATTTAGGATATTTTACTTGGAAGAAGGGAGAGGGGAATTTGTTCCTTAACTGTCAGGAACCTTAGGAACCTGAACAGTAGCAGCAGGTGAGGATGAGCTCGGGCTAGAATAATTACGGGGAGGATCAAATTTTCCCTTGGGAGCATAGGCTTTGTTCCTAGTATTGATGATCATGACATCTTCTAGCTCTACAAAATCTAGGACAACGATAGTAGTTTCTGGTCTTTTACCAAAGATATTATCTTTGGCACTCTTCCTTACTTCACATGTGGCTTCCTCATGGTGTTCCTCGCAAAAGTTACACCAACTTTGAGGCAAGATAGCTTTAGGATGAAAATTATTTTCAATTGGGTTTCTAAAGGGGGGTGTAGAAGAGGATGAAGCTCCAGGGGTGAGAGGGGATATAGTCCCCTTTCGCTCATACGCTATCATATGATTGCTCGTATCTTGTACTAGTTGTAAGAGGGAGGACATGTCTGTCTATTTAACCGATTCTCTTTGAGGAAGACATGTTCTTTCAAGTTGTTCTTCATACTCTAAACAAGTATGAGGAGCGAAACCAAGATTATCACTGGCTTTTTCCTCAATCCTATTACGGTAGGGGGAAGGTAATGCATTGTAGTAATGCATGAAATCGGCTTGGTTCTGAGGTCGAATGAGTTCAGGGATCTGATTGTATAACTTAGTGAAACACAAGTTGAAGGACTTGATGGTCTCACCATCCTTATAGGCAATGTTATTGTATTCCCGTAACTTCTCGACTGGGCTTTTAGATTGCCCATAAGTGGATCTGAACTAATAGATTAACTCCTCCCAAGTAGACAGAATCTTAGGAGGAAGGTCAAAGAAATCGGCTGCAGCCTTTCCCTCCAAGGAATTGACGAATAAGCACATGCAAGTATCATTGTCATTGGCTCCTATGTTGTGACAGGCATTGGAAAATTCCACCAGGTGTTCATTTGTAGTGACAATGTTATTTTTCGAAAACCTAGGGAGATTCTCTTTGAATTTAGGAAGTGCACGAGTAGTAGGTGCTAGGTTAAGAGGAGAGGACACATGCCATGATGTAGTTGTGGTGTCTTCTTCAAACTGGAAAAGTCCATACTTTTTAATGACTTTGGTGGGATTTGTGGTAGAATGGATAGGAATATGGTGGCTATATAGGCTACCAATCACTAACGAAAATGAAGATTGAGAAGAGGAAGCACTTCCAGTGCCACTAGAGCAACCACTAGATGCCATCTTATGGATGATAGGTGAGGGAAAGAAAGACGAACTGGATGAATCAAACAAAGTCCTCCTTAGAGCACTTTGTTGGGTAGACAACACAACGTTTCTTCTTCCTATTTCAACAATAGGATTAATTTCGGGTGATAAGCCTCTTCTTCTTCTAGAGACACGAGAGTCTAAGAACATGAAAGAAAGTCCAAAACTGAGAAGGTTACTGCTGATTTATAGGTTGTCTACGTCTAGCTTCCCAACATTCTTAGGCACTAATATCTCGTTCAATTGTTTCCCATGAATGATTAATCTCAACATGAGTATTGGTAGTGTATAAAATGGTTTTAAACAGGTTCAAAGCAATTCTAGTCTGATCTTGAAGACTGGGCTCAATATTGGGCTGCCTTGCAATAGACACAGTCATTAAGAAATAAAAATAGTCAAAGAATCAATATAAAAAAAATAGATGTATTCGATGATAATCGAGTATAAAAATTAACCAGAGAGATATTGAAGATCTCCCCAGTATGGTCGCCAAATAAATGTTGAGGAAAAGATATGAAATGATCTTACTCAAGCATTTTCAGATTTTGCTTGGCTAAAGAAAAATAGACGAGAATGTCACCCTATATTTATATCCATAAAAAATAATATCCTAACTCACAATTATTGATTACAAGTGCTTAGGATAGTTTTTTTACAAATAAAATCTTGCTGGAAAATTCATTATTTATATGATTTTCTGAATATAACAGTTGCTGAAATAAATGTAGAGACAAAAGTAAAGACACCAAGATTATAATTAAGACAGATGAGACATAAAGAAATTCTTTATTTCATTCCAATTCATCAAATTCATTCTCTTTACAAAATTTCGTGAAGAAGTTTTGTACCAAAGTCAAACATAGACATCCCCGATGAAACATACAGAAGGACCTATGACAAAAAATAAAAAACTGAACTCTAAAAGTTGGATCATCTTGCCATAGATTGTTTCCCACTCGACTCTGCACAATATCCTTTGTCAGTCATAAAAAATAATTCACAAACAGACAATTCTATACAGACTATCAAAGATAGATCAACACCTCTGAAAAACAAGTGTCTGAATGATGTAATTCAGCCCTAAATCTTGTTGTCTACAATAAGACCCTGTTATCATAAAAAAGAATTACGCTTATGATCAATTAAGGAATGAATGAAAACTAAACTATCTCAACACAAACTCAAAGAGCAAACCTTAGTATGCTTCTCCTTCTATCCTCCTCGTGTTCCTCCCTTTCCTTTTGCCTTTAAGCAAATTAGAATTGGTTGAAGTAGTTGAACTACTTCATTAGTTAAGTTAACTAACTCAACCAACTTTTTAGTTAGGGGAAAAAGTAATAAATCATAATAAGGGTTTTAAATAAATAATAACTAGTATGTGGGACCCATTGTGACTTCCTTTAGCTCTTAACAATCATAACATAACTAGTTAATTAAACAAAAACATTACTCCTTGTGACTCCCATCATCACATTCATGTTTGACAATTTATCTCATTATTTGAAATTATTTTCAAAATATATTACTCATATATCCAAAAAACATGTTGTCCAAAACCGTTGAAGTGAACTGTCATCAACAATAAATAAAATAAAACTCAAAAACCATATTTTCCACTCTGAGATGCAATTTTTCCCTTGTTGTTACTGTCACCCCTCAATCTCTCTGAATTTTCCTTTGGCTGTGTTGAGCCTTTAGGACTAATCTCACTGATCACATGAGAACAATCGTCTCTCAAATGCATCCGAGAAGACACAGATTTATCAGAGCCATTGGAGGGTGAGGAAGGGGCAACAATGGTTTTTCCTTTGCCAGGGGCATGGGGGCCCTCGGTTTTCAACCTTTTGCTAGCATGAGAAGACTGAACTAGTGAGTGGACAAGGGAAACTTGGATAATCTAATTAATAGGAGGGGGAGTAAGTAAATACAAATTGGGCCAGCCACGATGTTTGGAGACTATTGGGTGGAAAATCTCTTGTCATCTATCATTTTTTGGAACCTCTGGTTGTAATGAGACATGAGGGGGTATAGGAATACCAAGGGCTTGTGGAGCTTGGAAGGGAGGCCTTTCAGGCCTAGGTTAGACCACTCCTTGCCCAATCGAATTGAAAAATATGTTAAAATAATGTATATGCAAAGTGTATTCTTATTATTATTTGATATATTATTCATTGGATCAATCCCCATTGTGGATTGATCATGTTTATTATTATAAAGGACCAAATCCCCTTTTGTGGATTGGTCAAAAGATAATTGTAATAGGAAGAATAAGAAGTCGGCCCCAGAAGATATTAAAGAGGCCCCGAAATATAATAAAGGTGGTTATAACCACCCAGTTGGATAAGTCGGCCCTGCCAGTGAAGAGACACTTCACACATGCCAGTCTTGTATAAATAAAGAGGTTAGTGCCTCACTTAGACACACAACTTACTTGCTCATTTTGAGAGACAAGTTTCAGAACTGCAGTTAGAGAAGAAAGAGAGAGAGTGGTGCATCTTTGGGAGAGGAGCTTCTGTTTCAGTTTGTGTTATCTCTTGGCATTGTATTGGCTATCTATAATAAGGAAGTTTTGTTGGGTTTTCTTCCCCTAGAGGGTTTCCCAGGATAAATGTTGTGTCTCTTGTGATTGTGTATTTCTCAGTGATCTTGTATTATGCTATTGTTATCTATTGAAATGCAAAGAACTATAATAATGGCTTAAAAATTAACATGGTATCAGAGCCAAGCTGAAGAGAGCATCTTTCACAAGAGTGAAAAATGTCACTATTGTCGTACATGCAAATTAGGGATTTTTTATGGTGAAGCTTTTCATCCCTAAAACCACCCAGAAAAGTGTGCTTTCCCCCAAGGATTACTTTGGCACTCTCAGCGCACCTTTTCAGTGGCTAGATCTCCTGGAAAGTGAAACCTTAGTTTTCACAAAGTACTAGAAAACTAGAAAACCAGAGTACCAGAAGTACCAGAAAACCAGAAGCACCAGTCCATAAATCTATAGATCAAGTTTGAGGGGGTAAAAGTTGGATTTTCAAAATTCTAACTACACCAGCTTACTTGCCTCAGCTCAGCGCATCTATCCCCTGGATCAGAATTTCAAAATTTGAAGTTTGAAAAATTAGGGTTTCCTCATAAAACCCTATGTTGCAGTTGCAGTTGTAGTCTCAGAACCAGATACAGTTGCATCCATACTACCAGTTGCAGTCACCCTTGAAGTTTTTAAAGAGTTGGTAATGATTATTGTTGCTGCCAGATGGTGCCACCACCTGCAAATGCTATCAGAGGTATGTACTCACATATGTTTAAATGGATAAACTTTAAAGAGTATTTGAAGGAGAAGGGATCTCTTGCCATAGATCCAAAAGGATCTCAAGATCCAACACATTCAGAGGAATGATGAAACCCAGGTGTGATTATTCTGATATGCATCCATTTGTTATATTGATCAATGTTGCATCATTCTAACCTTTTCTGAGTCAAGGTATTAGATGGATTAAAAGTTGAGATCATAGAGCTTATCCTCTAACCCAACCTTCTGTCAAGATAGTGTATTGTCTTAGTACAGAAGATAGGTTGAAGAAATCACTCGTCATCTTGAGTGAAGGAGACTAGGAAGAAAAGCAAGCACTCATTCCTGAGGACAAGGCTCCAGGTTTGATTAATCAAGTTGATAAGATTCAAAGGTACACATGACAAGTTGATGACTATAGCTGAGATAAAAGTCTTTGTAAAGTATTATAATTGATAGCATGTGAGCATATAGAAGCAAATGCTTTGCCTGATACAACTAGCACCTCCTCTAGGAGAAACCTTGTGTGTTAGTTCCAGGTTGCCATGGAGGAATGTTTGATCACAACACTATGAGAGTTTTGACCTCATTTTGTATTGTATTCCTTACCTTAATCTTTGATTCAGACAAGTTACAAGTAATAGCTCTAAAGGAGCTACTGTGATGATTGTCTGTGCTATTACTTTATATTATCAAAAGGATATTACTCTTGCCTGCTGTTTTGTTGACCTTGCTCCAGGTCACACGTAATAACCCTGAGGAAGCTATAGTGAAGGTTGCAGAAGGCAACGTGCTAAAGGAGAGACCATAAATGAAGCAATCATCATTGGAAAAGAAGAAGGTGGCTTACATAAGCTAAAGGGTCACTTAGAAGTTGCCATGACCCATGCCATTGAGAATCCATGTGAACTTTGGCATAGAAGATTAGCTCACATTAACTACAAGGCACTACCATACATATGCAAAGCTGTCACAGGTTTACCAGAACTCAAGGTTGACCATGAAGGCGTATGCAATGGATGTTCACAAGGGAAGAACATCAATAACACTTTTCCAAAGAGAGACAACAAAGAAGAAGGAGTCCTAGAACTCATTTCATTCAAATGTGTGTGGCCCAATTCCATCATCCTCCATTAGTGGGTATGTATATTATGTATCATTTATTGATGATTATTCTTGTAAGACCTGGATATATTTTTTGAAATCTAAAGATGAGTGTTCAGTAAGTTCAAGAAATTCAAAGCCCTGATAGAGAATCTTTCTAAAAGAAATATTAAGATACTCAGGTCAGATAATGGAGTAGAATATACAACAAAATAGTTTGTGAACTTCTGCAAAGATGTTGGGATCAAGAGGGAACTCACCACTCCCTATAATCCCCAACAAAATGGTGTAGCTGAATGAAAGAATAGAACAATAATGGAAGTTGTGAATACTATGATCCATGATCAAGATGTTCCTATGTGCTTATGGGCAGAAGCAACAATGGTAGTTGTATATGTGCAGAACCGATTATCCCATAATGCACTTGGGCTCAAGACCCCGGAAGAGATGTTCACTAGAAAGAAGCCAGAGGTAAGCCATCTCAAAATATTTGTCTGCCCAGTATTTATTCATATACCGAAAGAGAAGAGAAACAAGTTGGAACCTTCAGGAAAGAAGGGAATATTTGTGGGATACTGTGAGCTCTCCAAGGCCTTCAGAATCTATATACCGGGTCACCGTCACATTGAGATCAGCAAGGATGTGACCTTTGATGAAGATGCAGTGCTCAATAAATATGGAAGATGCCAGCTTGAAGAAGTATATGAAGAGGAACCCATAATCCCCAGTACTGCAATGAGGGAGGTTTCCAGAGATGCAAAACCAGTGAGGGAAGTCATAACTTCCCCTAATGAGGAAATTCTAGAAGAACATGATATATCAAAAGTCCAAGAACCTCCTCAGATGACGATCCTCCATAAAAGGAAGCCAGCTTGGGCTAGAGATCTTATTCAAGATGGAGAGAAGTATGGTGTTCCCCAAGGAACTACAAGACAGGTGAAAAGACCAAAGCCATTCTCCAGTTATACAGCTCTGATGTGTGATATTATAGAAGAGGATCCTACCTACTTTGAAGAAGCAATTGAGAGGAAAGAATGGGCAGATGCCATGACAGAGGAATACCAATCCATAATGAAGAACGAAGTATGGGAAATAGTTCCCAGACCGAAGAGTAAATATGTGGTATCCTCCAGATGGATCTTCAAAATAAAACATGTTGTTGATGGAAGTATTGAGAAGTATAAAGCAAGATTTGTCACTCGTGGCTTTCTCAAAAGGAAGACATTGACTATGAAGAGACATTCTCTCCTGTGGCCAGATACACTTCGATCAGAACCATCATAGCTCTTGTAGCTAAGATGAAGTGGAAGCTGCACCAGATGGATGTGAAAACAGCTTTCCTAAATGGTGTCATCGAAGAGGAAGTGTATATAGAGCAACCTCAAGGATTTGAGGTTGAAGACAGAAAGTCTCATGTCTGCAAATTGAAGAAAGCCTTATACAGATTGAAGCAAGCTCCTAGAGCTTGGTATGGATATATAGACAGTTTCTTGACGAGCTTAGGCTTTACCAAGAGTAAAGTAGACTCTAACCTCTACTTCAAGGTCATGAACGATGAGCTAGTAATATTACTACTATATGTGGATGACTTATTCTTAACTGGAGAAGAAAATCTCATCACTGAATGTAAGAAGAGACTTGCCTCATAATTTGAAATGAAATACCTTGGCCTAATGCATTATTTCTTAGGTCTTGAGGTATGGCAGAGTCCTGAGAGGATCTTTCTTAACCAAGGGAACTATACAGTTGAAATATTGAAGAGATTCGACATGTTGGAGTGAAAGGCCATGAGTACACCCATGGAAGCGAAGCTGAAGCTGCTAGTCGACACTTCGTCAAAGTTGATTGATGCCACACTGTACAGATAGATTATTGGATCGTTGATGTACCTGAGGAACACCAGACCAGATATTTTTTTTGCCATGAACACCTTGAGTTAATTTCTGGTAGAACCCAGACATGTTCACCTAGTGGTTGCAAAACATGTGATGAGGTACCTTAAAGGTAAAATAGATTGTGGTCTCAGCTATGATGGAGATCATAATTTCACATTGAGTGGATATACTGATGCAGATTGGATAGGAAGTGTTTTTGACAGGAAAAGCACTTCAGGATGTTGTTTTAGTTTGGGATCAGCGATGATCTCATGGTAGAGTAGGAAGCAATCCAACATTTCTCTCAGCACAGCGGAAGCAGAATACATTGCTGCATGTTCTGCCAGTTGCGAAGCTATATGGCTTCGAAAGTTGTTGACCGGTCTATTTGACCTAGAGATGGAAGCAACCACGATCCTATGTGACAACCAGAGCTGCATAAAGATGACAGAGAATTATGTATTCCACAACAGGTCGAAGCAGATAGAGATCTGATATCATTACATCCGTGACATGGTGCAAAGAGGAGCCTTAAATCTCTAGTACATTAGCAAGGATGAACAGGTTGTTGAGATGTTGACCAAGCCTCTATCTCGTGTAAAGTTTGAGCACTTTCGAGATAATCTTGGTATAGTCCAAAAGGACCTTCCTCGAAAGGGGGAGTAGTTGTTATGATGAGACATCTCTTGCTTCCGACCGGATGGTTGTGACGTAAATCAAGATGATGTGATGTGACTAGCACTGAGCTTTCGGCTAGATAGATGTGATGTAAAGTCGACCTAATATCCTTCTTTCGACATGATGGTTGTGATGTAAATCAAGATGAGTACCTTGCTTTCGACCTGATGGTTGTGACGTAAAGCAAGATGATGAGATGAGATTAACACTGAGCTTCCAGCTGGATAGTTGTGACATAAAGCCAGTCTAGTATCTTTCTTCCGACCTGATGGTTGTGATGTAAAGCAAGACGAGTACCTTGCTTCCGACCTGATGGTTGTGACATAAAGCAAGATGATGAGATGAGACTAGCACTGAGCTTCCGGCTGGATAGCTTTGACATAAAGCCAGTCTAGTATCCTGCTTCCGACCTGATGGTTGTGACGTAAAGCAGGACGAGCATATTGCTTTCAGCTTGACAGCTGTGACGTAAAGCAAGACGATGAGATGAGACTAGAACTGTGCTTCCGGCTGGATAGCTGTGACGTAAATCTAGTATAGTATTATTATGATGAGCCAACCTCGCTCTGTGATGATGATGATGATGATGTATCAATTTTACACTAATACATATTGATGCAGATGATGATTGCATTCCTTTGAGAATGACGATGTTGTCAATGAAGAAAACCTTCGACGATTTATAGATACGCCAGTCAGTGTTCCAAGATGATATTGATAATGTTGTCCTCTCACCCACTTGATGCTGTTGATAATAAAGGCCTCTCTCTCTCGCATGATGTTGTTGAAGAATACCCTTCTTGTTAAGGGGGAGTGTTAAAATAATGTAACTACAAAGTGTATTCTTATTATTATTTGATATATTATTCATTGGATCAATACCCATTGCAGATTGATCATGTCGGTTATTATAAAGGACCAAATCCCCTTTTGTGGATTGGTCAAAAGATAATTGTAATAGGCAGAATAAGAAGTCGGCCCTAGAAGGTATTAAAGAGGCCTCGAAATATAATAAAGGTGTTTATAACCACCCAGTCGGAGAAGTCGTCCCTACCAGTGAAGAGACACTTAACGCGTGCCATTCTTGTATAAATAAGGAGGTTAGCACCTCACTTAGACACACAACTCACTTGCTCATTTTGAGAGACAAGTTTCAGAACTGTAGTTAGAGAAGAAGGAGAGAGAGTGGTGCATCTTTGGGAGAGGATATTATGTTTCAGTTTGAGTTATCTCTTGGCATTGTATTGGCTATCTATAATAAGGAAGTTTTGTTGGGTTTTCTTCCCCTAGAGGGTTTCCCAGGATAAATGTTGTGTCTCTTATGATTGTATATTTCTTAGTGATCTTGTATTATGTTATTGTTATCTATTGAAATGCAAAGAACTATAACAATGGCTTAAACATTAACAAAATATAGCCTGAAAAAGATGGCCTAACTCTTGTGAGTCAGCATCGAAGTGAATGGAGAATCTAGGCCTTCTAGGGCCCTTGTTCCAATTACCTCTTCCTCGGTTACCTTTTCCATGGCTACCTCGGATGAAAAAGCTCATTCATGCATGCATGATTGATTAGCAAATAGTTATTTTAACAACCATACATGACAACTCTTTAAAAATATAAAATAAATCTTGGCTCAACAACATATCAGGCTCATGCAATCCAATCCATTCAAATTCCTTAATTGTTGTCAATGAGCAGGGGGTGAACAAAAAGGTTTTGGGATATGCGAGGGGTTTTTATTAGTTTATAATAATAGGCTTTAGCAATACTTTGTGGTAAAAAAACCTCATTGTGATTTTAATCATCAACACCTAGGTCTTTCATCTCGAACTCTGCAAGAAGCTTCCTCTTACTATCAGTGATGAGCTTCTCTTCTCCATTAGAAATAGGTCATCCACATACAAAAATAGTATCATGGGTCCACCACCCACAACATTGAAGTATAGGTTGGAATCTACTTTACTCTTGGTAAATCCTAAGCTCATAAGGAAGTTGTCAATTCTATCGCACCATGCTCTGGGTGCTTTTTTTAACCCGTACAAGGCTTTATTCAATATTCACATATGTGTCTAAATGTCATGTGTCTCAAAACGTTGTGGCTGATCCACATACACTTTCTCTTCTATTACACCATTTACAAAAAATTTCTTCACGTCCATCTGGTGTAGCTTGCACTTATTTACTGCAACTAATGAAAGTATATCTCTAATTGAAGTGTATCTAGCCACATGAGAAAATGTCTCCTCATAATCTATTCCTTATTTCTGGGAGAAACCACATGCTGCAAATCTTTCCTTGTACTTCTTGATACTTCCATATGCTAAATTTTTTGTCTTGTAAATCCACTTGGAACTTACAAATGTCTTTTCTTTCGGTATTGGAACCACATCCCAAACATCATTCTTTACAATGGATCAGTACTCTTCAACCATGGCACCCTTCCATTCTTTCTTCTTTATTGCTTCTTCATAACTAGTAGGCTCAACATCAATAATATCACTTAGCAATGCCGCATAACAAGAGTAAGGTCGTGGTATCTTGCTTTCTCTGAAGGATCCATTTGGAGCACCATACTTCTTTGCATATTGAATGATTTCTCAGGCCCAAGTTGGTCTTCTCTTCTTGGTATTCATCTCTCGGGATGAATCTATAGGTATCTGTGGTCCTTCCATATCATGATATTCTAGTACAACATCATCACCTGCATTTGTATATGTAACTCTAAGAGCTTCAAGCTCCTCATCATGAACCTCATATGAATGAAGTTGTCTTTATTTACTGAAAGTTACATCCTCATCGATGGTGACATCTCTGCTAGTCTCAATATGTCAGTGACCAGGGATTTAAACTCGTTATGCCTTCAATGTCTCATTGTATCAAAAATATATACCCTTTTCTCCTGAGGGGTCCAACTTCGATCTCTTATCCTTTATTACATGTATATGTACAACTTTATTTCTGGATAGTCTGCTCCAAGTCTCAACTAGAGACCATCTAAATTGTTTCCTTATGCAACCTTCATTATAACTCCCTCTCAGAGCTATTACCTATGGCCTACCCAGAAAAATAAACAAGAACAACATCTCCATGGTAACCTCCAACAAAGTCAACAACCAAGAACATCTCCTAGAGGAGATCAATTTATCTTGTAAACAAGTGCATTATTAATATGAGCATTCAGTGGATTATTAGTCGTACCAATAATATTCAAGTGTTACTAAACTAGAAATATCAATAACAATAATAAATTTCTAAAGACTATTATTCTAGTTACAATACTTACTTAAACTGCAACAATATAAAATATCAAACCTGATATGCAAACCTGGAGTTTGGTTGCTATTGTCCCACTTGAGTTGTCTTTAGTTCCAATAAATTAGGTATCAGATGGTCTTTTATCGATTATGTCAAGATCCTCTTGGCCTTGACCTCATTCTTTCATTTTCATATGCTTTCTAGAATCCAAAATGTAGGAGGCATATCCTACCCCTTTAATGGGATACTAATAGTTATCACCTAGCTTCACCTTGTGAGGTAAATCTTTCTAAACTAGATCTGAGAGAGATTCCTTATAACCAGTCATGTGCTTGGAAGCACCACTATCAATAAGCCATTTTTCACTTCCCTAAGTGATTGTACCTGTAAGAGCTGAGATCAATACTTATTCTTCACTTGAGTATTCTTCTTTGGTTTTCTCGTGATTATGTTCACCATGTTCTTTGGCATGAGCATGATCTCTTTTATACTTTCCTTTTCTGACCTGACCTTTGGATTTGGGATAGTTTATGAAAAGGTGTCCCATCTTTTGACAAATGAAGCATCTGTAACTTGAGAAATCCGTATTGAACTTGTGAGTCTTTTTTAATCCATGAGGTTTCTTATGTGAGTGAACTTCCTTCTTACTCTTTTATTTTCCGGTATGTGTTGTTAGGGCTTGATTTTATTCATCACCTAGTTTCTCTTCTCTTTTTGTCGATCTAGATTCTTTCTGAGTACAATCCTCCCATAGTATGCTAAACCTTGTTAGCCTTCTTTCTTGAACATATACACTGAATGAATCATTCCCAAGAACTGGGGAGACCATTCAATGTAGTCATAACCAACTCGGCTTCTTCAATTGTGTCTCCAATGGCTTCTAGTTGTTCTTTGATCTAAGACACTCTTTTGAAGTATGATTGGATATTTTATGAACTTTGCATCTTCACATTCTTGAATTGTGTTCTCAAGGTCATCTTCTGGTTGATATTCTTGCCTTCATACAATTGGGATAAGGCATCAAGTATTTGCTTGGGAGGTGTTAATAATGAGACATGGGGGATCAAATGATCCTAGATGGAATCAACAATGGTTCTCTTTTCCTTCATTGGGTTCTTTTTGTACTTTTCTTTGGCCTCATCTTCATCAGTACCTGGAACTTCTTCTTTTACAAAATCTTCTAGATCATTCTCTTCTAGAATGAGCATCACTCTATACTTCCATGATAGAAATTTATCAACACCTTAAAGATTCTCATCAAGATTGGTATAGGGTGCCATCCTATGCTTGAAAAATACAATAGAGAGACATAACTTTCAAAGAAAATTTTTGTACTTACCAGGGAGTGCTATGCTAATGTGACCAGTTCCAGCTTCAATTTTGTAGTTGCCAAGACTAGGGTTTATGAGGAAACCCTAATTTTCCAAAAATGTGAATTTTAGAATTATTCTCTGAGGGAAAGGTGCACCCTCCTAAGGAGAGTTATTTGGTGGTATTACTTTGACTAGCGCCCTTCATAAAGTGGGTGAAAACACCCTCTAGGGTTTTTGCAGTTGTAGGAAGTTGTAGTTTTCAAAACTTCATCAAACTGTGATTTTAATCCCAAGGAAAGATGCGCTAGGATTAGGAGAATATCCCTATGGTCTTATTTTCCCCAGCGAGCTCTTCTAAACTATGCAAATGGATTCTTTCAAGCCATCTCTGATTCCATGTTAAGATTTTTCTTAAGCAGTTAAGTGTGTATAATATTCTTTAACTTTGGTCAATTAAAACAATCACTGCATGCATAAGGATCATTGAAAGAAAGACATCCACAATATACACAAGATATATCCTGGGAAACCCTCATGGGGGAGAAAACCCATCAAATATTCTTCATTATAGATTATTCAACAAGTACAATGTCTCTCTCAAGAGAGATCTCACCAAAACATAACATCCACTAGAAACCCTAACTAGAATAAAGTAGCGCACCACTAGACCAAGATAGTCCTTCACCAAATAACCAAAACCCTTTACTGAGACACCCCTCCTTTGTAGTTGTGTCACTCCTTCTCTGCAGTTGTATCACTCTCTAAGACTTGTGCACTGTGTGAGAGAGATTTTTGTGTGTCTCCAAATTAGGTTCCAGGCCTCTTATAAATACTAGTTGGACTACCCAGAAATAGGTCAGGGTCGACCTGTCCACTTTACTCTTCTAATTTACTTTTGACTTGTCAAGGCACAATAGGGCCAAATTTTACAAAGGCACAATAGGGTCGACTTAAAAAATATAATATAACAATAATCTTTAGGTTTTTGTCTTGGTCAAATACAATATGAATATAACAATAATATCTTTTGAAGCTACTCAAACTTTAACAATCATCTCCTTCTCTTCCTAGTGATGAAGGTTACTCAAATTCACCTCCTTCTACACATATGTGTAGACAATATTTCCATCCACGTCAAAGCTAATTTCAACCTGATTTCTCTAATATATGGCTAGAAGGTTCTTTTTTTTTATGTCCTTCTTGTGATTCTTCGGGTTCAGCTCTAGATGTAGTTTCCATCACTTTTCCTTGTTGTGATAATAAATATTGCAATGGTTGCAATGGTTTCTAGTATCCTTGCAATAATTTGCAGTGGTTGTTGTCTTCTTATCCTTTCCCCCTTTCCACTTGTTCTTCCCCTCCTTGGAATCTTCCTAGTGCTCTTTCTACTTGGAACCACTTGGTTTCCATTTCTTTTGACCTATGCTTTCTAGGTATTGTGCCTATACACACACCTCATCCACTATCCTTGGTTTGAAGAGAATCACCTAATTTTGTAGATGAATATGTAAACCCCCCAGATACTTCAGGAGTACATATGGGTTCTTGGGAGAGATACCCAACATGATGGCCATCTTTTTTAACTTAGTGGTGTACTCATGTACACTCTGCCATTGCCTCTTCCTAAAGTAGTTCCTTTAGATCCATTGGTCCTCTACATACCCAATATAGTGGAGTTGGGACTTGATGAGGTTTGTGAAATCCTCTCACGTAGTTATTAGTGGACGACCATCCAACCTAAGTTTTTCTATATGGATTTCCCACCAGGTTAAAGCATGGCCCTCTAACTTCAATCTAGCAAATTAAATACTTTTCTCTTCATCTATATGGTGAATGATAAAATAAAATTATAGTTTCTACAACCAATGGTTCATTTTTAATGCATTGATATCACCTTGGTATGGGCTTATGTCATCATTTACTTACATCTTGAATAGGGAATGTGAAGGGTTAATGACACTTGAACTCAACTGCTCTTTCTTAGGTTCTTTCTGCAACTCCTTTCATGGGTCTTCTTGATCTCTTGATTTCCCCTCTAATATGATCTCTAAGTTAGAGCCTCCATATTATCCGAACACTACAAGCTTGCTTACTAGAGCTTCCATGAGGAGGTTCATACCGTGGTTGATGTATGTGACATTTGCTTCCAACCTATCAAATTTCTCTTCTGCTATATCTTGAGGGTTATTATAAAAATACTTGCTTGCCATGGCTAGGGTTTCTGCAACTTATTTTTAATTTGATTCCTTGAGCCTACAAATTCCCACAAATACCCAAAAGGAAACCTTCTTTGATACCAATATGATATGTAAAATTTTGTGGATATTCCATTGGAATAGTTTGTCACAACATATATGATAAATAAAACTGAAATCTACACTATGAAGGTTAAATTCCTTTAGATTCTAGAATATTTAGTTACTGATTTTCTGCTTATGCATGAAATAGATAAAATGAAAAAAATAGAGAATAGTAAAATGAAATTATACACCATCCACAAAATAACACAAAGATTTTCTTTGGGAAACCCTTACAGGAGAAAACCAAGCTAGAAGGTGAGGTTTCTCTGCTCTCTTTTCTCTAATATGGAAATAATACAAATACAAAGGAGAATGCACTCTTTATGGAGTTACCTGAGACTTGTGGCCTATTATGATACTACAAAACATTAACCCCCTCTGTTATTCCCTCTAATTCCTCACTCTCAGATGTTCTGCTCTGCCATGAACAAAACACAATAACATAGAATAGAACCCCTTCCCCTCCTAGTGGATCGATATTTAACATAGACCAATATCCATCTAGGGGTAGTGTTTTGAATTCCTCAACCCTAAATTGTGATAATGTTTTGGAACTTCTATAATATTCTTGAAAGTCCTCACGTGTCTAGCCCCATATGCATAATTAATGGTTGCTGACATGGCATCCTCACATACCATGGTGATTGTTGGAGTAACTTCACACACACCTAGGATTTATTTTTCCTAAGGTTATTCCTTTTTTATTTGTCATAATTAGTCACTATCCAATCTCCTATATTTTAGGGGAGAATATTCCACTTGGAGAATATTCTCTTTCAGTTAACACTTCAGTTTGATTAGTTGAGTTGAGTTTAGATGTTACATTGGGATCATCACCATGCAACATTGGGATCATCACCATGCTAATTCGACCTTTCCTTGGTATCATCACCTGAGTGGTGCATTAGCCTTGATTCCCTCCGTTAACTCCTCACTACTCTTTGTTCAGTCAGTTAACTGAAGACTAGTTGACTAGTTAACTCAACTAGGTGGTAGTTCACTCCCGTAACTGCCTGAGAGACTAGAATAGGTGGCAGTTCACTCCCGTAACTATTGGTCTGTGTCCAGATCACTCTAGACCACCACTATGGTGACTTGGTTCACCTCAAGTCGAACTCATTGAGTTATACAAAGTATATCATGTGTAAATTATTCATTATTCATAACGGTTAATGAGAATTATTTCATTCTTTCCCTCCTTCTTCTTCTTTCTTCTATTCTCTCTGCAAATGTGTGTATCATTATTTAGCTAGATCTATTTTTTGTAGGTTCAACACATTTACATGGTATCAGATCCGATGGACTGCTAAGAAAAATCTACACCAAAATGTTTTGCAGGTACAAAAGATTGAAGACAACGGAAAGATGGAATTCCAAAAAGAATTCATTCTTACACCTTACAACTATTTTGCATGGAAGGAGAAAATAGCCATACATCTCCGATATAAAGGGTTGTATAGGTTAACCATAAATACATATATAGAGCCGAGATCAGCCATAGAAAAATCCAAGTACTTAAATCGCATGGATGAGGCACTCAGAACAATTTGCAGTCTTATTTCTCCCGGTCTCATTTTTCATATATCTTCCGATAAGACTCCCAATGAAGCTTGGACCATCTTGGAAGGGCTCTTTGGAAAATAGGATGAGATGAGGGGACACATGATGGAGGTGGATCTGCTCACATTCGATCCAAAAAGCTTCAAGAATATCCAAGATTTCTTTACAAAATTCAAGGATTTACTGTCGCAACTCAAAGCTTGCGGGGTTGATAAATCGAAGGAGGAGAAACAAATGGTTCTCACCATTCTCTCCAAGCTTGGTCATGAATTTTCAGTATTCATATCTACATTCCATATTGTCATATTCGCCTCTAGAGCCACCTGGAAGATGCCTTCTCTTGAGGACTTTATCGAATCCCTGACACAAGAGAAAACCAAGCTCATCAACATGGGAGAAATCAAAGGACCAAGGGCGCATGCACTCACTGTGCATGATGGCAGCCACAAATATCAGAAATCTAAAGATAAAGATAAGCGGAAATCTCATGCACATACGAAGAAGGAAGGGTACACAAAACCCTTTACCGATGCCTCCAGATCCAAAGGAGAAAAGGGAAGAAAAGGAGAGAAATGCACATACTGTCACAAAGGATTCCATTCAGAATCCGCATGCATGAAAAAAAAATAGATCTGATGTCTCAGATACTTCAGCAAAAAAAACTTGGAGATCGTATCCCCGAGGGTGCAAAGAAGAAGAAGCCAAAAGATCTAAATTCCAAGAAAGGAAATTCTAGCCATGCCTTGATTGCAATCAATTCCTCTCTCGATGCTTGGATCGTAGATTCAAGAGCATCACATCACATGGATGCCTCAGAAGTAGTCTATTCCTCATTGGATGCATGCAAAGGTCCTCCTATTCTGATGGGGGACAACTCTTCTGTCGAAGTCACTAGAAAAGGAAGGATTGAACTCACCAATGGAAGCTTCAAGAATGTGTTGCATGTTCCTAAGCTTTTTGTAAACCTTCTCTCTGTGTATCAAATGATGAATTCCGACACCGAAAAGAAAGTTGTATTCACACCAAATGTTGTGGACATCTACGACATGCAAACAAACTCCAAGGTTTCTACCGGTGAGGTAAATCATCAGTCTAGATTGTATACATTTTATGAATTCATTGAACCTGATTCTGCTTTACTGCTTACTCATGTTGATGAAAGTAGTAGGATATGGCACGAAAGGTTTGGACATTTGAATTTCAGATAAATGCAACAACTTAGCAAGAACAAATTAGTTGATGGTCTACCAAACATCCATTTCTCCAAGGGAGTATGTGAGGGATGTGTTCTCGAAAAACACCCTCAAGAGAAATTCGAAAAAGGAAAGTCTCAGCGAGCTTCTGCACCTTTAGATCTGATCCACAGTGACCTCATGGGTCCTTTTCCGCATCCATCGATCAAAAAAGTGAGGTTTTTTCTCATTTTTGTTGATGATTTCTCACATTTTACTTGGATCTACTTTCTCAGGGAAAAATCCGAGGTCTTTCAACACCTCAAAGATTTCAAAGCTTTGGTTAAGACACAGTCCGGAAAGAAGATCAAAGTCCTTCAAACTGATAATGGGGGAGAGTATGTGAATCATGAGATCCACAATATTTTCCATGAGGCAGGGATTCAGTTGCAGCATACAGTTCCCTACACTTCGCAACAAAACGGAGTTGCTGAGAGGAAAAACTGATCTCTAAAGGAGATGGCATCCTGCATGTTGCATGCAAAGTCACTACCACATAGACTATGGGTCGAAGCACTTAAATGTACAACATACATCCAAAACAGATCTCCCCATAGATCTATCAAGGATAAGATCCCCTACGAGGCTTGGAGTGGCCTCAAACCGGAAGTGACCCACTTTCATATTTTTGGTTCACGTGCATGGGCCAGGATTCCCTCTGAAAAGAGGAAGGCACTTGATCCACAGAGCAATGAATGAATTTTTGTTGGATACCCTGACGGTGTGAAGGGATATCGTCTTATTGATCTTTCCTCGGACCGGCTCATCATTGAGTGTAGTGTCCAATTCGAGAAAAGTGTCTCACATGTACCTCAACAACAGCATGCAGACACCTTTACTCTTCCACTTGTCCGAGATGATCAACATGCACATGTCGACTCTTCTTCAGATGAGAGTTATGATTCAGAGGACTCAAAGGATTCAGATTCAGATTCAGAGTCCATACAGTCAGATGTAGAGTCATAGCATCCAGATGCAGTTACAGAGCCAGAGCAGAGGCCCAAGTGGGCACAGACCACTCTTCAGGATGCAGGGGATCTCATAGGTGATCCAGCCGATAGTAGGAGGACTCGATCTGATTTCAAGGAGCCTCCTATTACACTCACTGCCACTGAACCATTGCCTTCTAGGCATCTTTTCTTGGTTTGGTCTTCAGATCCACAGTCTTATAGCGAGGCTGTTGGAAATCTCTTTTGGGAATCCACCATGTAGGAGGAGTACAACTCCCTCCTTGAGAACCAAACTTGGGATCTGGTTCCCCTTCCTTCTGGGAGGAAACTTGTCAGATGCAGATGGGTCTACAGGACCAATAGCACAATGGATGGATAGATCAACAAATACAAAGCCAGGCTTGTCACCAAAGGCTTTCAACAGGTTCATGGTATTGACTATGATGAGACCTTCTCTCTAGTAGTGAAGATGGATTCCATTCGATTGGCCCTTTCCATTGCGGCATCCAAGGGATGGGAAGTCCATAAAATGGACGTGAAGAATTCATTTCTTCATGCTGATCTCTCTGAGGAGATCTACATGGAGCAGCCCCAGGGATTTATGCAGGACTCATCTTTGGTCTGTCGACTAAAGAAGTCACTTTATGGCCTCAAGCAGGCTCCAAGGGCATGGTATTCCAAGATTGGCCCCTACCTGTTGTCACAGAACTTTGTACATTGTAAATCAAACCCGAATGTCTGCATGCTCGGGACGGTTGATTCACTTCTACTTTTAGTTTTGTATGTAGATGATTCGTTGATCACCGGTTGCTCAACTTTAGAAATTGTTGCAATCAAGAGGATTATTCATGACAAGATTTTGATGATGGAAATGGGTCCACTACACTTCTTCCTTGGACTTGATATCAGTCAGGATGCATCAGGCATCAAACTATCTCAAGCCAAGTACACACGAGATCTCCTTGAGAGATTTCACATGACAGACTGCAAGTCTGCTCCGACTCCTTTACTATCAGGAGTCAAACTTGAGGATGGCGGGGAGACTCCACTAGTTGACAGCACACTGTACAGACAGCTAGTGGGGAGTTTGTTGTATCTCATGCACTCCAGACCAGACCTCTCATATGCAGTTGGCACAGTTTCCAAGTTCATGCAAGCACCGCATGAGCTACATTGGTAAGCTGCAAAGCGTATCCTTCGATACGTACAGGGCATCATCACCTTTGGGATTCATTATGCAACAGACTCTACATTAGATCTCATTGGGTTTACTGATTCCGACTGGGCTAGCAATAGAATTGATCGTAAGTCCACATATGGTTACTCACTCAGTCTTGGTTCTGGGCCTATCTGTTGGTCGAGCAAGAAGCAAGCTGCCATTTCTTTATCTTCATCCGAGGCAGAGTACAGAGGGGTAGTTAACATAACCATTCAGGCTAGGTGGCTACAACATTTTCTCACTAAGTTGGGCATTCAGTTTCATCGGCCGATTGTCATCTGGTGTGACAACCAGAGCACTTTCTGTAGAGATCCAGTTCAGAGGCAACAGATGAAGCACATCGAGATCCACATACACTACATCCGGGACTTAGTACACAAGGGGATCATCGACTTACAGTTCTGTCCTTCAGCAGAACAGACGACATACATTTTCACCAAGACCTTCACTGAGTAGAAATTCCATTCTCTGCGAGGTCGTCTTGGAGTAAAGGACACAATTGCCTAGCAATTGTAGCTCTTCTTTTTACATACATTGTACCTTG
>JASDQU010101149.1:13950-114747 GCA_032191745.1 Picea mariana | reverse complement strand
GTGTTTATAACCACCCAGTCGGAGAAGTCGTCCCTACCAGTGAAGAGACACTTAACGCGTGCCATTCTTGTATAAATAAGGAGGTTAGCACCTCACTTAGACACACAACTCACTTGCTCATTTTGAGAGACAAGTTTCAGAACTGTAGTTAGAGAAGAAGGAGAGAGAGTGGTGCATCTTTGGGAGAGGATATTATGTTTCAGTTTGAGTTATCTCTTGGCATTGTATTGGCTATCTATAATAAGGAAGTTTTGTTGGGTTTTCTTCCCCTAGAGGGTTTCCCAGGATAAATGTTGTGTCTCTTATGATTGTATATTTCTTAGTGATCTTGTATTATGTTATTGTTATCTATTGAAATGCAAAGAACTATAACAATGGCTTAAACATTAACAAAATATAGCCTGAAAAAGATGGCCTAACTCTTGTGAGTCAGCATCGAAGTGAATGGAGAATCTAGGCCTTCTAGGGCCCTTGTTCCAATTACCTCTTCCTCGGTTACCTTTTCCATGGCTACCTCGGATGAAAAAGCTCATTCATGCATGCATGATTGATTAGCAAATAGTTATTTTAACAACCATACATGACAACTCTTTAAAAATATAAAATAAATCTTGGCTCAACAACATATCAGGCTCATGCAATCCAATCCATTCAAATTCCTTAATTGTTGTCAATGAGCAGGGGGTGAACAAAAAGGTTTTGGGATATGCGAGGGGTTTTTATTAGTTTATAATAATAGGCTTTAGCAATACTTTGTGGTAAAAAAACCTCATTGTGATTTTAATCATCAACACCTAGGTCTTTCATCTCGAACTCTGCAAGAAGCTTCCTCTTACTATCAGTGATGAGCTTCTCTTCTCCATTAGAAATAGGTCATCCACATACAAAAATAGTATCATGGGTCCACCACCCACAACATTGAAGTATAGGTTGGAATCTACTTTACTCTTGGTAAATCCTAAGCTCATAAGGAAGTTGTCAATTCTATCGCACCATGCTCTGGGTGCTTTTTTTAACCCGTACAAGGCTTTATTCAATATTCACATATGTGTCTAAATGTCATGTGTCTCAAAACGTTGTGGCTGATCCACATACACTTTCTCTTCTATTACACCATTTACAAAAAATTTCTTCACGTCCATCTGGTGTAGCTTGCACTTATTTACTGCAACTAATGAAAGTATATCTCTAATTGAAGTGTATCTAGCCACATGAGAAAATGTCTCCTCATAATCTATTCCTTATTTCTGGGAGAAACCACATGCTGCAAATCTTTCCTTGTACTTCTTGATACTTCCATATGCTAAATTTTTTGTCTTGTAAATCCACTTGGAACTTACAAATGTCTTTTCTTTCGGTATTGGAACCACATCCCAAACATCATTCTTTACAATGGATCAGTACTCTTCAACCATGGCACCCTTCCATTCTTTCTTCTTTATTGCTTCTTCATAACTAGTAGGCTCAACATCAATAATATCACTTAGCAATGCCGCATAACAAGAGTAAGGTCGTGGTATCTTGCTTTCTCTGAAGGATCCATTTGGAGCACCATACTTCTTTGCATATTGAATGATTTCTCAGGCCCAAGTTGGTCTTCTCTTCTTGGTATTCATCTCTCGGGATGAATCTATAGGTATCTGTGGTCCTTCCATATCATGATATTCTAGTACAACATCATCACCTGCATTTGTATATGTAACTCTAAGAGCTTCAAGCTCCTCATCATGAACCTCATATGAATGAAGTTGTCTTTATTTACTGAAAGTTACATCCTCATCGATGGTGACATCTCTGCTAGTCTCAATATGTCAGTGACCAGGGATTTAAACTCGTTATGCCTTCAATGTCTCATTGTATCAAAAATATATACCCTTTTCTCCTGAGGGGTCCAACTTCGATCTCTTATCCTTTATTACATGTATATGTACAACTTTATTTCTGGATAGTCTGCTCCAAGTCTCAACTAGAGACCATCTAAATTGTTTCCTTATGCAACCTTCATTATAACTCCCTCTCAGAGCTATTACCTATGGCCTACCCAGAAAAATAAACAAGAACAACATCTCCATGGTAACCTCCAACAAAGTCAACAACCAAGAACATCTCCTAGAGGAGATCAATTTATCTTGTAAACAAGTGCATTATTAATATGAGCATTCAGTGGATTATTAGTCGTACCAATAATATTCAAGTGTTACTAAACTAGAAATATCAATAACAATAATAAATTTCTAAAGACTATTATTCTAGTTACAATACTTACTTAAACTGCAACAATATAAAATATCAAACCTGATATGCAAACCTGGAGTTTGGTTGCTATTGTCCCACTTGAGTTGTCTTTAGTTCCAATAAATTAGGTATCAGATGGTCTTTTATCGATTATGTCAAGATCCTCTTGGCCTTGACCTCATTCTTTCATTTTCATATGCTTTCTAGAATCCAAAATGTAGGAGGCATATCCTACCCCTTTAATGGGATACTAATAGTTATCACCTAGCTTCACCTTGTGAGGTAAATCTTTCTAAACTAGATCTGAGAGAGATTCCTTATAACCAGTCATGTGCTTGGAAGCACCACTATCAATAAGCCATTTTTCACTTCCCTAAGTGATTGTACCTGTAAGAGCTGAGATCAATACTTATTCTTCACTTGAGTATTCTTCTTTGGTTTTCTCGTGATTATGTTCACCATGTTCTTTGGCATGAGCATGATCTCTTTTATACTTTCCTTTTCTGACCTGACCTTTGGATTTGGGATAGTTTATGAAAAGGTGTCCCATCTTTTGACAAATGAAGCATCTGTAACTTGAGAAATCCGTATTGAACTTGTGAGTCTTTTTTAATCCATGAGGTTTCTTATGTGAGTGAACTTCCTTCTTACTCTTTTATTTTCCGGTATGTGTTGTTAGGGCTTGATTTTATTCATCACCTAGTTTCTCTTCTCTTTTTGTCGATCTAGATTCTTTCTGAGTACAATCCTCCCATAGTATGCTAAACCTTGTTAGCCTTCTTTCTTGAACATATACACTGAATGAATCATTCCCAAGAACTGGGGAGACCATTCAATGTAGTCATAACCAACTCGGCTTCTTCAATTGTGTCTCCAATGGCTTCTAGTTGTTCTTTGATCTAAGACACTCTTTTGAAGTATGATTGGATATTTTATGAACTTTGCATCTTCACATTCTTGAATTGTGTTCTCAAGGTCATCTTCTGGTTGATATTCTTGCCTTCATACAATTGGGATAAGGCATCAAGTATTTGCTTGGGAGGTGTTAATAATGAGACATGGGGGATCAAATGATCCTAGATGGAATCAACAATGGTTCTCTTTTCCTTCATTGGGTTCTTTTTGTACTTTTCTTTGGCCTCATCTTCATCAGTACCTGGAACTTCTTCTTTTACAAAATCTTCTAGATCATTCTCTTCTAGAATGAGCATCACTCTATACTTCCATGATAGAAATTTATCAACACCTTAAAGATTCTCATCAAGATTGGTATAGGGTGCCATCCTATGCTTGAAAAATACAATAGAGAGACATAACTTTCAAAGAAAATTTTTGTACTTACCAGGGAGTGCTATGCTAATGTGACCAGTTCCAGCTTCAATTTTGTAGTTGCCAAGACTAGGGTTTATGAGGAAACCCTAATTTTCCAAAAATGTGAATTTTAGAATTATTCTCTGAGGGAAAGGTGCACCCTCCTAAGGAGAGTTATTTGGTGGTATTACTTTGACTAGCGCCCTTCATAAAGTGGGTGAAAACACCCTCTAGGGTTTTTGCAGTTGTAGGAAGTTGTAGTTTTCAAAACTTCATCAAACTGTGATTTTAATCCCAAGGAAAGATGCGCTAGGATTAGGAGAATATCCCTATGGTCTTATTTTCCCCAGCGAGCTCTTCTAAACTATGCAAATGGATTCTTTCAAGCCATCTCTGATTCCATGTTAAGATTTTTCTTAAGCAGTTAAGTGTGTATAATATTCTTTAACTTTGGTCAATTAAAACAATCACTGCATGCATAAGGATCATTGAAAGAAAGACATCCACAATATACACAAGATATATCCTGGGAAACCCTCATGGGGGAGAAAACCCATCAAATATTCTTCATTATAGATTATTCAACAAGTACAATGTCTCTCTCAAGAGAGATCTCACCAAAACATAACATCCACTAGAAACCCTAACTAGAATAAAGTAGCGCACCACTAGACCAAGATAGTCCTTCACCAAATAACCAAAACCCTTTACTGAGACACCCCTCCTTTGTAGTTGTGTCACTCCTTCTCTGCAGTTGTATCACTCTCTAAGACTTGTGCACTGTGTGAGAGAGATTTTTGTGTGTCTCCAAATTAGGTTCCAGGCCTCTTATAAATACTAGTTGGACTACCCAGAAATAGGTCAGGGTCGACCTGTCCACTTTACTCTTCTAATTTACTTTTGACTTGTCAAGGCACAATAGGGCCAAATTTTACAAAGGCACAATAGGGTCGACTTAAAAAATATAATATAACAATAATCTTTAGGTTTTTGTCTTGGTCAAATACAATATGAATATAACAATAATATCTTTTGAAGCTACTCAAACTTTAACAATCATCTCCTTCTCTTCCTAGTGATGAAGGTTACTCAAATTCACCTCCTTCTACACATATGTGTAGACAATATTTCCATCCACGTCAAAGCTAATTTCAACCTGATTTCTCTAATATATGGCTAGAAGGTTCTTTTTTTTTATGTCCTTCTTGTGATTCTTCGGGTTCAGCTCTAGATGTAGTTTCCATCACTTTTCCTTGTTGTGATAATAAATATTGCAATGGTTGCAATGGTTTCTAGTATCCTTGCAATAATTTGCAGTGGTTGTTGTCTTCTTATCCTTTCCCCCTTTCCACTTGTTCTTCCCCTCCTTGGAATCTTCCTAGTGCTCTTTCTACTTGGAACCACTTGGTTTCCATTTCTTTTGACCTATGCTTTCTAGGTATTGTGCCTATACACACACCTCATCCACTATCCTTGGTTTGAAGAGAATCACCTAATTTTGTAGATGAATATGTAAACCCCCCAGATACTTCAGGAGTACATATGGGTTCTTGGGAGAGATACCCAACATGATGGCCATCTTTTTTAACTTAGTGGTGTACTCATGTACACTCTGCCATTGCCTCTTCCTAAAGTAGTTCCTTTAGATCCATTGGTCCTCTACATACCCAATATAGTGGAGTTGGGACTTGATGAGGTTTGTGAAATCCTCTCACGTAGTTATTAGTGGACGACCATCCAACCTAAGTTTTTCTATATGGATTTCCCACCAGGTTAAAGCATGGCCCTCTAACTTCAATCTAGCAAATTAAATACTTTTCTCTTCATCTATATGGTGAATGATAAAATAAAATTATAGTTTCTACAACCAATGGTTCATTTTTAATGCATTGATATCACCTTGGTATGGGCTTATGTCATCATTTACTTACATCTTGAATAGGGAATGTGAAGGGTTAATGACACTTGAACTCAACTGCTCTTTCTTAGGTTCTTTCTGCAACTCCTTTCATGGGTCTTCTTGATCTCTTGATTTCCCCTCTAATATGATCTCTAAGTTAGAGCCTCCATATTATCCGAACACTACAAGCTTGCTTACTAGAGCTTCCATGAGGAGGTTCATACCGTGGTTGATGTATGTGACATTTGCTTCCAACCTATCAAATTTCTCTTCTGCTATATCTTGAGGGTTATTATAAAAATACTTGCTTGCCATGGCTAGGGTTTCTGCAACTTATTTTTAATTTGATTCCTTGAGCCTACAAATTCCCACAAATACCCAAAAGGAAACCTTCTTTGATACCAATATGATATGTAAAATTTTGTGGATATTCCATTGGAATAGTTTGTCACAACATATATGATAAATAAAACTGAAATCTACACTATGAAGGTTAAATTCCTTTAGATTCTAGAATATTTAGTTACTGATTTTCTGCTTATGCATGAAATAGATAAAATGAAAAAAATAGAGAATAGTAAAATGAAATTATACACCATCCACAAAATAACACAAAGATTTTCTTTGGGAAACCCTTACAGGAGAAAACCAAGCTAGAAGGTGAGGTTTCTCTGCTCTCTTTTCTCTAATATGGAAATAATACAAATACAAAGGAGAATGCACTCTTTATGGAGTTACCTGAGACTTGTGGCCTATTATGATACTACAAAACATTAACCCCCTCTGTTATTCCCTCTAATTCCTCACTCTCAGATGTTCTGCTCTGCCATGAACAAAACACAATAACATAGAATAGAACCCCTTCCCCTCCTAGTGGATCGATATTTAACATAGACCAATATCCATCTAGGGGTAGTGTTTTGAATTCCTCAACCCTAAATTGTGATAATGTTTTGGAACTTCTATAATATTCTTGAAAGTCCTCACGTGTCTAGCCCCATATGCATAATTAATGGTTGCTGACATGGCATCCTCACATACCATGGTGATTGTTGGAGTAACTTCACACACACCTAGGATTTATTTTTCCTAAGGTTATTCCTTTTTTATTTGTCATAATTAGTCACTATCCAATCTCCTATATTTTAGGGGAGAATATTCCACTTGGAGAATATTCTCTTTCAGTTAACACTTCAGTTTGATTAGTTGAGTTGAGTTTAGATGTTACATTGGGATCATCACCATGCAACATTGGGATCATCACCATGCTAATTCGACCTTTCCTTGGTATCATCACCTGAGTGGTGCATTAGCCTTGATTCCCTCCGTTAACTCCTCACTACTCTTTGTTCAGTCAGTTAACTGAAGACTAGTTGACTAGTTAACTCAACTAGGTGGTAGTTCACTCCCGTAACTGCCTGAGAGACTAGAATAGGTGGCAGTTCACTCCCGTAACTATTGGTCTGTGTCCAGATCACTCTAGACCACCACTATGGTGACTTGGTTCACCTCAAGTCGAACTCATTGAGTTATACAAAGTATATCATGTGTAAATTATTCATTATTCATAACGGTTAATGAGAATTATTTCATTCTTTCCCTCCTTCTTCTTCTTTCTTCTATTCTCTCTGCAAATGTGTGTATCATTATTTAGCTAGATCTATTTTTTGTAGGTTCAACACATTTACATGGTATCAGATCCGATGGACTGCTAAGAAAAATCTACACCAAAATGTTTTGCAGGTACAAAAGATTGAAGACAACGGAAAGATGGAATTCCAAAAAGAATTCATTCTTACACCTTACAACTATTTTGCATGGAAGGAGAAAATAGCCATACATCTCCGATATAAAGGGTTGTATAGGTTAACCATAAATACATATATAGAGCCGAGATCAGCCATAGAAAAATCCAAGTACTTAAATCGCATGGATGAGGCACTCAGAACAATTTGCAGTCTTATTTCTCCCGGTCTCATTTTTCATATATCTTCCGATAAGACTCCCAATGAAGCTTGGACCATCTTGGAAGGGCTCTTTGGAAAATAGGATGAGATGAGGGGACACATGATGGAGGTGGATCTGCTCACATTCGATCCAAAAAGCTTCAAGAATATCCAAGATTTCTTTACAAAATTCAAGGATTTACTGTCGCAACTCAAAGCTTGCGGGGTTGATAAATCGAAGGAGGAGAAACAAATGGTTCTCACCATTCTCTCCAAGCTTGGTCATGAATTTTCAGTATTCATATCTACATTCCATATTGTCATATTCGCCTCTAGAGCCACCTGGAAGATGCCTTCTCTTGAGGACTTTATCGAATCCCTGACACAAGAGAAAACCAAGCTCATCAACATGGGAGAAATCAAAGGACCAAGGGCGCATGCACTCACTGTGCATGATGGCAGCCACAAATATCAGAAATCTAAAGATAAAGATAAGCGGAAATCTCATGCACATACGAAGAAGGAAGGGTACACAAAACCCTTTACCGATGCCTCCAGATCCAAAGGAGAAAAGGGAAGAAAAGGAGAGAAATGCACATACTGTCACAAAGGATTCCATTCAGAATCCGCATGCATGAAAAAAAAATAGATCTGATGTCTCAGATACTTCAGCAAAAAAAACTTGGAGATCGTATCCCCGAGGGTGCAAAGAAGAAGAAGCCAAAAGATCTAAATTCCAAGAAAGGAAATTCTAGCCATGCCTTGATTGCAATCAATTCCTCTCTCGATGCTTGGATCGTAGATTCAAGAGCATCACATCACATGGATGCCTCAGAAGTAGTCTATTCCTCATTGGATGCATGCAAAGGTCCTCCTATTCTGATGGGGGACAACTCTTCTGTCGAAGTCACTAGAAAAGGAAGGATTGAACTCACCAATGGAAGCTTCAAGAATGTGTTGCATGTTCCTAAGCTTTTTGTAAACCTTCTCTCTGTGTATCAAATGATGAATTCCGACACCGAAAAGAAAGTTGTATTCACACCAAATGTTGTGGACATCTACGACATGCAAACAAACTCCAAGGTTTCTACCGGTGAGGTAAATCATCAGTCTAGATTGTATACATTTTATGAATTCATTGAACCTGATTCTGCTTTACTGCTTACTCATGTTGATGAAAGTAGTAGGATATGGCACGAAAGGTTTGGACATTTGAATTTCAGATAAATGCAACAACTTAGCAAGAACAAATTAGTTGATGGTCTACCAAACATCCATTTCTCCAAGGGAGTATGTGAGGGATGTGTTCTCGAAAAACACCCTCAAGAGAAATTCGAAAAAGGAAAGTCTCAGCGAGCTTCTGCACCTTTAGATCTGATCCACAGTGACCTCATGGGTCCTTTTCCGCATCCATCGATCAAAAAAGTGAGGTTTTTTCTCATTTTTGTTGATGATTTCTCACATTTTACTTGGATCTACTTTCTCAGGGAAAAATCCGAGGTCTTTCAACACCTCAAAGATTTCAAAGCTTTGGTTAAGACACAGTCCGGAAAGAAGATCAAAGTCCTTCAAACTGATAATGGGGGAGAGTATGTGAATCATGAGATCCACAATATTTTCCATGAGGCAGGGATTCAGTTGCAGCATACAGTTCCCTACACTTCGCAACAAAACGGAGTTGCTGAGAGGAAAAACTGATCTCTAAAGGAGATGGCATCCTGCATGTTGCATGCAAAGTCACTACCACATAGACTATGGGTCGAAGCACTTAAATGTACAACATACATCCAAAACAGATCTCCCCATAGATCTATCAAGGATAAGATCCCCTACGAGGCTTGGAGTGGCCTCAAACCGGAAGTGACCCACTTTCATATTTTTGGTTCACGTGCATGGGCCAGGATTCCCTCTGAAAAGAGGAAGGCACTTGATCCACAGAGCAATGAATGAATTTTTGTTGGATACCCTGACGGTGTGAAGGGATATCGTCTTATTGATCTTTCCTCGGACCGGCTCATCATTGAGTGTAGTGTCCAATTCGAGAAAAGTGTCTCACATGTACCTCAACAACAGCATGCAGACACCTTTACTCTTCCACTTGTCCGAGATGATCAACATGCACATGTCGACTCTTCTTCAGATGAGAGTTATGATTCAGAGGACTCAAAGGATTCAGATTCAGATTCAGAGTCCATACAGTCAGATGTAGAGTCATAGCATCCAGATGCAGTTACAGAGCCAGAGCAGAGGCCCAAGTGGGCACAGACCACTCTTCAGGATGCAGGGGATCTCATAGGTGATCCAGCCGATAGTAGGAGGACTCGATCTGATTTCAAGGAGCCTCCTATTACACTCAYTGCCACTGAACCATTGCCTTCTAGGCATCTTTTCTTGGTTTGGTCTTCAGATCCACAGTCTTATAGCGAGGCTGTTGGAAATCTCTTTTGGGAATCCACCATGCAGGAGGAGTACAACTCCCTCCTTGAGAACCAAACTTGGGATCTGGTTCCCCTTCCTTCTGGGAGGAAACTTGTCAGATGCAGATGGGTCTATAGGACCAATAGCACAATGGATGGATAGATCAACAAATACAAAGCCAGGCTTGTCACCAAAGGCTTTCAACAGGTTCATGGTATTGACTATGATGAGACCTTCTCTCTAGTAGTGAAGATGGATTCCATTCGATTGGCCCTTTCCATTGCGGCATCCAAGGGATGGGAAGTCCATAAAATGGACGTGAAGAATTCATTTCTTCATGCTGATCTCTCTGAGGAGATCTACATGGAGCAGCCCCAGGGATTTATGCAGGACTCATCTTTGGTCTGTCGACTAAAGAAGTCACTTTATGGCCTCAAGCAGGCTCCAAGGGCATGGTATTCCAAGATTGGCCCCTACCTGTTGTCACAGAACTTTGTACATTGTAAATCAAACCCGAATGTCTGCATGCTCGGGACGGTTGATTCACTTCTACTTTTAGTTTTGTATGTAGATGATTCGTTGATCACCGGTTGCTCAACTTTAGAAATTGTTGCAATCAAGAGGATTATTCATGACAAGATTTTGATGATGGAAATGGGTCCACTACACTTCTTCCTTGGACTTGATATCAGTCAGGATGCATCAGGCATCAAACTATCTCAAGCCAAGTACACACGAGATCTCCTTGAGAGATTTCACATGACAGACTGCAAGTCTGCTCCGACTCCTTTACTATCAGGAGTCAAACTTGAGGATGGCGGGGAGACTCCACTAGTTGACAGCACACTGTACAGACAGCTAGTGGGGAGTTTGTTGTATCTCATGCACTCCAGACCAGACCTCTCATATGCAGTTGGCACAGTTTCCAAGTTCATGCAAGCACCGCATGAGCTACATTGGTAAGCTGCAAAGCGTATCCTTCGATACGTACAGGGCATCATCACCTTTGGGATTCATTATGCAACAGACTCTACATTAGATCTCATTGGGTTTACTGATTCCGACTGGGCTAGCAATAGAATTGATCGTAAGTCCACATATGGTTACTCACTCAGTCTTGGTTCTGGGCCTATCTGTTGGTCGAGCAAGAAGCAAGCTGCCATTTCTTTATCTTCATCCGAGGCAGAGTACAGAGGGGTAGTTAACATAACCATTCAGGCTAGGTGGCTACAACATTTTCTCACTAAGTTGGGCATTCAGTTTCATCGGCCGATTGTCATCTGGTGTGACAACCAGAGCACTTTCTGTAGAGATCCAGTTCAGAGGCAACAGATGAAGCACATCGAGATCCACATACACTACATCCGGGACTTAGTACACAAGGGGATCATCGACTTACAGTTCTGTCCTTCAGCAGAACAGACGACATACATTTTCACCAAGACCTTCACTGAGTAGAAATTCCATTCTCTGCGAGGTCGTCTTGGAGTAAAGGACACAATTGCCTAGCAATTGTAGCTCTTCTTTTTACATACATTGTACCTTGNGTTCCCATGAGGTTTTCCCTCTTTCCTCACTTTATTTTTAGTTCATCTTTTGTACTTGGGTACTTAACATGGCCTCGTTGCCGGGACCCAATCTTTATTTTCACTATAGTGATGTTCAGGGGGGGTGTTGGAGTTACTTCACACACACCTAGGATTTATTTTTCCTAAGGTTATTCCTTTTTTATTTGTCATAATTAGTCATTATCCAGTCTCCTATATTTTAGGGGAGAATTTTCCACTTGGAGAATATTCTCTTTCAGTTGACACTTCAGTTTGACTAGTTGAGTTGAGTTTAGATGTTACATTGGGATCATCACCATGCAGCATTGGGATCCTCACCATGCTAATTCAAACTTTCCTTGGTATCATCACCAAAGTGGTGCATTAGCCTTGATTCCCTCAGTTAACTCCTCACTACTCTTTGTTCAGTCAGTTAATTGAAGACTAGTTGACTAGTTAACTCAACTAGGTGGCAGTTCACTTCCGTAACTGCTTGAGAGACTAGAATAGGTGGCAGTTCACTCCCATAACTATTGGTGTGTGTCTATATCACTCTAGACCACCACTATGGTGACTTGGTTCACCTCAAGTCAAACTCATTGAGTTATACAAAGTATATCATGTGTAAATTATTCATTATTCATAACGGTTAATGAGAATTCTTTCATTCTTTCTCTCCTTCTTCCTCTTTATTCTATTCTCTCTGCAAATGTGTGTATCATTATTTAGCTAGATCTATTCTATGCAAGTTCAACACATTTACAGTGATCAACATGATTAGTCAACTTGTGTGAGGCATAACTTTCTCATACGAGCTCCATTTGACACATTTTTTTCACCGTTGGAAAGATATCGGTGTGTACAATAGAGTCACGAAGTCCAAGCTATGATAGGAAAGTTTTGAGCCCCAAAAATGTCATTTAATGCCTCTAAATGGATTTGTAAGGATTCAAACCCTAATTTTCCAAACTGGGACCTGCCACTGAAATGAACCTACAAGTTGATTCCTCCATTTTTTTTTACTTTGAAAGCATCAAGATAGATGAAAAATAATATAATGATTCAATATGGATCATTTCCTGAATACTAATTCTTGTAATTTGTGTCAAACTGATTTTTAGTTTGGATAATGAGGCTACAAATTAGTGTCATTCTTGTTGCCATTAACTTTGAGTTTTGTCATTGATAAATTATTGGATATTAGGAACCAGAAGAGCTATTCGAGACGATTTACCAGTATTTATTGTCATCCATTGATCATGATTCTTTGAGTGGCTTGGGAGGCCATGTTTGTGTTGTGTAATCCTTTATTATTTTTTCTAGAACAACAATTTTTTATTTTCATTTTGAGGTTTCTTTACGAGTTTGTTTCATACAATGTAAAACACAATTAGATCATGAAAAATAGAATTATAAATGTCAAGCATGAGAATAGAATCTGTATTGTGAATCCAACAAGTGATGGGCTTGACCATGCATAAAGTTGAAATTGGAGGTTATTCACGAGGTGTAAAAGTGTCAGTCATTGATTTTAACTAGATAGTGTTAATAATCAGTGTTGGAGTTATGTAAAAGTGCCTGTCATCCCTTTTCCTAGATAACATGAATGACTCATGCTAGAATTTTGACAGAATAATGTTTGTATTTGGTCATAAAATATTTGAATTTAGTTTTATGATCCAATTAATGTTGTATCTTTTGAATTTATGAAAATATTGAATGGCATTTGCAACATCAACTTCTGGAAAAACCTTTGTAACATC
Organism: Picea mariana; assembly: GCA_032191745.1. Taxonomy (NCBI): domain Eukaryota; kingdom Viridiplantae; phylum Streptophyta; class Pinopsida; order Pinales; family Pinaceae; genus Picea; species Picea mariana. The sequence goes on along the minus strand of JASDQU010101149.1, from coordinate 101,627 downwards.
ATTTTCCATTTCCACTGTAACTTATCTTCGATTTGAAATTGGAGGGATATTTCTTAGAAGATGGACTTATCTTGGGTACAATATTAAGGTCATGATAGAGTCGAAATATGTTTCTAAGTTATACTAGATAAGAAAAATACATTTGAGACATGTATACAATTATACTATATAGGCATGTTTATAGTATGGGAAAAATATCTAGCAACTTACAGAATTTTATGGTTGGAAAAGGAAATTTTATCCATAGAAAGGATTAATTTTGAACCACTATTGTCCCATCCTTAAGTAGTGGGCACATATTCCAATATTCCTAGGTTATGTTACCATTGTACTCAATTACCGAAAATTGCATGAGTGTCCTATACTTTTTTCCCATGTTACATGGGGATGCATTCCTGAGGGTAGGCTCCAAGGGGGATTCCCCCCATTCTCTTGGGGGGGGTGAAAAAGGGAATGCACCCCTAAAAAAAGGCATGTTTCCTTAAAAAATGAAAATGTTCCCTTTGACACAAGACACTCATTTTTTACTAGGTCATCCATTTTGAGGAAAAAATGAGACAAAACACAATAAAAAATAAAAAACTTTACACCCTACTCTCCAAAACCCTTAAGTGATGATCTCATTTCATTTTTATTTCAATTTCTTGATGTGAGAAGATTTAATGTGTAGAGAAGAGATTGCATGAGGATTCAAGGACATTGTTGGGAGAATACCTCAAGCACAATTTTAATATCGTTGGTTGTGAGTCATGAGGATGGGCATGACCATTTTGCAATTTTTTTTTTTTATTTCATGGAAATATCATTGGTTGTATGATGAAGGATATAATTTTTTGTTGTAAGGAAAAATCAAATTTTTGTCGGCCTTCCAACGACCAATAAATAATTTTTTTGTTGTAGATAAATTAAAATCATTGGTAACTTGTTGATCTGTTCGATGGATGTACGGTGATACACTGACAAACTTCTAATGATCAACAAAGAAAGGTTTTATTTCATATAAATTATAATCTTTGGTAACCTATCAATCCATTCGATAAATCACCAACGAATGTTCAATGGATGTGCAATAGACCTACGATGGTTTGCCGACAAACTTCCTTTGAAGACGTCCATCGATCTTTGAAGTTATGAATTGTTGAACTTACAACCGAAATGTAGTTTGTCACTTTCGATGAAAATGGGTTGAAGGATTTGTTGCACATGCAACGTTTTTGCGAAGCAAATTCGTCAGTAAACTATCGAAAATTGGGCCCAATGTACCAGTGTCATAACATTGAGTGTAGCCTCAACTCCAATAACCTTACTATACAGATCTTGGCACTCAGTGGGTTGGGCATGTTCTTGGTTCTCCAAGTTGGCCATGTTCTGATTCTAAAGCATGAGATCACCAAATATTTTGTGAAAGGATATTTTCCACTTATCCCATTATGATCAATGGATTGAAATGATTCTATTTAGATATAACCTGAATCATTATACGTTTGGGTCCACACAAAAAGGGATACTTGAGAGGGAGATCCAAGTGATCAACATGATTTTGGGAATATTTTGAGATAGGTCTCTCATAATCGTGTTGGCAGACCCTATATTTTTATTTTTTTGTACTACACCTTTGGGAGTATTACTCCTATCTAATTATTATTGCGGTGACAGAATCTCCAAATTTCTTCTAGATGCGAAGATGTAGGAATTTCATTGGTTGGTTGTGAAAGCTAGAAATTGTGGGGTCATAGAGATAGAGGAGTGTCAAGTGTTATAACTCTATGATATACATGTAGGGTCCAATAGTAGTACTTAGCCCAATATCTTGGGACACTAACTAAGGAGGATAGACCATCCCTTTAGTCGTACGAATCAACTACCTAAGTAATAGAGAATGTTATCCTCAAGTGTTTTTCTTAGTGTAATATATAAATAAAATGGCCAATTAGTTGATCTAGGGTTGGTTTTAGGTATAACTAGGGGACTTTTGATATACTAGAAGGTATGTGGAAGTGAGATTCCATATACATGTGTTTTATGATGTGATAGTACTGAAAGAAGTACCAATAGGGGTTACACGAGTTTTCAACAAAGTGAATCCAATTGTAGTTCCAACATGTATTCTTCCCCAACCATAGTTTTACCTGCTAAATTATAGATCACTATGTTATTTAAGGACATTGGAATACGTCTCTAGATGGGAAAACAAAAATTATAGTAAATTTTGGTGGTATGATGGCTCAGGAAAAAAATCTTGTACCAATTGTAGTGTTCCTTAACCCTTAAACTTGAAATAAAACTAGGTATACAGAGAATATAATTACAAAATAACCAAAAACAAGAGACAATAAGATTTAATCTGCAAAAGATTCCCTTGTATTATGATAATGTGAAGGAGGAAAACAATGTTCACTTGCTCTTAATATGGGGCGACCTTTCATTGAGAAGAGCTCCAAATACACAATATAAGACAAACATGTCATAGTTTCCTATCTCTTTAAATAGATTTTCAATAGAAAAAATCCTAATTACTTGTGGTCTCATCGCTAATGGGTACCAAATACCTAGTGGGCCTTATAAAGTGGACCCTTTTACATTAAATAACTATTCACTATTATCTAATGAGCCTTATTCAAAGAGGATGGATGTATAAAACAATTAACTAACTTGTGCATGTCCTAAAGTAGGGAGGTTAGGGTAGGACCCTAATATAATAGGTACATCATAGAGAGATAAATCTATGATTCTATATCCTCCCATAGAGAGATAAATATATGATTAGAATTAAGGGTGTTACATGTGATGAAACCAAGTAATAGCAATTCCTTATATTCTTGCTTTCTTTTTTCCATCAATAATGATCAATCCATCCAAACTCAATTCTTTTTTGTCTCGATCCTTGATAGCTAGTTGCTGCATAATTTTATTTCCTTTGATTTCATGTGTTGTTGTTGTCAATTATTCAATCTATTGTAGTTGTTGGTATCTGATAATATATTGTTGAATAATGGTTTTGTGATGCCCTATTTTGTGAATACTTTTTATTACTTCATCTTCTTCCTTGGTAATTTTGATGCCAATATTCTTGTCTTTCTTGAAAACTTTCCTGGTAATGAGGCTATTGATATGGTTTCACATGTGATGGTTTCCTTTCATTTTGCACCCTTGTCATCTATATTATTTTTAGGGACAATTGAATCCTCTATAATTTGTTTTTGGTCTTTAATACAAATGTTGGGTCTCCTTTTTTATGCCTCCAATTACCTTATTTTGTCCTCTATCTTGACCAACTTTACCTCAGAAATATGCACCATTTGCTTATTTTCTACAAAGACATGTATTTTAGCCACACTTGTGTATATATGAGGTAACCTATGTTTAAATCATGATTTATGAGATTTCTTAATGATTGGGATTGAATAATTGATGTTAAATGCTCTCTAATTACTTTGATTGATCCAAGYAGACCTTATGACACAACTCCTACTCATCTAGTACCCATTTCGACGTTCATTTGGTATTGAATTAGTCCAGTACCTATTTTTGTGCTCGTCCGGTACCTAGTCATTTGCTCGTCCGGTACATGTTTCTATACTAGTCTGGTACCGATATATTTGATTGTGTGCATCCGGTACCGATATTCTTGTTCCAGCTGTGCGCATCTGGTACTAGTTTCGCATCTGTAGGCTTGGATGTTTGAACGAATCTACTTTCGATGGGTCCAAGAAGTTTGTTGGCTAGAACATCCTTTTTTCATTGAAAACCATGATACACTTCATCCTCATGCACTTCATGTCATGAGGATGAATTCGTTCCCATGAAAAATGATACAGCAACCAATTGTAATTTTTGTGAAGACATTTGATGTTATCTCTAGATTTTTATTGTAACGATTGTTTCTCTTTAAAAGAGAGGGACTTGTAGATGATAGAAGTACAGAGATATAATTAAGCATTTTTATGTTGTAGACTTGATTTTCTGAAAACTGTTGATTGTACCCATGTTTCTGAAGTAATGATATAAATTGCAGTTCATGGAATTTATGTGTGTGATCAAACTTTTCATTTTGTAAGTTTCTTTTAAAGCTACCTTGTTGGTATGACAAGGGTCCACCAACCCAACCAAGGTAAGCTTTCTTTTATTTATTGTACATATAATTCTGGTTTGTGTGTGGATAAAACCATTTTTTGTTTTGATCATAGCATCTAATTGTATTTATGTTTTGTCTCAGTAAGACATTTGACAAAACCCAATAAAGATGTGTGGTGATTTTGAGTGAGTGAGCATTTATGGAGTGCAATATAGATTTTTGGAGTGCAATATAGATTTCTGAGTGCAACATAGATTTATGAGTGAATATTTGCTATCTTTTTGTGTATGTGTAGACAACCATTTGTTAGATTGAATGCTTTAATGTTCGTTTCTATTTTACAAATCTAAGGACAATTAAGATCTCCATCTCTCACCCTACATGAGCCTATAATGGAGTATCTCAATACACCTAGAGTTTCTTCCAAAATTGAATAGGTTATATCTTGCAAATACAGGGACAGACAAGATCTCCATCTCTCACCCTACATGCACCTATAATGGAGTATCTTACTACACCTAGTATTTCTTCTAGGATTGAGTGATCTTTCTTTTAAGAATGTGCAGAGTGTCATTTAAAAATTATTGCTAGATTAGTTGCTTCAAGAAACAGATTCAAATTTCATCTTTCATTTTCATGAGCCTATAATGAACAAATTCACTGCCTGAGAAAGAGTCTTTAAATCACATCATGCTTGTTAAGACTTTATTTATGAGTTTTGTTTTTTTTTGTTTTTAAATAGTGTGAAGAATATTGTTTGAAGATTATGAAACAGAGCATTATTTTTGGAGTGTTTCTTATATAGGCTATATTCATCGGACATAGGAACCTATATATTATTGGCACATATAGTGCATCAACTCTATTGATTACGAAACCATATTGACATATTAAATGATTCTAATATATTGAACATATAATTGCACCAAGATTTTGGCATCGTTTCCGGGGAATTGTAAATGGTAATAGGTATAATTTGAATCAGATTGTTTTTATGGTTTTGGATTGGTTTTAAGGACGGACTAAGGGAGGAGAGAAGACCATAAGACCCAAGGGAAGAGCCCACGCATCCATTTTAGTGGGGTTTCTCCAAAGTCAGGTTGTCCTCTTACCTTCAATAGTTAAAGTTTTATTTGTGTTAGTATTAGATATTATTTTTATGAGTAGACCTAGGGATAGTAAAGGTAGATTTATTGCATCCAAAATTATATAAAATTCAATAAAACAAAAACCCCCTCTCATTAATTCAAGGAAACCCCCCCACACTAATTCAGATAATTACTATGCAGGAGAAGTTCTCATAGGAGAGAGTTCAAAGGAAACAATTGAAACTAAAATCAAAGGTCCTAACTCTGAAGCTACTGTGCAGATTGAAAATATATCACAACAAGCAGTAAGGAAATCACTGGCGATGCAATAAGAATGAGGAGATGGAAAAGAAACAGAGGTAGTGGTAGAAGAGGTTGAATATGCCATTGGATCAAGACATAAAGTATTGGAACATTTTGATATCCCAACCAATCCAGTGGTTGAACCATCACTTAGTGGAGAAACATCACCTGTAGCCTATAACGCACTATTCAAAAGTATGGAAGATGAGGAAGGGGATATAAATAATGAAACTGAGACATTTGGATTCCCAATATTAGACATTACCAGAGATGTTTCCATGAATAATATTCCACTATCATCACTACCTCACTTCCATGGTATGACAACAGAATATCCTGATTCATTTTTGTTTGAATTTGATATACTATGTAGAAGTTATAATTATATTGATACTGCAAAAAAATTAAAACTCTTTCTAGATACACTTAAAGACTCGGCATTAAGGTGGTTTATGAGTCTAGGAGAACATACTGTCTTATATTGGGATGGTATGAAATAAAATTTCCTCTAGAAATATCAGGATTATTGCAGACCTAGAGATGCTAGGAATGATATATTTAAAATGCAGCAGTTTGAAGAGGAGAGTATGCAAGATTACCTAGAAAGGTTCCTATACAATTATCAAAAGACAAAACAATTCGCCTTAGACACATCCACAGTTAGGACCATCTTCTTGAAGGTATAATGGATGATTGTATCGAGGTACTGAACCTAATGAGTTTTGGGAATGCATATCAAAATCCATTTGCAGACATTAAAGAGTATTGTAAAAGGTACTCCCACAGCCAAGCCAAAATAGGGAAAAGTGTAAGGGATCTTATAAACATAACTACTAAACCTACTCCGGGAGGTGTTACAAGGATAGAATTAGGGAATCTTCTAGAAAAAATAAAAAGAGACATCCTAAATACAATCAACACCCAGTTAGATACCATGAAAATTAAAAGAAAACAAGAAGACGAAAATGCTACATTAGCAATTTTATTTCCTCGGTGTAGAAAAAGGCATCCTGAAAAATAATGTCCTATTAATGTCATTGAAATTTGTGGGCTCTGTATAGAATACCACCCTACCAATGAGTGTCCTTCCTTACCTGGACTAAAATCCATTTTTAAGGGAGGAGGGGAACCTCGGGAAACATCATATCCCCCTAATAAATCATGGAGACAACCAAATCCTAATATGTTTTTCGATCCTACCACACATCACTCACAAAAAAAATGGATGCCTCCAATGCCTTACTCTCAATGGACACATCATCAACCACAATTCCAACCTTGGCAACAAGGATAGAGGGGGCATGCATATGGGGATTTTCCTTTTTAGCCACCAACTTTTCCTACTTATCCACAATATCCTCCCAATATCTCTCAGTTGTTACCTGGATTTAATCCACCTTCTCTACCTCCACCTTCCCAGCTACAACAACAACTTACATTTCCTTTGAACCCAAACCAACAACAACAAATGCAAGATGCACCTAATCCAAACCCCCCTCAGCCTACTCTTATTCCTGCACAACCCATACCTAATCGAACAATAGACCTACACAACCTGTACAGAATCTTGAAGTACAAACTTTCCCAACTTATGTGATAACTCCTACTTCACTGAATGAAATTCAATTAAGATCTGGGAAGGTATTGAATAAACCAAATTCTACAGTGGTTATCCAAAAAGAAGAAACAATAGAAAACCAACCATATGAAAAAGAAGACACCCCTGTACAAGAGGAAATTCCTCCTCATATTCCTCACCTATCATAAATACCTCAAAAATCTAATCCTCCACCTTATCCAGAAAGGTTACTTGTGAAAAAACCTGAGGTACCTCTAGGACATGATTTAGAATTTGAAATAAGGAATATATGTGTAAATATTCCCCTACTCCAAGCCATCAAAGACATTCCTATCTATGCCAATATTATAAGGGAACTTTTCATTAATAAACCTGGGAGGAAGAGGAAGGAACCTCCTGTTATACAGGTGGTTGGACAATTGTCGGAATTTATATCAGAAATTCCATCTAAATATAATTATCTAGGAAATCCAGTGGTGACTATAGAAATTAATGGTATTTCTTTGTCAAATACACTTATTTATCTAGGAGAAGCAATAAATGTTATGACTACTGACACCATGCGGACGTTGCAACTAAATCACTTGAGGCCAACACAAACCCTGCTAGAATTGGCAGAAAAATTAGTCATTAGCCCAGCAAGAAGTCTGGATAATGTAGCAATCACATTATCCTCCTGGGAGTATCATGTGGACTTATTGGTAATTCATTCAAAATCATCCAAACTTGGACATCCAGTTGTGCTTGGTCGACCTTGGTTGGCCACTGTTGATGCATTTATTAGTTCTCGGTCTGGGGAGATGACAATTTCCAATGGGATCCATAGTCATAAAATTATTTTGTTTCTTCCTGCCCAACCATCCACTGAATTTCCTTTATGGTTGGAGATTACCTACAGGGAGGAGCACTGTGCTCAGTGCTTGTTAACACTTGAGCAAGTAAAGGGATTTCAAGAACAAACTGAAGAAAAAAATTTAAGCTTATTTTCAGCTAACACAGAATGCATTGAATATCCTCAATCTTTTCCAGAATGTACACATATTTTCAGCTCTAAATTTCAGGATATTTGGCATCCCTCCGCTTATACATTATTCACTATATCAACAATAAGTGAAAGGGAAGAATCAGTTGTTCAGACTGTTGAAATCAGTCCTGGAAAATCTCTATATATCAATCCTAGCTTGGAATCAGATCAACATCAAAAATTGATCCAAATGATTCAAGGACAGTCTGGTGCTTTTGCATGGGATTAATCTGACATGAAAGGAATTCACCTGGATACTTTTATACACCATATTTACAACAATGATCAAATTAGACCTGTTAGGCATCCCTAAAGAAGAATGAATCCAGCCTTAAAAGATATAGTCAAAGAAGAACTCCAAAAACTCCTACATGTTAGTTTTATCTACCTTATTTTAGATAAAAATTGGGTATCCCCATTGGTTATTGTCCCTAATAAGAATGGAAAGTGGAGGATTTGTGTGGACTTTAGAGAGATGAAAAAGGCTACCTATAGAGATGATTTTCCTTTTCCTTTCATAGACTAGGTCTTGGACAACTTGTTTGGGAAGAGGTACTTTTCTTTCTTAGATAGGTTTAGTGGGTACAACCAGATCCAAATTTTCCCTAAAGATCAAGAGAAAACCACATTTACTTTCCCATGGGGTACTTATGCTTGGAGTGTTCTTCCCTTTGGTTTGTGTAATTCCCCTACCACCTTTCAGAGGGTTGTCCTGGCTATTTTTTCTTATTTAACCCATGACTGTGTAGAAGTCTATATGGACAACTTCACAGTATATGGGGATGATTTCCAACAAGCATTGGACAATTTGGAGAAAGTAGTGATTAGGTGTAGAGAGACTAACCTTTCCCTAGGAAAATCTAGAATGATGCTCATTGAAGGGATTGTCTTGAGCCATCATATTTCTAGTACCGGAATAAGGGTAGACCCTGCCAAAATTGACATTATTTTTCAAATTAGAATCCCTAGCTCACAGAAAGAAGTTAGAAGCTTCTTAGGGCATGTTGGATACTATAGGAGGTTCATTCAAAATTTGACAAACTTAGTTGCCCCACTATTTAAATTGTTAGAAAAATAGGTTGACATCAATTGGGATGAACAATGTCAGATTTATTTTGAAATTTTAAAGAAAAATATTTCAAGTGCCCCTATTTTAAGAGGACCAAACCGGTCTCTTCCTTTTCACATCTGCACTGATGCCTCAGATATAGCGTTGGGGGTTGTTCTAGGACAAAGATAAAACCAACTTCCTTATGCTATCTACTTTGTCAGCAAAAATCTCTCCCCTACCAAAGTAAATTATATTGTCATTGAAAAAGAATTCCTATCAGTAGTCCATGCCATTAATAAATTCAAACACTGCATAACAAGGTATGAGGTTTTTGTACATGTATACCACTCATCCATTAGTTTTTTAATGAATAAACCTGTGACAAATGCTAGAGTTACTAGATGGATGTTATTATTGCAGAAATTCAATATTACTATCATTGACATACTTGGAAGAGATAATTTTGTTGTTGATTTCCTATCTAGACTTACTCGTACAGGTGATAATGCACCAATGGATGGCAATTTTCTAGATGAAAGTTTGTTTGCTATTTATACTTACATTCCTTGGTATGAAAATGTGTCTAACTATCTTGTAACAAGAAAATTGCCTCGTAATTTTTCCCCTTGAGAAAAATAGAGGATTATTCAGCTGAGTGCAAATTATATGTGGCATGATGACTGTCTATACCATACATGGCCTAACTTGGTAATTAGAAGATGTGTACAGGAGGATGAGATGTATGAAATCTTCAAAGCCTACCATGATGGTCCATGTGGAGGCCACTTTGTTGATAAGAGGACAAAATACAAAATACTACAGTCAAAATACTATTGACCAACCATTTTTAAAGATGCAAAGAAGTATGTGGCTAGCTATGACAATTGTCAGAGGATGGGGAAACCAACTGCAAGTGATGAGATGCCTATCCAATATCAAGTAGTAATTGAACCTTTTGAGAAATGGGCTTTGGAATTTGTAGGTCCTATTAACCCTATGTATCAAATAAGAAGGTACATACCAGTCTATACAGATTATGTGACTAAATGGGTAGAGGCTAAAGCTTTGTATTCTACATATGAACAATCTGTTGTTGATTTTCTATTTGAAGAAATATTTACTCGTTTTGGTGTGCCTCAAGAAATAGTGACAGACCAAGGAACCCAATTTACCTCCAATTTGGTCAAATCCATTACTACACAATATCATATTAAACATAGAAAATCTTCACCTTATCACCCCCAAGTAAATGGACAAGTGGAATCAACTAACAAGGTGATAAAGGCTATTCTCACAAAGACAGTTCAGTTACACCATAAATACTAGGTTGATTGGTTTCCTGGCTCCTTATGGGACTACAGAACAAATTGGAGAAACACAACAAGCCATACACCTTATGAATTGGTGTATGGAAGTAGGTGTTGCTTCCTGTCGAATTTCAAGTAAAAACCTTCAGGACTGCTATGCAATTGGGAATGGATTTAAATGAAGCTCAAAAACAGAGGATATTGTAGCTGAATGAGCTTGATAAAATTGGACAAGATTCTCTTCAAAGGACTACACTCATTCAAGAATAAAGGAATAAATGGCATGATAAGTACATCAAGAAGAAGTCTTTCCAGTCAGGTGATTTCGCCCTATTGTATGACAGTAGGTTCAATAATTTCAAGGGTAAATTGTCCACTCAATGGTTGGTACCCTATGAAGTAGACACAATCTACGAAAATGGTTCAGTGAAGATAAAAACCATTGATGAAGATCAAAATTCCTTTGTCGTAAATGGGCATCGATTGAAAGTTTACCATAAGCCTCTGTCTAAAGAAGAATTTATCAAACTTGTTCTTCAAAATTATGAAATGAAATTGGTAAGTAAGGGGATCTCTCCTCTTGTTGATCCACCACTGTAAGTTTTGTTGTGTGATTTAATTTAACTTTGTACATATATGTATATAGGTATGTTGTTAGTGATTTTGGTGTTATTAACAAGATCAAAAGCTAATTGTGTTCTCATGTAGATAAGCAATAAGGAGGACATATTACATGTGTAAGTTTATTCCTTTACCCATCCCTGGTAGATTACTTATGGAAAATGAGCCTAATGGAGTTTTCTTTAAGCTTTTCAGACTCCTTAAAATCAAAAACATTGGCAAGCATTAACTGATCCGGGCTCGAGAAAAATCCATGGGACAGTAGATGGAGTTTTCTTTAAGTTTTTCAAATTCCTTAAAATTGAAAACACCAGTGAGCATTAACTGATATGGGCTTGAGAAAAATCCACAGGAAAGTAGTAGTTAGGTTTTCCTTTCCAATAAAATGGAAGTGGCAACAGAAGCAGTGGTTAGTCTCATTCCAAACAGAGGAGGTTTTTGCATCTCAACAAGAGGTTGTCCAACTACATTTTCCTTCTTGTTATAGAGCTTGGGGCCTAATCATTGAATTACTTTGCTTCATTTTATGACACTTCTGTTGTAGTTTCAACATTCTTGTACCAATGTGTTGTTTGTAGTTTTTCCAGCATGATACATCATTAGATCAAATTCGCATGCAACATCAGTAAGTTCCATCAACTACTTCAACTTGACCCTCAAAACATGTTAAGCTACAAAAATAATCCCATAGGTTTCCAGTTTGAAGATTATGCATTCAAGTACCTTATCAAAACTTCATCTGATACTGGAGAAGACTCATTGTGTTGGTCTGGTAATAAGATAATTTCCTATAATTAGTTTGGTACTAAAATGATTTTTTGTGTTGGTCTGGTACTAAGCCTATGATCTGATACTGCTGGTGGAATTTTGGTAGAATGGTCCTGTACTTTAAATTTTCCTTATTTGACAAAAGCACACTTCAAGTAATCTAGGTATGAGTTCATTATTTTATTCCTTTTATTAAGAATCATATTAATTTTGTTCTAAACATACAGTTACTCTCATGAACCTTTGTTACCTTGAGTTGTTAAGCCTCCCTATCATTATCTACCGAAGCCTTCATGTTCACCCCCATATTCTAAAAACCATTCACAATGTATTAAAATTCCTTCGTGGAGTGGTTTTTATGATTGAGTAAATGACAATCATACCTTAAGTAGGGTTGTTCTAGTGTGAAAATCTCTTGTCAAAGACTCATGTTCGTGTGATGACTACCACTTTCCATAACCTTACGTTGTTAATTATTGATTCAAACTATTGTTTTGGTGAATGATTACCTTATGGAAACCTTGACGTTGTTTTTTGCATACTAATGAACTCTAGTCACCTCGATCACATTCCCTGCAATCATTACAAAAAACGGTGTGAATGGGATGTGACATTATTTCTGGATGTGATTGTCACAATATCCATGTTTGCGATTCTGTGGAATAATTCCTTACTTTTCCTTACCTCTCCATCATCACAATGATTTGACTATTGTATTCTCGTGTCAATTTATAAACGCTCTTCTAGATGGATTTGCCATCCAGATGAGCATTATTTACCCATTTCACACTCTACGACCACCACCCTATTCACTCCTACCATCAAATTCATTATGTTACTCTGTCTTTGTCACTCCATTTTCGTAATTTTGCTTATGGTGATCTGTTGTTTGTCGATACCAAACCCTCATCCGAATCATGTTGCCTATACTTATTTTGAGACCTGTTTTCAAGTTGGCATGGGGGTTGACATACATGAACATGTGTTCCATCTTTATAGAGAGATGACAAAATATCAAACATGCAGAGAGAAATTTGAGAGGGTTGGTTGGGTTCCTTTTATAGAAAAAATCAAAGGATATCATGAGGGAATGTCCCATGCCTTTGCCCACAGTTATGATGGAGAGAGTGTCTGGTTGGGGGAACTAAGGTTAACGATCACTAAATCCACCATCGCACAAGCGACGGAGTTACCTTCTACTGGAGAGAAGTATTTCAAAGGCATCATCATTGATATGAGCCTCTGTCAGAAGTTTTTGAAGCCCGGACATATGGAATTAGACTGGAAAAAAGGCATCCCCCGGAGCTGGATCAAGGAGGAATATTGGACGATGCTTGTTTGCTTGCAGAATTTTTTAACTTGTGAAGGGAGGTATGAAATGAATTTCCTTTATCATTTAAGGTTGTTTTTTCATTTTGAGGGAGGACCACAAATAGATTTTCCCCATTTTCTTTGGATGAGTCTGAATAAAATGGTGATAGGGGTTAAGTCTACCTCTAAGAAGCCTAAAATCAATCTATATCACCATGGGTTGATGAAACTGATTGTTGTTCATGAGTTGATAAAACAAGACAGTAGTTGGAAGAAACTCCTCACAAAAAACTTTGCTCAAGAGGTTTCTAAGTCTGTGGAAGGAACTATGACAAGAGAATATAGTAAGGAGTCGGGCAGAAAGAAGTGAGATGGTATAAAGAACGGAAAGAAGCCAAGTAATGAGGTAAACCCTATTGGCCCAAGTTCACCAAAATTTGTTAGCAAATTGGACAAAGGAAAAAAAGTAGTGTTAGAATAATAGCTTGCACCTATGGTGGAACAATCATCCAAAACCAAGAAAACTCACCCAGACCTGTCCACTAAAAGAAAAACACAAACTAGTGAGAAAAGGAGGAAGAAACATAGGCCTGGTAGTGAGGATGGAGATATTGCAGGTAGTGTTCCAGAAGTAATTGTTGAATTACCTCATGAGTAGGTTGGAGAAATTGCAGATAGTGTTCCAGAAATGATTGTTGAAGTACCTCAAGAAAAGGTTGAAGAATTAGAAAAGACCCTTGAATTGAGAGTCAAAGCTAAGAAGAAACTTAGAATCAATGAAGAGAGTGTTATGGAACAGTCCTCTAGAAGAAAGACAAGAAGTGCATAGGAAGAAATAATTCCAGTGCCTACATCTGAGTCCTCTAGAAGAAAAACAAGGAAGGCACAGGAAAAACAAATTCCATTGCCCATATCTAAGCCTAAGAAGAATAAAAGGAGACGGTTTGAGGAGAAAATTTCTATTCCTGTTAGCAAACCCGAGGAAGCATCAGGTCCAGCACACAAAACCACTTGGAGCATGTCTAAGAAGGTGACAATTCCTCATGTCCCTTCTTGTCCAGAGGATCCAGTTGACATTTCGACCTCACCAGAGCAAGAAGATATGTATGTAGCAACTATTACTGAAACTGAGGAGTTAGTAACATAGACACTGAAGGATTTAAGGAGGGAATTTGAAGTCGGGGAGGATATAACTGAGCAAGAAGCACTTGAGCCTATCATTTTTTTGACCAAACATCAGTTGGTGTCAAAAGTTGAAAAACTTATAAAACATAATGAAGAATTGAAGCAAGAAGTGGAAGAGTTTAAAGTTTTGGACAAACACATCAAGAAAGAATATGCATAGTTGAAGGAGAATAATTGAAGGTTACAGGATGAGCATGACGAGATCTCTTCCAAGCTCAATAAGGTTATGTGCCTGATACATTACACATGAGTTATTAAGAGGGATCTTAAGGATGAGGCTTCAGGTTTTGATATTTTAAAACCAATGATTAGGCAGGATGGAAGACAACACTAGTTTTGCAATTTTGAGGACCAGTTCAACCATTTTTAAATGAGGACATGCAATGACTTGGGCATGGGGGAAATGTTGGGTTTCCTTTTTTATGCCTCCAATTACCTTATTTTTTCCTCTATCTTGATCAATTTTACCTCGAAAATATGAACCATTTGCCTATTTTCTACAAAGACATGTCTTTTAGCCATCCTTGTGTATATATGAGGTAACCTATGTTTAAATCATGATTTATGAGATTTCTTAATTATTGGGATTGAATAATTGATGTTAAATTCTCTCTAATTACTTTTTTTTTATCCAAGCAGACCTTATGACACAACTCCTACTCATTTAGTACCCATTTCGGTGTTCATCCAGTATTCAATCCATCTGGTACCTATTTTTGCGCTCATCTGGTACCTATTCTTATGTTTGTCCGGTACCTATTTGTATACTAGTCTAGTACCGATATATTTGACCATGTGCATCCGGTACCAATCTTCCTGCTCCAGTTGTGCACATCCGGTACTAGTTCCGCATCTACAAGCTTGGGTGTTTGAATGAATCTTCTTTCGATGGGTCCAAGAAGTTTGTTGGATAAAACATCCTTTGTTCGTTGAAAACCACTATACACTTCATCCTCATTCACTTCGTGTCATGAGGATGAATTTTTTCCCATGAAAAATGATACATCAATCAATTGTAATTTTTGTGCAGACATTTGATGTTATTTCCATATTTTGATTGTAACGATTAGTACTCTTTAAAAGAGAGGGCCTTGTAGATGATAG
This sequence comes from Picea mariana, assembly GCA_032191745.1. Taxonomy (NCBI): domain Eukaryota; kingdom Viridiplantae; phylum Streptophyta; class Pinopsida; order Pinales; family Pinaceae; genus Picea; species Picea mariana. The sequence goes on along the minus strand of JASDQU010101149.1, from coordinate 86,211 downwards.
AAGTACAGAGATATATTTATGCATTGTTATGATGCATACTTGACTTTCTGAAAACTGTTGATTGTACCCATGTTTCTGAAGTAATGATATAAATTGCAGTTCATGGAATTTATGTGTGTGATTAAACCTTTTGTTCTGTAAGTTTATTTTAAAGCTATCTTGTTGGTACGACAAGGGCCCACAGACCCAACCAAGATAAGCTTCCTTGTATTTATTTTACATATAATTCTAGTTTGTGTGTGGATAAAACCATTTTGTTTTTTGATCATAGCATCTAATTTTATTTATGTTTTGTTTCAGTAAAACATTTAACAAAATGCAATAAAGATGTGTGGTGATTTTGAGTGAGTGAGCATTTCTAGAGTGCAATATAGATTTTTGGAGTGAAATATAGATTTCTGAGTGCAACATAGATTTCTGAGTGAATATTTGCTATCTTTGTGTGTATGTGTAGACAATCATTTGCTAGATTGAATGCTTTAATGTTTGTTTCTATTTTGCAAATCTAAAGTCAATTAAGATCTCCATATCTCACCCTACATGAACCTATAATGGAGTATCTCAATACACCTAGAGTTTATTCCAGAATTTATTAGGTTATATCTTGCAAATACAGGATCATTCAAGGTCTCCATCTCTCACCCTACATGCACCTATAATGGAGTATCTTACTACACCTAGTATTTCTTCTAGGATTGAGTGATATTTCTTTTAAGAATGTGTAGAGTGTTATTTACAAATTGCTGCTAGATTAGTTTATTTAGGAAACAAAATCAAAGTTCATATTTCATTTTCATGAGCCTATAATGAACAGATTCACTTCCTGAGCAAGAGTCTTTAAATCACATTCTTGTTGAGACTTTATTTATGAGGTTTTTTTTTTTTTTGGNGAGGGGGTGGGTTTAAACTGTGTGAAGAATATTGTTTGAAGATTGTGAAACAAAGCATTAGAGTTGGAGTGTTTATTATATAGGCTATACTCATCAGACATAAGAACCATCTGTTATTGACACATATAGTGCCTCAACTCTATTGATTATGAAACCGGATTGACATATTAAATGATTGCAATATACTAAACATATAATTACACCAACAAATACCCACTTTTGAGATAATTCCATAATATTTGACTTTAACATTTTCAAGTTGTCTCAAATGTTATGTAACAAATACTAAATATAGTATAATAAACCAAAATACACACCATGTACATGAAATGTGAGCATGGAGCACAACTCCAAGATAGATATGAGAGATGATTAATTTACACAATAAATCCTTAAAGAATAGGAGAACCTCCTCCAAATACCCCAATACATTCATACATCTAAATCAACTCTTCTTTCAATAATGACTACATTATCTCTATATATACCTATTCAAACATTACATGTGTGGACCATTTATTAGGTTGATCAATATTACATACACATTTACCCCATTACATATACATTTAACCCTATATATTACCCCTTTGGGGCCATATCGTATACATTTAATCCTCATACATTCCCTCTTTGGGGTGATATCATTCATGGTCCTCCAAGTCTCAAGAACCCCCAATAAACATCGACATGATAGAGGAGATTTATACCCCAAAGGTTGATCCATAGATTTCAAAAAATAGATTTATATGAACAAGATTGAGGAGGTGCGAGGGATTCCTCTTTAGCTTCCAGTTTAGCTAAAGAGCCTAGGTGGGTTTCCTAGACATGAAAGGATGCACAGGAGCAAGTTGGAGCTCCTAAGACTTCATTAGAAGTAAGTAATCCTCGCAATATTTTTTTGATTATGTGGCATTGATGTCTTCCATAATTAATGTAAAGCCTTCTATTTTTAAGGAGGCAATAGGTCAGAAGATTTTCCAGAATGCCACATGGTGGAGGAATAAAACTCCATCATGAAGAATGTTGTGTGAGATATTGTGCCTATACTAGAGGGGAATTCAATGATTAACTCTAGGTGTTTGTACAAGGTTAATAATGTTATATATGACAGCATAGATAAATGGCCATGAAACCAATGTTTCTAGGTTGAATAAGGCTTTTTATTGGTTGAAGCAAGCACCATGTGCATGTTACACACGGATCTATGAGTATCTTTCAAGTTTGGGTTTCACTAAAATGGATAGAAATTCCATTCTTTACTATTTGGTTGATGATTTAATCTACTTATTTTAGTCTTATATGTAGATGATCATATACTTACAATAATCTCATAGAAACTCATATCATGGTGCAAGGTGGAGTTGGAAAGAGAATTTGATATGAATGACATCATCTTGATTCACCACTTTTTGAGTCTAGATGAGATCCAAACTCCAAGTGAGGTCTTCCTAGGACATGTTAAGTATGAAGTTGAGATTTCGAAGAGATTTTAGATGATTGTTACCCCTATTGTGGAAAATATGGAGTCATTTGTTGATTCAAAATAAAATTTGATTATCCAACTATGTATAGGAAGTTGATAGGTTCCCTCGTGTATCTAGTGAATACCAAACTTGACATTTGTTTTGTAGTCAACACCTTGAGCCAATATATGGAGGAGCCCAGGAAGGTTCATTAGGTTACTGTAAAACATGTGTTTTAATACTTGAAGGGCATAGTGCATTTTGGTGTGAGGTATGTTGGTGATGGAGACTTGGTGCTGCATGGGTTTATAGATTCTCAATGGGTAGGTAGTGTTAGTGATAAGAGGATCACTTTAGGATGTTGTTTAAATTTTGGTTTAGGTATTTTAATGTACTCAACTAGTAGAAGCAATGATTATTGAACAATCATTCAAGAAATAAAAAATGTAGAAAAGTAAATAAGAGAGACAATGATATATAACTTGTAAAAGATAACCCTTGTATTCATAATCCAAAAAAGAGAGTGCAATGTTCACCAACCTCTTTGAGGTGGGGAAGTATTCAGGCCCTAACACTCATTCATTAGTAGTTTAATAGTTATCGTTAGGTAAGCTTAGTGTTAGGTTACATAATTCCTAGTTTATCTCCTATTTATAATAAAGAAGATTCATTTGTTTATGCATGTTGTCATGTGCATTGGAATATATTGTAAAAGGAGGCTTCCCCCTCAAAGTGGATTATTATTAATTGAATATTTATCATTATCAAGGTATGGATCTACTCATTATTTCTATTATTATACCATTTTTTGAGTTTGGTTCGTAACATTTGGAATCAAAGCATACGATCCTAGGGTTTTTCTCCTTCAAATGAGTCATCTTGAAAATTTCACTCTAACTTGTTTTCGGTGAAGTTTCAGACTATGAAATTTTCAGAATTCTAAGAAAACATAAAGAAATAGTTTTGGTAAAAATTTCAGGTTTTGTATCATTATGATTTATGAGATATATCTTGTGTAAGTTAGGATTTTGTACTAGTCCTAAAATCAGTCTCAAACAAATCATTTTGGAATGTTCACTATAATTGTTTTTGGGTGATGGTTTAGATTGTAAAAATTTTAGGAGACATATTGGAGTACCTATGGTAGAAAATTTTTGTTCTAATGTGCTATAATTTTGGAAATAAAGTCTATGGAAATTAGGGGGTTTTATTAGTCCTAAAACTAGTATCAAACAAGTGTTCTTGGTAGAATTGCAAATATATATTAAAATTGGAAAGTTCAAATTGAGTGCCACCAGTTCCTTTGGAAATGAAATAGACCATATTATTATTTTAGGTATATTTCATAATCGGATCTGAAATAATGAACACATGGCATTCCATACAAGTTCGTTATCTGGGAAGGGCCAAGAATTAGTGATTTTTTTACCATAACTTCACGTGGAACATCAAATTTTGGTTAGACCTATGGAATTGAAGAGAAGAAATATTAGAGTACTATAGGAAAAAAATTTAGACTCATAAGGAAAAAAAAATTAGAGATACATTGGGACAAAGGTTAGCTAGAAAGGCAGTCTCCCAATTAGGGTTTTAAAGGTATGTAACTTACAATTGTCATAAATTTTGAATGGAAGAAATATTTTTGGTGATTCAAAATTTGTGATAAAGAGAAAAAAGAGGATTATTATTATTGTTTTCCTCATGGAAAAGGGTTTCCCAAAAAAAATCGCATCAATTAAACCTCTAGAGAGCTCCACCATGACTCAAGAATAAATTAAAGAGATACATAACCAACTATCCAAATTAAAGAAATAGATTAATGAATTGGATGATAGGTCAAAAACAAAGGTTGATTTGATTAAAAAACAAATAAAACTACAATAGATGGATGGAAATATGGAAAATAAGATGATGTAAGAGATGGAAAGTAATATAGATCAAAAGTCGGAACATATGGATGAAAATATGGAACAAATGGAATATAAGTTGTTGGCCAAGATCATGCATACCCTAGATGAGAGGTTCCCTATAAATGTTAATGTGATTGAAGGGACTCATGAAAATAAAGATAGTATTCATGTTGAATAACCTTCCAATAATAAGCTTATCTCAAGAGGATTTAACTCTAATAATGGAGCTAATTAAGGATGGGCTCTTAAAGGTATCAACTTTTCCAAGATTGAATTAAAGAAGTCTAATGGAGCAAAGGTATTTACATGGGTGAACCAAATAGAGAAATAATTTGAATTGCATAATATTATAGATTATAAGAAAAACATTTCCTTAGCAACTTTTTACTTTGAGACAAAACCATATCAATAGTATCAATGGGTAGTTAAAAGGAAGCCTCGTTCTTATCATTATACTTGGGATTTATTTATAAGAGCCTAGAAGAACAATATGAAAAGGATTGGGAACAAGACTACTTTACTCAATTGACAAGAATCAAGAAGTTAGATGATATTGAAGATTATAATTCAACATTTCAGGTATTGTCCACAAGGTTGGATAACGATGATGAACATTTGTTCGAAACTTACATGGGTGGATTAAAAGAAGACATTAATCATGAGATTTTCTTAAAGCATCCTAAAAATATTATGGAAGTTATGCAATGTTCTCATCATTTTCAAGCTAAGAATATGGCTACACATAAGTCTACCAATGGAACATATGCAAGAAGTAGAGATCAGTTTGGGGATCATAGGGAAACCCTACCTCAACCTACTTGAGTATCAAAAAAGGAAATGGAGTAAAGAAGAGAAAAAGGGCTATGCTTTAGGTGTAATAGAAAATGGTTGAAAGGGCATAAATGTCAAGAAATAAAAAATTTCACTTTGTAAAATAAAGATGGAGAGGAAATGGAGGCATTTGCACAGATGGACGAGGAAGAACTGGTGAAGATTTAGAAATTATACACAACATTGATTCAAACATGTGTGAAATATATGTTCATGCATTGGCAAGTTTGTCATCACCTCAAACCTTTAAAATTGTAGGATATGTTAAGAAGAAAAAGGTCATAGTTCTCATTGAATCAAGTAGTACCCATAACTTCATTGTTAAACTATTAGCATAGCCTCTCAATTGTTTTATGTATCTAATGACAAATTTACAAGTTTTGGTTGTTATTGGGGGAGTATTGATTGTGTAGGAAAATGCCACAACATTAAACTTAGTATGGGGGAATATAACTTAGAAATCCCAATGTATTACATTCCCATTAGAGGAGTAGATGTTAGTCTGGGGATTCATTGGTTGAGAACATTGGGTACAATTTCTACAAACTATAAGGAATTATTTATGATATTTGAATGGGAATGAATTCAATATGAACTCAAAGGGTTAAAATTTGCACCTTCTCAGGTCATCAATACTCATAGAATGGAAAATCTCCTAAAAATGGTAGTAGGGGAGTTGTGGTTAAACTTTATTCTATGGAAGTAAAGTAGGAAGATGAAAATATTCCGGAGGAATTAATATGCACGTTGGAAAAGAACCATAGGGTCGTTCAAGAAATTCCTAAAGGGATACATCCATATAGATATCATGAACATCAAATTGAACTAATACCTAGAAGTACTTCTCATAAAATTTTGTATAGATATCCTCATAAGAAAAAGGGGGAGATCAGGAAAATGGTACAAGACATGTTCAATTCAAGCTATCCAACCAACTATGAGTTCGTTTTCATCTCTAGTAGTGATGGTGAGAAGAAAATATAATGCTTGGAGGATGTGTCCTGATTATACATATCTAAACAAAATCACTATCAAGGACAAATTCCCTATTCCAAATATTGATGAGCTATTATATTAGCTTCATGGAGTAGCATTTTTTACAAAGTTAGATTTGAAATCAAGATACTACGATATATAATTAAGAAAAGAAGACATATCTAATCATATTTTAGAACACATGAAGAGCACTCTGAGTTCTTAGTCATGCCTTTTGGGTTGACTAATGCTCCTTATAATTTTCAAATCTTTATGAACAAAAAAATATTGACCCAATTTGTGACACCCCAATTTTGATCCCTGGAATTGAATGTAATGAAAATATGCAAATTAGGCTATGATCCAAGTAGTATGGTTGAGGGCCAAGAAATGTAAATGATCTACATTGAAGTTATTAATAAATAAAAAATACATTGTTGGTTGTGATACAAGGGGGACTAAAACGATGGGGTGTATGACTCGATGAGAGAGGAACATGATAGGGATATGAAGCCTAAAAGGGGGATTAATGCCAAATACAATATTATATTCCAAAGTAAGAGTCACGTGAGCATTTTTAGCCTAAGTTTAGAAAAAGGTCTCAAGAGTGGTTCTTTGAATGCCAAGTGGAAAGTTCAAAGCATGTATACTTAATCCTTGTGTTTGGGGATTATGACCATCATTCTACCATCAATCTACCTAGGGGGGAGTTGCAAGAGAAATCGAGTCTATCCTATCATGGAGATGAATTGTAATTCCATTGTGAAAGCTGACATTAAGAATCCTTGTAGATCCTAGTATTGAGATTTTCCTAGCCAATCTATGTTGGAGCCTGGAAACGGGTGTGATATCCCAAGGGATTGGTTTGTAGAGAAAGGGATCCATTCTTTGGGTTGTGCATACTGAAGGGAGGAATACAACTGGTGATTATGATGTTTGCATGGGTGAATAAGATAAAAAGTAGTGGGAATTGGGTTGAGATATTATTTGTTCTTCCTCGTGGATTCATATCTCCAGTTTAGGGGTGGCATGTTGTAGAAATACCTAGTGCAAAAATTCCTACAATTGAGAGGAACGTCCTACATCAACAACCAATTTGTGTAATCCATTGTTAAAGGTAAGTGTTTTATTATTTATCATTTTATGTTGTTTATGATGTATAAAAATGAATTTAATTTCTCTATGTTTGTAGTTATTAATTTTATATTTCTCTATGTTTACATGATTTGTATGAGTCTGCATGTTGTTTTTCATGTATAATTTCATCATATGATAGGAAAGAACAGTCATTTGGTATCATAGTTTAATGGTATGGAGAAATTGCGGAAATTGTAGAAAATATCTTAGTACCCCACCATTCCAGTAGTTACAAAGGTGGTTGGGCATGTTACAAAGTCGTATAAGAGTGAAGGTAAAAATGCTCAGGTTGTCTGGGCCAAGAATTAGTTTGTAGACAAAAGAAAAAGTTGCAGGTTGCATACAAAATGTCTGATAAAATTTCCTCAAGGAAAGAAATTGGAAGAAAAATCTAAATTCAAAATTTGTGGGGCTGAAATTTCCCAGGCATGGTTGAATTTAGTGGAAGATGAGTTACAGAGGAACAAATTTTTAAATTTGTAGCTACAAATAAATATTATTGGGTTAGTTTTTGAATTTGCAGAGATGACACCGAAAGAAAATGGAGAAATTGGGCAAAATCCAGAGGGGAAATTGGATTAAAACTGACAAATCGATATGTACAAGAGTCAAATTGATAGTTGCATGCCTGAATTTAGTGAAGTAGTGGGTTATTTACAGAACCAAACCTCTGAATTTCTTGGCAAACGAGAATTTTTGGAAAATAGGCATTTTTTAAAAATTGGAAAAATTGGAAATTTTGGAATTTTTTGTATGGGTGACATCAATGATGACGTGGAGATGCCAAGTGGTAGTAAATTTAGAACATGGAGGTGGATAAGTGTCATCATAAGATTCATTTTATAATGAATATACCTTGTTATCGGTTGAGTGTTTTCCAACCTAAAATGAATGAGGATCGTTGATCATGACCATCCTTCGCCATTGGATATTTCAGAGTCCAGTGGCATTATTAATATCATATCATCTCTATGTCCAAAATTAATTTGGTATATTGGATCAGATGGATCTTCGCCATTGGATATTTTAGAGTTCAGTAGCATTATTAACCTTCAAGCATCTCTTGGTCTAGAATTAATCTAGGTCATTGGATCAGATGGATCTCTGCCATTGGATATTTCAGAGTCAAGTATCATTATTAACCTCTAATCATCTCTAGGTATAAAATTAATATGGATCACTGGATCAGACACATATTCATCTTCCAAATATTTTGGATTCAAGTTACATCATTAGCCTTTGATCACCTCTGATTCCAAAATCAATATCCATTATCAGATATGATCAATCTCGGTTGTTAGATATTTTGGAGGTAATTTTTCATGTTAATCATTGGGAACTTGTGGTTCTGAAATGATTTTGGATCATTGATCTTGATGAAGGTATGATTCAGGTGGATACTGGTGGCCACCTTCCTATTCCACTAATTCAAAATGGTTCCACATCTTGGTAGTTTTTTTACAGTTTTTAGGGTCCCAAATTTCCAGGGTCGTTTTGATTCCCTAAACAATGTTTTTTTGGCGCAAAAATGCCTAATATGTACCTAAAGGAAGATGTTATTCCGTAAATAATGTGTAATTCTTGGCTAGACCTTTCTGACAGGGTACTGAGTTCCCCAAATGAATATCATATGCAAAAGTTGCACCCCCGGGAAGTTGACATATCAACTAACCACATTAGGGCCCACAAAAATTTTGGCATTTCATCCTCTGGGGTTAGGTTTTGGATGTTTAGGGTTTTCTCATTGATGCTTTATGTTAAAAGGCCTATTATACCTATTTTTTATTATCTTCTTGTGAATGAGTGTAGTCGTCACATCCCTCTATTCAAAGATAAGATACCACCATTATAGATAGCTTGTGTGCTTTTAATTTTACAGTCTTTTGTATTCTAGACAATCATTAATAGAATTTGAGTTTAATTGTATTATTTTGTTTCTTGCAATATCCTTATCAGTTTTTCCTTGTTATATCTCTTCCTTCGTGTAATTATCAATATAATATGGATCAGTGGTATACGAGAAATATTCTCTTTGTTGTTATTTTTGCATGTCCCCAACGAGTTCAGGTTGTCGAGAGTTGGGTCTCAAACTAGTTGAGCTTGGGGAAGAACAATCCTACTATCCCAAGCAGTCTCCAATGGAAAAATAAAAGAGAGACAATGAAAAAGGATATCCTATCAAACTATTGCTCGAGGAATCCCTCGTGCAATTGAGGAATAAGATGATGGATAATTTCACCCAGATCCTTCGATGGTTTCCAACAACAACGGATGCACCTTCAACCAGAAGTCATTTTGGAGGTGAGATGCCATTTAAGGTACAAGTTAATTTTGATATTCCTTTATTTGAAGGCCAGATAGATTCCAATGCTTTGGGAAAATGGTTAATTCTGATAGAGGGTTATTTCTCTATCCAAATTTTTTCCAATAGTGAAAAAATCACCTTCACACTCCTTAAACTACCCCTTCTCCATGTCAAATATTGGTGGGAGACTTACTGTGAGAAATATGTCGAAGATGAGTATGAAATTTTTGGGATAGGACCCATTTGGGTGGCTTTTGTTGATTCCCTCAAGGATAAATACTACCATGTTGGAAACTATGATGATCAATACACAAGATGGACAACTTTTTGTCAATAGAGAGACCAAATGGTGCCAGAGTACACCAACATATTCCATACCTTGTGCACAAATATGGGTATTAAATACTCTGAGCAACACCTGGTCTTGAAGTACTGCAGTGGACTACAAAGGTACATCCAAACATATATGGATATCTTAGACATCTCATCATTGAGATCTACTTAGAAATATGTTGTCAAGATCAAGCAAAAGTTCAAGAAAAAGAATAAGAGGGATTTTAGTTTTGCAAACCTATCGCAACAGAAGCAAGGATAGAGAAAGGATGGCCAACCCCAAGACAACCAGTCCAAGCCACAAGAAAATAAGGGTAATAGGAAGTCGAAGAAGGAAACTGGAAAGTGGTGTGAGTTACACAAAATCCCTTGGCACAACGCTGATGAATATCGCTCCAAACAATTATTATTGGCTAATAATAAATCCTCAGATTCAAATGTCGAATCAAACTCTGATTCAAAACTGGATAAGTAAAAATGGATCATTGAAGTAGAACCCAATGTCACCATCATTGCCACAAAAGTCCAATTAGAGGAGCCAGAGGAGCCTGAAGAAGGGGAGTTCCTCTTCCACTCATATGTGTGGGTGAAGGGGACCCGTTGATGAGCCTAAATATTTCCTATCTCAAAGGATAATCATAGGCACATTTTTCCACCATGATGTGACTAAATATTTTCTTTTTGACAATATTTAATAGTAATTCATGAATATTTTTTCATGTTGCTTAGTGAATAAGTTTTGAGGTGTAATTTTGTGTATATCGTACCTTTTTTATCTTATGCATATGAAAAAGAGTCTGTGTAGAATCGAATAGGTCAAACCCCTTAAGAGAAGGAGGATTCAAAGAATCAAGAGATTTTGTTTCCTTAATAGCACTGTCATCCAAGAATCAAGGGACTTTGTCCCCCACCTACCTCTAGAGCGCTCTTAGTTCACTCATAACCACTCCTTGCAAGAAACAGTTCAAGAATTAGATGAAATTAACTGAGATATCATATTCCTCCATTTACTCCTCAATTCAAGTGAAGAGGTCGAGCTTTCAAGGATCTAAATAGGCCTCTAGCATAGGGAGGAAAGGACATATTTTCTAATATTGTATTGAGCTTTTGTTCTAAAGACTTTTTGTTGGAAACTTGGAGCCTTTTCTCTTGATGTACTCTTGATTTTGATGAAATAAAGATGGCCATGTTCTAATCGTATTAGATTTTTTTTAAGGTTCCTTGTGCTTCTTGGGTAGGTCTTTCTCAAGAGGGATCAAGGACCCTGTCATAATTTCCCTTTTTATTGTATGTTTAATAAGTTATAAATTAGTATTTCATTCTCTCTTGAATATTAATATAGTCATGCATGATTAATTTTGATTTATGTCAATTTATTATTAACTGGTTAGCTTCAACATGTATCTTGTAGAAAGAGTCAATAGTCTATTGGGATGCCCTTGGGTGTCTTTTCAAGGCTGAAAACTTCAGTTTTTCCTCATTGTATTTTAGTCTAGCTTTGTCAATGATTTTGAAGACTCCTGCTAACTTCTTAAGACTCTTTTTGGCTTCTTGTAGGACTGTTATAGTTCCTATAGAAAATTCATGTAGGATTCTTTTAGCTCTAGACATCAATTTCTCTTAATATTTTTTTCATGAAAGTAGAAATAGGCAATGAAATAACATATGGCTTGTTGATGATTCAAGGGTTATTTATAAATTAGCTTATTTTTCCTATGCAATAGTTCAACTTCTTTGAATGCAATTTCCTATCATATAAAATAATTAGTTCATTCTTTACATTCAATTTAATCTTTCCATTGTTAAATATGATTTATTTTATGCCAATTGATTAGATATCCTTTATTGTAACTTAGATCAATTGTTCTTTAAAGTTGTTGTGCTTTCATTCAAGAAATAGTTCAAAGTTTATTTTTGCAATTTCAATTCCCTGTACATTCTCATGCAATTAAACCCCTTAATCAATCTTAGACCTATAATACTGTCAATGAATATTGCATATACTTTTCACAACACCTCTTAAGTTTTTATGAACCCCAGGGTTGACAAGTAAAGTAACAAGCCAAGGAGGATGTAGCATTAGTGTTGTTATTCCTAGACCCACCACCACCCTCCATTTCATTGTTGATAGCGGTAACCGGGAGAACCTAATCTCAGCAGAGGTCATCAACAAGTTGAACCTAACAACAATGTTTCATATTCATCCATACACCATCAGTTGGCTCATCCAGGGATGAGACATCCGTGTAAGCCAACAATGTCACCTGCACTATGGCATCAAACCCTTCAAAAACAAGGTATTGTGTGATGTTTCCCCCCTTGAATTTTGTGATGTTCTCTTAGGAAAACTATATATGTGGAAGTGTCATGTTGTTTATGAATATAGGCACCATAGTGTCATTATTACTTTTAAAGGTCAACTTTAAAGGGTACCAGAGGCAGTCCCAATTACTGCAGTCTCTTTGATATCCACGAAGCAGTGAAGAAATGTGATCTCTCAGATCGGGATATTTGTCCTCTTATGGTCCGATTGGAAGGTGAACGAAAGGTCAATGCAACTGCCAAAACCTCTGCATGAGGTCTCTCTACATAGCAGTAGAAGGTGGAAAATATAGTAGAATATCACAAAGACATATTTTTCTCTCCTATTGGGGTGCCTTTGCATTATCAAGTAAAGCACTCAATTGATTTGACACTTGGTGCTCCTTTTCCTAATGGCCCTATATACATGTGATATGTTATGGAGAATGAAGAAATCAAACGTCGGATCCAAGAACTAATTCCAAAGGACCACATAAGACCAATATCCTCAACTTGCAGGATCCCAATTGTTTTGGTAAATAAGAAGGACAAGACACGATGACTTTGTATTGATCACAGAGCCCTGAACAACATCACAGTCAAGAATTGGTACCCAATCCCCCAAATTGATGATTTTATCAATTAGCTCAAGGGAGACAAAATTTTTAGTAATATTGATCTAAATTCAAGCTACAACCAGGTGTCGATTGAGCAAACCGATGTATGGAAGACAACCTTCAAGTCTAAAGAAGGTCTCTTTGAGTGGTTGGTCATGCCTTTCGTCTTGACTAATGCGCTGACCAAATTCATGCAGATGATGGATGGTATATTGTGATTATTCACAAAGTCCTTTATGGTCATATATTTAGATGACAACCTCATCTTTATCAAAACATGGGAGGAACATTTGAAGCACATTTAGAAGGTCTTGGGAACCCTGCAACAACACAAGGTATATGCCAGTTTTGAGAAGTGCTCCTTTGACATGTAGAGAATCCAATATTTTGGATACATCATGGATGGGGAGGGTGTGCATGTGGATCTAGCCAAGATCCAAGTCATCTACGATTGGTCAGATTTGAAGGCACTGACCAAGCTCCACAAATTCTTGAGCCTCACCAACTTCTACCATAGTTTTGTATTGGGGTTCTCTCATATCACTTCGGCCCTAAGCTAGGTGACCAAGGGTGGAGTGAAGGACAAGTTTGTTTTGACCACGTCCCAACAAAAATCATTCAAGGATTTGAAATTTCACCTCTGCTCAACACTAGTCCTTATTCTTCCAGACCTACAATAAGCATTTGATATTGAGACAGATGCTTCAAATTATTCTATTGGTGTAGTCCTCACTCAGCATGGGAGTCCAGTGGCCTATCACAGTGAAACACTATTTGATGTTGTTCATAGATACCCCACCTACGGAAAAAGAGATGTAATCCATTGTGTAGGCATGTTGATAATGGAAGAATTACATTATGGAGAAGGAAACAATCATCCACATTAATCACAGTTCTATGCAATTCATGTAAACATAGGGAAAGTTACAGAATGACCACCATAAGAAGTGGCCTACATACCTACAAAAATTCAACTTTAACTTCAAGTACAAGAATGGAGTCACCAACCATGTTGCAGACTGCCTCAGTCGACCCCTGATTGTGGCACTAACCACAATTCTTAACTCCTACAAGAATGAGACATCCAGATGGCCACAATTATACAATAGTGACTCTAAATTTGATGCTACCTATCAAACATTGATCGCAGACAAAACAATCCCATACTTTCATCTCTAGTATGGAATGTTATGATATCTAAGTTATCTTCGTGTTCCTTCAAGCGAGCATGCAAAGCTAATTTGGGAATCTCATTACAATCGAGAAGCATGACACTTTGGTGTGGAAAAAACAATGGCAGTACTAAAAAATCATTTTTATTGGCCGAATATTTGGCAAGATGTCTGCAAGTACAACTGATCCTTCATTTCCTGCACCATTACCAAACCTACCATCAAGAAACAGAGTCTATACATCCCTCTTCCTACTCCAGATAGAACTTGGGATTCCACGGGATTCCATCTCTATGTATTACATGTTCGATCTACCTTCAACCAATCATGGGAATGACTATGTCTTCATGGTCATTGATCAATTCTCTAAGATGGCAGTTTTGGCACCCTACAAGAAGAGCATCACAATCAAGGTCACTACTAAGATCTTCTTTGAATGTGTTTGGGTTCATTTTGGGCTCCTACAAACCATTATTTTAGATTGATATAATAGCTTCTTGAGTACTTTTTTGTCAAACCTATGGTTGATGATGGACACCAAGCTAACCAAATTGACTTCCTTCCTCCCAAAGACTGATGGAAAAACATAGGTAGTCAACATGATGATTGTCTATATTCTGAGGATGTAAAATTCCAAACATCCATGCACATGGGATGAGAGTCTTCCTTATGTTCAACATAGCTCCAATAGATCCCTCCATAGCTCTATTGGCAAGAGTTATTTTTAGGTGTGCTTGGGGTTACAACCATTGGCCCCATTGACGTATCTTTTCCCATTGTAGTTGCACAGGAAGAGTCCTCAAATGATTAGACCAAGGCTAATAAAGCAACCAAATTTGTTGAGAAAATCCATCACATCCAACAACAAGTTCATAATATTTTGCAGAAAGCCAATGCCATGTACAAGCAACACGATGATCAACATCGGGTACCACACAAGTTTAAAGTGAAATATAAGGTATGGTTGAATTTGTAGAAAGAGATCCTCACTTGACCCCTTTGGAAGCTTCACCCACTCCTATACGTTCCTTACACCATCACCAAGGTTGGAGATGAGAATCTTTTGAATTAAGTATTCGCCCTTTCCTTGGATTGCACCTGATATTTAATGTGGAACTGATTCAACCATATTTTCCACCTCTCTTGGACACTTCGGACATGTCTTATCACTTTTCCCCTACAAAAATCAATCCTAGCTGCATTGAACAAGCAATAGTTGATTGGATCATGGACACTAAGACGAAGGGCACCCACCAATAGAACATCCAACTCTATTGGGTCATCAAAGCAGGGTAGCTTCTTCACTGGGGAAAGTGGATCACCAGGAGTCATACTCAGTAGAAGTTTCCCCATTTGATGGAGGAAACTTATGCAATGGGGACCATTTATTCCCAAGGGAGGAGGAATGATCCAGGTGGATACTAGTGGCCACCCACCTGTTCCACTAATTTAGAATGTTTCCACATCTTGGAAATTTTTCTACAGTTTTTCGGATCCCAAACTTAGAGGTTTGTTTAAATTCTTAATGAAGTGGATCTGGTGGTCCACTTCATGAGAACATCATGAATACATAACAAAATTCCATATATTCCATAATAAATATATTTTATTTACTATTCATTTTACATATTTACTTGGCATTATATGAAATACAATACATGTATATAAATACATGCGGGGAATGATAAGTCATGTTCTTTCCAAAATTCATGACTTATCATTGAATTATCATTTACATTATAATGTCTATTTACATAATAACAAACCTATACCATATTATTAAATAATAAGAAATGCAATAGAATAGGTATATTACAGGTCTCCCCCCTTTAAAAATGTTTTTTCCTCAAAGCATAGTTATAAAAGACTTATCTCTCGCTATGGCTTGTAATATTTTCTCTCGATTCTTAATTCTTGAGTCAATGATCATTGAGGACCTAAGATGATAGAATCCCTTAAGTGTTGACCAGAACTGTCGAATTGTAAAGGAGTCTACCCACCCTAATTCAATCTTATTGGAAATTGTGTGTTTATAGGGTTCTTGGAAAAAACTTGATGTATTTCGACTCCCCTGATAGCTTCTACTTTGAACACCACTTGAAGTGGAAGTAATATTCTTTAGAATATCAATCATTTGTTTCTTTTGATACATTGATTGGTTGAAGTATCAACTTTTGTGATTAGGATGTCGATAAGTGATGCAGGAGCATCTCTCTGTGTCAGCCAACCAACCGGCCAGCCACGTCTTGCGTGTGCATTCAAAGCTGAAGAGAGAGGCGCAATCCGCATTTAAATATGAATTAAATGTAATTGAATTGCTTAGACTGGTGAGCCATAGAGTCGTGCCTTTGCGCAAGCTGTAGATAAGATCGGCCATAAATGTTTGTATGGCTGAGATCTAGTTCCAGATGCTGGACTAGACAGCCCATTCAATGAAATTGAATAGGGTAGGTAGATTTGGAGGGAAGAGATCGAAGAGCCCCCTCAGGTAAAAGAGATTTCATATCTCATTTTGAGTAGTGGTAATGGTTGTAAGAGTAGATCCAGAGAGAGCTTGAGAACACCTTGTAATTACAGGAATTTGCCATTTTAATATAAACAGAAGCAGTTTTTCCTGCATGTTACTCTGTGTTATGTGAATGCCTGTGTGTGTTCCATTGTATGTTGTAGATGTATGTTAGGAATTTGCAGGAGTGTGTTTAATTTCAGGTGAAGGTCTTTGAGGCTTCACACCAGGAGGGTGTGACAGAACACTGCGGGTTCTGATAGTCGTGCACAGAGGATGCACTTCTGAATACAGCAGGTTCAAACAAAGATATGCTGCGACACAGGAACTGGAGTCAACAACTCAGGAGAATACCTCAAGGTTACTGAATACCTTGGAGGCAAGGCTATGTATGAGAGACACAGTTGTAGACAGAATTCTGCTATGAATTCTGTAAATCTCTTCCAAGTGGGCATTGAGCATATGCACAGTGGTGCTGAGGGAGGAACTATGTTGTGAGTTCAAACAGAAGACATAATCACTGAGGATTCTGAGAAGCTCTGCCAAGTGGGCATTGAGCGGGTGCATAGGTGCACAGGAGGACAGAACTGTTGAATGTTCTGTGGAAGGAAGACACTCTTCTAGGAGGGCATCGAGTAAGTGTGCAGACAGGCACAGGGAGAAGAGAACTCTTTTGAGTTCTGGAATTTGAGGAAGAATCCACTGAGGGATCTTCACAGGGTTACTGAACACCCAGAAGCACTCAGCAAGAGGTTGCTTGAGGCATAGGATAGCTAGGAGGGCATCCCAATGTTCTCCATCTGCAGGAGAAAGGGAAGAAGGGTAAAATCCCTTAGGGATCTAAGTACCTGAAGAAGCTCAGAAGAGATAGCACGTTGTGTGCAAGGACTCTGCAAGGAGTGTAGAATTTGAAGAATCCTTCAAGGATTCAGAGCTAAAATCTCGAGAGGTCAGTGTTTTATACGCGTAGTGAAGCTCAAGGTGAAGGATTTCGAAGAGAGAAGAGAAGCAAAGGTCGAGGCCTTTGAGAACTAAAAATTCTTCCAAGTCTGGGAAGAAGGAGTGCGCAAGTTCAGGAGAGAACAGCAGCCGTCGGATCGGCGGGGAAAAGAGATCTAGACCGTTGGTTTTCACGTCCAAAGAAGCGCACAGAAGGAGGAGATTGTGGATCGTCGGATGTTCACATAGAAATCCCGTTAGTCGTTGGATCGGGGGAAGGCGCGTAGAGTCTAGCCTCTGCAGTAAGCGCACGGGAGAACGGATCTGGGTCGTTAGATCTTGAGCAAATTACCCATCAACTGTCGGATCGGACAGGAGCTGCACGAGGGTTACCATCGGGATTTCAGCCATCAGCATATCAAGATTCTCGAGGTCAAGAAAGTCGAGATACTTCAAGTCTCGAAATGTCGAGAAGATCTGAGCCGTCCGTTTGAGGATACACATGGCGGAGATCGAGGCATCAAGAGTCGAGAAATTGGTATTCCTGTGAACATGAGATCGGGAATTACCTGGAACAAATCTAAGCCATCCGCTTGGGGAGACAGGTATCAGGAATCCGTAGAGAGTCAGGATATTCAGCATCGGGAAATCGGAGTTCCTGAGGTCGTGAAGTTTGGGACATCACAAGTCTCGAAATCCCAGAGAAATCGTGAGTGTCCATCAGAGGAGGACGCGTGGCAGAAATCGACGCCATCGGGGAAAGTCCCGAAAAGAAGTTGTTGATTGGTGTTTGGGTCATCGGGATATCGAGAATCCTGGTGACAAGGTGTTTATGCATTTTGGAATCGCGAAGTCTAGAACCCCGATAAGTGGGGCCAGCTGTCATCATATCAGAGAAGTGGGAAGCGCCATTGTGGGAGCCAGTTGTCAGCATAGCGGAGAGTCGGGATTCGAAGGATCGGGAATCCCGTGAGACAATGCATTTTGGCATTGAAAACCCCATAGCCCTGACAAAGGGATAAGACTGTGGTCACGAGGATAGTGTTCATGTGGGCCAGGAGCCTAGCCAGGAGAGCTAGCGCGTAAAGGGCGCGTCGGGATTCGAGGAATCGCGAGTCCTGAGGACGTTTGCATTTCGACATTGGAAAGTCTGAAACCCCGATGGGGGACAAGGCTGTGGTCTTGTGAGATAAAGGTCACGTGGACCAAGAGCTTAGCCTGGAGGGCTAACGGGAATTTGAGCGCATCGAGAATTTGAAGTCCAAAACCCCGAAAGAAGGATAAGGCTACGGTCTTATGCATGAGTGGTCATATGGAACAGAGGGCATAGCCAGGAGGGGCTAAGGCCGGGAGAGAGCACATCAGAGATCGGGGATTCGAGAGTACAGGGACTCTCGACATCAGAAAGGAAGAAACCTCGAAAACCTGAAACTGAATCAGGGAAGATCACGGCCAAGTGCAGAAGACCGTGAGGCAAAGGGAAAGGACCTGTGGATCAGGTTTTTAGCAGGGATTCCGGCAGGGGATCCAAGGAGTCGCTTTGGCTCAGAAGGAAATTGAACGATCCTTAAAGACCAGGAGGTCAGGTGCAGAGACACTGCGGGGTACGTAGGAGCATCGATCGCGCCATCAATAAGGCATCCTTGCAACTTGATCTCTACTTCTTATACTTGTAGATTTTTCTTGATTAACTTTTGGAATTGAGTCTTCTTCATACCTTGGCTTGTTTGTACTTCGACATTTGAATACCTCTTTACATTAGTTGGATTTGCATCCTTTTGAGTTGTAAGGTTGATTGGCTCTGTATTAATTGCTTTATCCATAATTGTGTTGTTTACATCTGAAGACTTCTTTAGTTCCATAGGTTCAATCATTGTGTGTTTATCAACCAATGATTCTTTGTTGATAAGTTAAAATAATGTGTTATGTAGCGACTTCTTATCACTCTTTAACTTCTTAATTTATGTGATTAAACTTCGATTATGAACCCTTGGGCGTAAAAGTTCTTCATCGTTATTTAATTTTTCAAATTCACTTATAATAGCTTGATTCTCTAGCTTTTCATCTTTCATATTTTTAATTTGTTCAATTAATTTCTAATTAAGGTTCCTTAGGCAAGAACTTTCTTCCTCTTTTTTGGTTAATTTCTCTTTGAGGACTTGATTTTCTTGTTCTAAATTTTGATTCTCTTGTTTCTTGTCTTTTTACTTCCTTATTTTTACTAGTAAATTTTGATTATAATTTTTGAATCTTGATATTTCTTCATTTCGTTCTAGTAAGTCTTTGTCCATTTTTCGTTTTTTGGTTTTTAGTTCTTCAATCTGTGTGATGAATTATTGATTTCTCTCTTTGAAGTAAAGATTATTTTTCTTTGTTAACCCATTAAAATATTTCTCTTTCTCAATTTCCAACCATAATTTGCTATTGATGTCTTTATAATTTCCTAGTACGCCTTTTAATACTAATGATTTCCATTGTGAGTTAGCTTGATATTCTTCCATAATAAATGATTTCCCACAAATTGGACAAAAGCAATTGTGATTTTTAAAAAAATTCATATACTCAAACTACATTTCACAAAAAGGGCATTTAGTCCAAATTTTAGATTTATATATTGAATTCATTGTTCACATTCAAATTTTTTTTTTCTTCAATATATGTCTCCTTTATAAATTTGTGTTCCTCCTTTGAATAGGTTAAATACTAATTCAGTTGCCTTCCAATTTAATAGAATGTATTAAGCGACTTTAATAATTCCCTTTATCTTTTAAAGCTTATCACTTTTTATTTAAAATAACTTTGTAACTTATGAAAAATTATTTCTTTCTTTTAATACCTTCTCTTCTTACTTTTCCTTTATAAATATCCTTTACACAAGTTAATTGGGAGCATTATCACTTTGCTAAAATATATTTTGACTTTTGTTCAATTAATATTACTCCAAAAGACGTGTATATACAAAGTTGTAAAAAGTTTCCACTGTAATTTTTTTTATATGGTAGAGAAATACCATGGGCCTGTACACCACCAATAGTAGAATCATAATTTACTCTTGTTCTTCCTTTTTATTTCTTTCTTTTTTTTCTTCTCCCTTTTTTTTCCCTTTATTATTATTTATTTCTTCTTCTGCTCAATATATGGTACCAACTTCTTCTAATTTTCTGGCAACATAAGGATTATTTCTTCAATGGTAATTTTTGATAAAAAAAAATTCTTTTAAATGGAAAAATTTATGAATGTGGTCAAAGACCTAGATTTCTCAGAGAAACTCTTAAACGATGGGGTTGGCCAAAATCTGGATCGAGACTTGCTCTGATACCAAATGAAATGGATCTAGTGGTCCACTTCATGAGAACATCATGAATACATTACATAATTCCATATATCCATAATAAATAATCTTTTATTTACTATCCATTTTACATGTTTACTTGACATCATATGAAATACAATACGTATATATAAATACACATGTGGAATGATAAGTCATGTTCTTTCCAAAGGTCATGACTTATCATAGACTTATCATTTACATTATAATGCCTATTTACATAATAACAAACCTATAACATATTATTAAATGATAATAAATGTAATATACTTTAGGTATATTACATTTTTCCATCAGAGTTGTAATCTATACATAGCCTTTAATAAATTTCCTGTAATATCATGCATGATCCAATGTTGTTCTCAATTGTCTTATTGATATAGGCGATAGAAAATCAAAAATCACCGCTATCTTTGCAGGATCAACCAACAAACTTTTCTTGCATACCACATGACCTAACAATATCCCAAAAAATGCATATAAAATATACTTCTTCTTATTTAATGATATCTAATATTGTCTACATCTATCAAGCATTAACCGCATAGTTTCTATGTGATCTTTCAGTAAGCTAAACACAGTCCAATCATCTAAGAATAATTCAAGAAACTTATGAATAAATTCCTTGAAGGCTGAAACAACTACTCTAGAAAAAAAAAACAAATGCATTCTTTAACCCAAACGACATCATTGTGTACTAGTAACTTCCCCATTCTATCATAAATGTCATTTTATGTCTATCTTCTGGCGCAATCTGGATCTAATGGTATCCTGAAAATACATCATTGAATGAGTAGGGCCCCTGCCCTCCTACGTTTTATAACATTTTGTTTGTAAAGGGGGTCAAAAATGGGTCATGTAAACAAACATCGTTCAACTTCCTTAGGTCTACACAAATACTAATACCCCCTGTTTTCTTATCTTTAACTACCATTGGGATTATCCATTCAGGCTCTACGACAGGCTCAATGATACCAACTTCTATCATTATGTCAAGCTCTACTTTCACTTTTTCCATGTACTTTAGATTCAATCTGTAAGGTCTCTATCTTAATGGCTTAGCGTCTGATTTTATCTGGATCTTCATCTCGCCTAATTCCCAACTATCCCCTTCATCTCTGGAAAGGTTGTCAGAAACAAATCTTGATACTCATGTAGCAAGTCTGCAATTGTTTCAACAGTCTCATCATTCCGATAGTCACCAATGTTTGCAAACTTAAGTTTCTCTTTCGTGCCAATATTCACTTTGCGCACTCTTAATGGCTTCGTATATGCATCATATTCGAGTTCTAGACCTTCTACTGTGCGTTCCCCTTCAGTCTCTAGTGCTTGCACATTAATTGGGTCTTCTTCCTCTTGATCTTCTTCAATAACATTGTAACATTCAAGTATTTCATGGACTATCATAGATTCTTTGTGTGCCCTACACACAAGTACTATTTCTATCTAATCTTCTTCCATAAAAATATTACTTCTAATGACTTGCAGTGTTACATCTACTAAGGGTGACTCAGCTTCAAAACTAAATGTTACCTTGAATTTTCGGGTGAGATCTTCCCAATTTGTTGTCCCTCTGTGCACTTCTAGATCTAGATACTAGTTCTTGGGAATAGTCTCAAGTGTATGTATGAGCATGTGCATCCATTCATGCTTTGGCACCTGTCTCCAATTTTTAATACATTGTCCAACATGATCTGTTGGACTGCTCATCCATGTATACTTGTGTGTAATTTCTTTTGTTCCAAATCTAATATGCATTAGTATTTTACAGTGTTGCCAATCCCCTATTCCTTCCTTGTGTGTATCCCACCATCTCGTTGGGGTTTCTTTCAGTGCAACATCTATAGCCGACAATCTTTGTTGTTCGGGTATCTACAACTTAAATTATCTTACAAAGGAACTTACATCAGTTAATCCATCAAACATTGGTGCATCACATACCTTTGTTCCAATCCAGTGTAAAGAGTGAGTAATGTGAGAACATCTTTTGGTCGATACTTCGTGCAACCAATGCTTCCAATGTTCAAGTCATTCCTCTAAATATAATGCACAAGAGTTATTGATTCTTCAACTAAGAACATCATCTGCAGTAGGATTGACGTAACCATCCATTCGTGCAGTCATATTATACAGGTTATCAAATTCTTTTCTTGCAAGTTCCACATACCTTCTTGCTTCTGTGGGGTATAATGTTGCAGTGAACTTTAAGCCTACTCTTTCAAAAATCATTTCTCTCTTCTTCAAGTTAATAATCATCTAGTTGTCAAAGGCACAATCCAGTCCAAGCATGTTGGATACAAATGATTTTTATCCATGATATCAATAACCTCAAAGTCGGATATGTTGTACACTTCATCTATGTGAATATTTACTCCTACCAATCTCTTGATCGGTACTATCTTATGTTGGTTTGCCAACCTCAACTGAACAATTAACCAAACAAACTTTGGTTTCCCCATCATTTCCCACATCTGTCTTGGAAGAACATTTACATCTAATCCTAAGTCTAAGATGACATTATCCATGCCATACTCTCCTATATGTGCACTCAATTTGAATTATTTGTTTGTCCTCTTCTTACGCAACACTTGGTTCACTTCTCTCCGTGTCGTAGGGACTTCTTTGTCTTGGGTTCACTAATCGATCATCCTGCACAATGTATTCAACGTTGTTTCGTCCTTCATCAACTCTAAGCAACTCTTTAGAAATCTTTCAAAGTGTTTACCTTCTCGACTGACCTTTCTGGAATGGTGTGATCATATACTTATGGCATATCATATACTCATGGCACAGTTGACAAGGATGCTATCTAATCCATTCCTAGTGTTTCCTTCCTGGTTTGTTGATATGTCTCTTTCTCTTTCTGTGGGTTAAATGATGTAATAGGCTCATCTTCTTTCCTTAATCGTTGCTCAATCCCCTTTCCTTTTTCCATTGCATCCACTCTATTTATTGTTCCGCCATGCGTAACGATGGCTATTGTGGGCTGGTTATCACACCCCTCGATTGTTATCATTTGTATGTTCTAGTTCTAGTTATGGTTCTAATTTTGATTCCCTCTTGTCTTCCATTTCACTATCAATTGAGGACAATCCTCTGTCGCATGGTCCAATTCTCTGAAGTATGTGCACGTTGTGCAAGGATTTAGCTAGTCTCTTTCTAAATGTCCCAGTTGATTACAATGATAACAAATGATTGGTCCTCTTCCTCCTGTACCAAATCCTCCTTGACCTCGACCTCTGTCGAATCCTCCTCGTCCACCCTGGATAAGTCCTCTCGGAGTATTGTATTGTGGAACTCCTCCTTCTGTTTTTGTAATTTCTTCTTGAATTCTGTATGAATATACATTGTGTTATCTCATTAAGTCGAATGCACGACAATCCTTCTCATCGTGTCCTACAGATTTTCAAAAATTACAGAATAAATTTATGGGCGTATTGTAGTACTTTTGCAGTAATCGACAATTAGTTGGATGATGTGCCCATGTCTTGCATATTTCACAATACCCCACTCCTCCTGCTAATGGGTTTGATTCTCTTGTATCCATATACTACGCAAATGTTGGGCATTCTTCCTTACGATGGCCTTCTGCTTACATGTAATACACCAAACTTGTCCACGCTTTTCGTTTTCCTTCATTATTTATGACAATTGAATCTTTAGTGCAACCAACTATGACTGAATCTATGCCATTCCTATGCCATCTCCTAAAGGATATGCTTCTAACTTCATCGCAATTTCTAATGCTTCTAGTTGCGACGTGACCTTCTATCGCGTCATAGGACAATGAATGTGTGGCAACAAACCTGCAATAAACCATTCTCTTTTTGTTCATCATGAATCTTGAATATTAATATACCTATCACATATTTAAACCTATGATCATAATCCCAAACTATCTCATTCTGTATTTTCTTAATTTCTTTCATCTCTGTGATATACTGTGACTCGAATTTTAGCTTCTGAAATTCCTTTTAATAAATTTTGTCCAATCTCTGCCAATGTCCTTGAATGTCCTTCCTGTGTAGTAGTTTGATACTTCATGTACCATAGAATTGGGAGACCTTTGAATGTCATGGCTAACTGGGCAATCTTCTGAATATTCTTCATAGTCCATATCATATCACATACAAACAAATGTTGCTCTGGGTCTTCCGACCCTGCTCCCTAGAATTCAAGCATTCTTAGTGTATTATCTTTTCCTGCCATTGTATTATGTGCAATACTTACCTTCAGTGATGTTGGATGAATCTGGTTCACTATGCTACTTCCACTATTATGAATATTGTTCTAACTTCCTACACTAACTACAATTTCTCTTGACAAAGTTCTAATTTCTACTTCAGATCTTGCTAACACACATGGGGTCGTGGGTTCGATACAGATTCTGATATGAGATGGACTTCCTTCTTCTGTTGGGTTGTACTGAGGATCCTTTTATTTCTCTTTCCTTTCTCTGTATGGTGTGATTTGAAGTACTACGTTGGGGTCTCTTTTATCAAATACTTTGTGCTACTCTTCTCTCTCAGAAATAGTTTCCTTCTTATTATACCTAAGCCTTTTCCCACAATGCATTACTCCAAGCTCTTCGTCTGAGTCACTATCTTCCTCTCTTGGCATCCTCAGTCCATCTGATCCTTATTCATCATTTTCATCTCTCTCAAACCATCCTCTGGTCATCCCCCAGTCCCTTTATGTGCATGAAGGCACCTAGCAATCGAATTCCATATTCATGACATTCTTGTCGTACAACAACATTTTTATCCAGGTAAACAATGCATTCAAAAATCTTTCGCACAAACTCTTGAAGAATTCCCTCTCTGTGACACTATAAGACTGGGTAAAATCTATTGCAGACTTTGTAATGTAACCCCTAGTATACTATTCAACCAAAAATCAACTGCGAGAGAAACTTTATTGCTTATTGTATTCAATTGTTTTATCAGTTCAGAGGTCTAGTTTCTCAGAGCCTTGGCTCGATATCTTCGAACATTCTCCACTAGCCTTTCTAACCATTCAGTCAAAATTATTGAAAATTCACTAAAGAATATTTCATGAAGATCGGTAAACACATACCTTTGCAACCATTGTTCATCGCTAAGTTGTGGGTTCCTATTGTTTTCTTGGGAAAAGTCTCATTCCTTCCTCAACCATTATGTGATCTATTCCTTATTCAGCATCCAAAACATTCCCCTCAATTACAGATCTTGTCATGGCAATAAAACCTTTTGTTGGCGCGCAGTGGGAAGACCCGGGGTTAACCATCAATACACCAACAAAACCATTAGACACCGGCCCTTTTGGCATCACCTGCAAGAAAGTGAAGTCTCACCTGAGGTATCTAGAGGGGTTGTGGGAACTAAGTTTCTACAGTGATGAGGGGAAGTGAGGCATTCATCATGTCTTTATTGTGTGTGTTGTTTTCATCACTTAATAGTTACTTATCATGAAACATTCCTTTTGTGTGACATTATTGTACTTGACATTTATTCATTTACCAGTTACTTCAATGTGTGACATTATAACAACATATATGAATAACACATTCAGATTACTAACTTTCATCATCATTGCGCAATATCAGTAACATATTCATAATACTAAACATTCTATGCTATCCATATCACACACATAACATCACATCAAGACACAAGTTTTAACATGATTCACCCCAATATGGGCTACGTCCACAACACCTAGCTTCTTATTAGTCATTTATATTCTTCTTATAGCTATGCACTACACTTACAAAAAGATGCAACATTAACCATTACTCAAACTTTCATAGTCATTCTGCTGCAGTGCGAACCTACCCCCAAAAACCTCAGTCATAACATCTAAATACTTAGTCAAAAACTCAACTCATGTACAATGCACCATAACCTTTCACTTATCTAACCCCTTATCTACCCTGACCCTTTAAATATTTATACATTGAAATAGGGCTAAGCATGTTACAAAATGTCCCAAAAACCCAATGGTATATAACCATTTTCTTCCTTTTACGCGCTACTCTGTCACGTTTCCTCCTATCAAGTCCTTTGACTCCTTAAAGTCTTCTCTCGTCGCGCGCTCTGGTCCATCTTCTAACTTCCTTTTATTCTTTGACTTATTCTGGTGCAGATCCCAAAAATTAACCAAACTTATCCAAAATACCTATCCAACAAAGTGACAGTCCTTGGGATACCTTGAACCTTCTCTTGCTTCCCTTCCTCATCAAGACAAGTGATTGTCTTGTTTTAGCAGTCTAGGACAACATGGTGCTTGTCTAACCAATCCATACCAATCAAAAAGTCATATGACCCAAATGGTATGATGTTAAAATACACTTTTGTACTAAGTCCACTCATGTCTATTGGAAAACATTTAACCAACTCATTGATCCTTCTCTTATCCCATGTGGCCAGTTGAACCAACCAAGATTTCCCATGCTTGCTTCTTTGCATGTGAAATATTTCAACAAGGTTAGGATCTATGTAACTATGGCTAGCTCCAGAATCAATTAAAATTTCTATGGGTTGGTTATCAATCTTACCTTCTACTTCAATCATGGGTGATTGGTATTCTTCTTGCTTGTTGTCCAAGGCCACATAAATCCTTTGCATGCTTCTTCCCATGTATTCAATTGTATCATCCCCTTGAATGTTGTGAACAATCCTCATCCTTTCTCCTATGTGAGGGAAATCCCTATATAAGTGGTATCCCTCACATCCCCAACATTTTATGGGGTGTTTTCTTGTCCTTTTCCCAAAATAATCTACCATCTTGGTCTCATTCTAGGATGGTTGTCCTTTTTGATATGCTTGAGAGTTGTTCTTGTGAAAAGGTGGCTTAAAACCTTTCTTCATTTTCTCTATATTACCCTACATATTGTCATTCCAAGATTTTTGGAAATTTGTCCTCCCTCTGCTATGCTCATAAAGGTTTTTTTCCCTTCCTTATAGCCTCCTCCAAAGTCCTAGGATTATCATAATTTATCTTATCATTGTAGAAGTAGGTATCCCACTAAAAAACCTTTGGATTATAACCTTCTCATCCTTTATGAAGCCAACATAATTATGCAATTCAAATAATATCCTCTCATATTCCTCCATTGTCATGCTTCCCAATTTGATTTTGAATAACTATTTCATCTTCTTATCATAATAATTCTCTGACAAGTATTTCTGCTAGAAATATCCTTTGAATTGTCTCCATGAGATCTTCTCCTCCTCAAGGTGCTTGGCCTGCTTAAGCTAATCCTACCACATGGTTGCTTTTCCTTAAAGGTGGTAAGATGCAATTCTAGTTTCTACATTTGATGAGTAATCATGAAACTAGAAATATTTTCTCATTCCCAACATCCATGCTTCATCCTCTATTCCCTTTCTATACTCTCCATCAAAATTCGGTGGCTTGAGTTTCTTGAGTTCATCTTGCAAAATATCTAACTCGGGTCTTCTCCTCTACCTTATAATAGGGGACACACTTGGGATGTTCTTTGGCCCTAAATATTCATGATCTCTTCTATTTTATTTACCTGGTGAGTTACTATGCATGCTCACACTCCTTGATTGCATGTCATCCCTGTGATCATCCCTTCTACCATGGGATCTGGATGTTGCCACTTGTCTAGTACTAGCTACTTGTTTTGAGCCAAAATCCTTTTTGACTTGTCTATGCAACATATTCATACTCTAGAGAAGCTCCTCCTAACATTTTACCATCCTTTAATCATCTTCCCTATATCTCTTCACTTCTCTCTATAGCCTTCTCATAGTTTCATCCAACTCCACATGCTCCACCTTGCTTCTTCTTCCATTGGAATCAATCTCATTATTTCCCATGCTGGCATATAGTCCTTTGATTTCATATTCATGGATACAAGACCCTTTGTCATCCTTCATATCTCTAGTTCTCATATAGGAACTAAATCTTCCCTCTTGTACCTCTAACTCTGCAAGAAAATGTGCATACAACAATTGTTGTTAGAAATAGGGACATTGCAAATTAATTTATTAATTAGGATACATGTCATTATTCATTTAAATTTATGAATAACATGAATGCACTAATCCAATTTTTTATTCTTTATACAATTTCCTCTCTTTAAAAACTCTCCAACGACTGTACTCATGCCTCATTCTGAGTTCTGAGAGAAAATTTATAACCTTCACAAGTTGCAATTTCCACAAATTGCTCTGTTTTTAATGCTGAAAATTTTCTGAGAAAGCGTTGTACTTAATTCAAAATTCAAGGTCAATAGATGCCTTCTCCTCCTCAATACCTTTCCAATGACTACTTGTTTAAACTGAGCTCTAAGTTGATGGTTATGGTCTGTAGAAGTTTAGATTGTTTTCTCATTTTTACCCCTTACTACTACAGGTGTCTTCTCTCCCATATTATACATCTTCAGGTAACCATATTACAATTTTGGTTCCATGGTTGTATTCTATGATCTATTGGATTTCCACATACTCCTCCTTTTCCTCAAACTGACTTATGAGCAAGGATTTATTCCCTATGGAAGTAAATTGGTCTCTAATTTATACCCTATACTATTTCAGCTATAACTTCCTCATACTAGCTCTATTTTGTGCCTGGAATGGCTTGTTGGAAAGCTCTTAGTGATTTCTTTCATTATAGAAATAGATTCTATGTGTACCAAAGGCACACACAATATAGAATTTATCTCTATTTCAACTACCTGAAAATGTTGTTTAGGCCTTCAAAATACCCTCGCAAGTTGTTGACCTTCAAAAATATGAAAATTTTCATAGAATTTGATTGTTTTACTACTGTAATAGTTTGAAAACTTGACATGTGCATGATATTGGAAATCCAGCTGACATGGCATGGCACATGTTTTTTGAGTCCATGTGTTGTCCCTTTATTTGGCCATGTCATCATCCATCATTCTCCTCCATCGGCCATCGACCAAACCTTCTGCAAGACTATTGGCATTTACTTTGCGGACTCTTCCCATCAAAATGTCAAATTAACATGTTATAAGGTTTTTCCACAACCCGCCGCCCACAATCCTATCAGTTTTACCCCTGTGTATATTTCTCGTCGGAGTGGCAACTTAACCTTGAATTGTGACTTTCCCAAAGACCACAATTTGTAAGCCTATATGAAACATCTTCGTGGACTTTTTCTTGTAGAGTGTCAAGTTACATGATAAGAATTTTCTATGAATCGTAGCTCTCAAACCTATTAGGATTAACTTTGAGGACTTTTCCCATGGAATGTCAAGTTACATGCCATTAAGTATTTTCCTCGACCCATAGCCCGCAAACTTATTGAGTTTAACTTCGTGGAATTTTCCCACAGAGTGTCAAATCACATGCCATTAAGACTTTTCCGTGACCCAAAGCCTGCAACCCTTTCAGGATTAACTTCGAGGAATTTTTCTCGTGGAATGTCAAATTACATGTCATTAAGACTTTTCCGGGACCCGTAGCCCACAAACCTATCAGGCTTAACTTCACAAAATTTTTCCCATGAAGTGTCAAATTACATCTCATTAAGACTTTTTCATGACCTGCATCTTACAATCCTATTAGACTTAATTTTGCATACTTTTTCCTGTAGAGTGTCAAGTTACACGCCATTAAGAATTTTTTGTGACCTGCAACTCGCAAGCCTATCGAACTTAACTTCATAGACTTTTTCGTGTGGAGTGGCAACTTAACATGTCCTTAATATTTGTTTGTGACCCACATCTTGCAAGCCTATCATGCTTAACTTCTCGAACTTTTTCCCGGCGGCCTATTTCAATCTTGCAATGAATATTGATCGTCAATCTTTGAGTTCAAAGTGATCTCAGTCATCGATTTACGAAACTCTCCAACTTTGTAAAACTTCCCCGATCCTTCAAATGAATCATGGTCGTCTATTCTTAATGTCAAAAATATTTGGGCCGTCAATCTTCCAACTCTTTAGTCACCATTAAAATGTAAAATCTAACCTCTCATGCCAAATTTAAATCTTTAACCTACATATTGACACCATTAAACCTGTCTTTGACTATGCTGAGGGAATTTTTGACTTGAATTTTTTCATAAATTTGGGAATTTCACTTTGTTTTCACAATTTTCCCCAAATCTGTCACGAGTGAGATTCTACAACAACTAATTTCTACCAAATTCACACAGGTCTTGGCCCATACAAGCTCGGTGTTGAACCTTGAGCTCTGATACCAATATGCAATGTCCCCACACCACTAAGCCCATAAAACAATTTATGATACCATTAATTTAATACAACGCATAATGCTAAAAATGCCCATACATTTAACATCAATAATTTTAAACATTAATGCAACTAATTAAACACACACACACAACCACATGTAATTTTTCAAAAACACAGAGTTTATGCACAACAATATAAACCCATAATATAACTTAGTGATCCAAAAAGGATCCAGAGAAGACTAAGAACAACTCAAAACTCGCAGAAGCAACTTAGGACGCTCAGAATGGCCTCAGCAGATAGAGAAAGGGAAAAAATTCAAAGTTCTCAAAACTCGGTGAAAATGACATCATCGCGAAGAGTGTGTCGCAATATTTCCAATGGTGCAAACGTCTTGTCAAACAGAGTTACGTATTGAAAGATATTTGTGGTCAAAGTTTGGTCAACCTAGCCTAGTCAGCAGGGGGATGAGTTAGCATCTGTACTGCTAATGTCAGCATTCGTACAACATATGTGGTATGAGAAGGAGGTGACACATGTCATGCTAACATCATCATGATGTCATCATGGTGATGTGGCAACACCAGAGGCTGCCACGTGTCACCCATATTTGGAATTTCTGGGTCATTTAGTGGACCACTAAGATTGTGCCATGTGGTAGTCCGTACAGTCCATACAGTGACATTGCAGGCTGAGTTGGCAGCTGAAGTGGCATCCATACCGTGACATGGTATTGACATGGCAGGATGACGATACAATGGTTGACATGGTCCAATAGGTGGTTGCCACGTCCCCCAGTCCTGGGCTACCACGTGGCAGTGGGAAAATGCCCAATGACAACCCGTGATCGAAAATTCAAATTTTTTTTAGATTTGGTGGGTCCACCAAATCTGGCGGGACCCTGCCAAATGTAGCAATCGAACCATCGCCAAAGTAGCAGAATGACATATATTAATATATATATATATATATATATATAAGTTACAACAGTCAATCCAAAAGGCGAGGCTCGCGGGATTGACCCCGGGACCTCCCCCCATTATAATGCCTTAATATATGCGCCATAACCAATGGGACAACGACCCCAAATTGTAAACAACGCCTTTTTTAATATTTAAAAAGTACATCCTCCCAAAGCTCGGGAGGAGGCATGCGTGGGTACGATTGGGCATGCAGTTCGAGGTAGAGTACTCAGCATTTATTGCAGGTTGTAGGGCACGGAAACCAAGACAGAATTCCTCTTGGGCCTAGGAGTGCCAGAGTCGGATTGAGATGTGGAGACAGTCATTTTTCGGTAATTCGACGCCACAAATTCAGTGGTGTTGTCTGTTTTATGATCTGAGCAATACATCTGCAGCTTGATTTCATAATGAGGTATACTTTTGTATTTTGCCAAATTCTTTTGCTGAGTTAATGAAAAATCCTACCCATTTGAGAGGTATTCCGCCAGGGACAAACTCCGTTATCAAGTTTTTGTGTTCAGATTTGATGCTTATGTCTCTTCATTATTGAGCTTTTCCTTCTTTAATGGTGCACTTTAATTTATGTTCATTTAATGCAATTTTTATAAGTCACTCGATGAATAGATCCTGGATCATGTTGGTATCAGATTAGTCATCTTTGACTTGAATTGTTGAGTGTGAATGATTACTAGGGCCAAGCATAAGCAGGGTGAAGGAACTCTTAATACTTTCAATCCCGAAGTTGGTCGTGCATCCCGAAGGAATAAAATGGCAGAAGAAGACAAGCGTGATGAACAGGAGAAAAAATTCCATATGGTCTTTTATCACATGTCATAAATGGTCGATCGAATGTATGGAGACTACGATAAGAGGATGAAGAAGAAGGGGGAAAAAAGGAAGCACATGCTGATGATGATGCGTCGGTAAACCAAGGGGCTGGAGGAGACCCTCATGAGCCTCCATCTTCACCATCAAATTCTAGTTCTTCTTCCTCTAAGCATTCTCTTCATTCTCATCATTCTAGCCATAAATCCTCTTTTAAGAAACCATTATTAAAGCTTGATGTAAAATTTGTTTTACCTATGTTTAATGGAGATGCTAATCCTAAAAAGCTAGATAATTGGATCCGACAAGTTGAAGTATATTGTCGTGTTCAACATATTGATGAAGAGGAAGTTAAAGTGTTATTGGCTTCTCTTCGATTGGAAGGCACCGCTCTCGTATGGTGGGAGAGAAAACTTCAGGACAGAAGTAAGTGTGGTAATCTTATTTCCTCATGGTTGAAATTTAAATCAGCGATAAGGAAGCAATTTTATCCATTGGGTTATTGACATAAAGAAATGATGGAATGGCAAACTTTAAGGCAAAGTAAAGGTCAAATTGTACAAAGTTTCATAGAAGAATTTAGGAAGAAACCTCTTGCATTAAACATTCCTTTGGATTCTTATGAAACTTTAATGAATTATATTGGTGCACTTCACAATTATATTTGTCATACTTTGCTCTTGTTTAACCCCACCAATCTTGACGAAGTTTGTGTGCAATCCACTCACCTTGAGAACATGGGAAAACATGTTCAAGAAGATCCCACAAAGAAACCTTCCAATCTACCACATAAGCCTTTTAAGAAGTTTAAAAGGAAGGACAAGAAGACTGCCATAGTGACAAGAAAAGGAGGAAAGCCATCTTGCAGTCTTTGCAAGAAAAGCAGTCATGATGATGAACATTGTTGGAAATTGCATCCAGAGAAGAGACCGAACATATCGGTGGAAAGGGGAAGACAAAAACTGTTGCTACATTACAACAAGATCTTGGTTCTGATTCAGGAGACGAAGGAAAGATCATAGCGGTTGGATTACAAGGTAAAGATTCCCTTCATGCTAGTTCAAATTCCAATAATGAATCTCATGATGATGAACTAAAGAGGAATGAATTATTTCACATAATATTTGTATCTAAACACACTAAGATAGATACATTATTTGATCTGGGTTCCCAAGTAAACTTAATATCTGGAGCACTTGTCAAAAAGATGGGTCTTGAAACGAAACCACATCTGAAGCCTTATCCTCTTGGTTGGGTATGTGATAAAGCAAAACTTAATGTCACCAAACAATGTAGGGTCATATTTGTTATTGCTTAAAAATTGATTGATGATGTTGTATCACTTGATATATGTGGCATAGTGTTGGGAATTCCTTATCTTTATGATAGAAAATCAGTCTTCTTTCGTCATGAGAAAAAATACCACCTTACTAAGGGGGGAGTGGAATATATTGTTAGAGATCATAGCATGAGGGTAAATACAACACTTGTTAGTGCAAGACAAATGAAGAGACTCATTGGTATAGCCCTAAATAGCTCTACACATGTGTCCATGGCCTTGGTCCTCTTACTTGCATTTTTTGCCAAAGCACTACTGAGAAACTCTTCATAAAAAACCAATTTTTAGAAGAGGTACGCGCCCTGCACCATTACTTCCCATGTACGTACGCTTGCTGCACCGCTACAGCTAGTGTACATACGCATGTTGCACGATTACAACCCACGTATGCTTGCAAAAGTTGCAAAACATAAAAAGTTGCAAGGAATTTGTTGAAATTCACAGGATATTGGAGGTTTCCCAACTAATCCACCTGCTATAGCCCGTCACCCAACTAAATAACCATCATTTTGGCATATAAAAGGAGGTGTTGGGGTCTCATTTCATACCTAAGCATAAGAACAGTGAAACTCTGCCCGATTTCACTTCCCCTCCTTGCCCAAGATATTGTTGCCTTTTGTGAGAAATTGCCTCAGCATTCCCTCATTAGCCCCTTCTTCCTCCATTTAACCCATTACCTTCCATAGAAGAGATCACAAGGTTGAGAGGAGAAGTTCATACAAGGTGCACTTGGAGCATGGTGAAGAGGAGCCTGGACCGGGTTCGCGAAACGGTGGCCGACTTAGATTGTAAAGGTATAATCTTTGTGTTATGAATAAAAGAATTACAGTTTTTTGTCCCAAATGATGGTGTCTTGAATACTTTTATTGACTTATGATTCAGAGTCTAACATCTAACCCTAACTTATATATGGAATAGCATGCTTGTATTTCTTTGTTTGTCAATATTTGGATGCAAGTCATCCCTGGAAGGAGGCGTGCAATCAGTGGAACTTCCAAGCGCAAGGAGATCATTACCAAATGTGGGATTAGAGGTATAGTTACCCGATATCCTTTTTCTTTTCTTTATTTATATTAGTTTTGGTATGTTTTGGGTAGTATTGGGAATTAATTAGCTTTTAGATGGTTATTCTCTCTACCTACATTCTGAACCCTGGTGTAGTTAAAGGGGGGTTATTTCCCACTAGCAGAACTGGCGACCATACTGGGGATAGCCTCTAGGGATTTTTAGGGGATTTTGAGTTGTTTGATTGGTTTGTTTTCCTTTCAAGTTTCTTTGAGTTTTCTGAGTCTGTCAAGGGATTTTGGTCACCTTCAGGTGCAATACCAGTTGTCTCTACCATGTAATATTGTCTGATATTTTATTTTTTTGGAAAGATACAGAGGTGTATGTGCCTTGTCTTGAGTCATCTCGCGTACATACGCGCTCTGCTCAGTAAACATCCCGCGTACATATGCAGGTTGTTGATGCAATAGCATGCGTCTCTGTTTAAGGAATTTTTTTGAAAAAGAGGGATTTTTCCTTTTTCATGATTGAGGTTCACACTTCTCAAGGTTTTCTTGGATCAATCTAGAGTCTCCGTTTACAACCATAGCCTAGTTTTAGAGTTCAATTTACTTGTCTTCTTGATTTTCTTGTGTTTACTTTTAAAAGGGTTTTAAGCAAGTTGTTGAATTGTGGATCTGCCTTCTTGGTTTCTTGATTGATTCCCTGCGATCTGCAGTGGGCTAAAGATCTGTTTCAGTCTTGTTTTATTCTTCTTTTTACCCCTTTTACTTGCTTTGAAAAAAGAAAAAGATTTATTTCAGTTTTTCTCTTTAAGGCAATTTCAAAAAAAAAAGATTTCCTTTTCAGTTTGGTAAAGTAGTTAGAGTTGGTTATTTGCAAGAAAGGAAAAAGAGTCTATTTTTTTTCAGTTCTTGATTTCTTGAAACATAAGTAGCTTGTATTCAAGCGAAAGTACGTTTTAGATTTTCTTTACAAGATCTTGAAAAAGTTAGTTAAAGAAAAGTTGGTTACAAGGAGTTAGTTATAAAAAATTTCTTTTGGATAAGAAGTGATTTTTCTTTCAAGTTTTATATTTTCTCCTCTTTTTCATCTCTTATAACATCATTAGTTTCACCACCATATCCCATGAGTAAATCAAGCCATTAAAAAGAACACTTAATCTAAAATAAACTAGACTTTTTCTATTTGTAGGGTCAACCAACTAGTTTAGGGTTAGGGCCTTGAATTAGGTTGGAGAGGAAACTCTTCAAGGTCGTTAAACAAACATTGGGGTCTGAGTTAGGGAGTGTTTAAGTCCAGTATAGTAAAATTTATCCGGGATCCCTCTCTAACTATGGGGATAAAAATGAGGTTGCGTGAGGAAAGGCAACAAAGATAACCCCTCCAAAGCCAGACTGAACGTAGTGGGGAACACATATTGAGGATCTGTCTTAGGAGTATTATCAAATGCATTTGCCTATAGAGCTCCATGGACCTCAAATCCATTCGAGATCCTCTATTGTCTTCCAGACCACTTTCTCTCGATACCCTCTATAGGTTTCAGACTTGTTATCCTGCTCATTGTGATCCACCCGACTGTCGACTATACCCTTGTGGTGACTGAGTGCGAGCTGGAAACTTAGTTGCCCATATTCTAGGGACTTATACGAGTGACTGCAGGGGTATACTACGGTACCTGGGGTAGACGACAGGTCACACTTCACAGAGTATACCTGGAGGGTGCTTCCATTTTCGAGTTGCACTTGCACCAGTTAGTTGCTCTAGTGTTGACTGGCGTATCTGTCCTTCCTACTAGATAGTTGACTACTTGATTTTTCTTATAGGAATTGTTTTAGTGTGTTCTTAGTGTTTAAACACTAGTTAAGCCTTACTGTGTCGATTGATATTTTCACAAATTGGAAGATCAAGAGTTATGTCGGACGTGAAGGCTTTAGGCCCTGTCGTTGGTTGCATTGGAGCCACCTCCGCCACCATTACAATGAACACTTGACCAACAAGTGTTGTTCGAAGCAACCGGGCTGCAGGAAACTATGCCCAAGCCTGCTCCGCGAGGAGACTATTCGACTACAGAGGAACCTACTATTTCTGACCTTGGGGCGGAAGCTCTCGGGCCAGCCAACCCTCTGATTACTGACTTGTCGGCGTCGATCTTAGTACAAGTTGTCCCTCCTGAGGTGACACCTTCTGAGCGCCAGTTATTTTAACATGCGGTAATGGAAGAAAATGATGTTACTTCGTCTGGGAGTCCTCATAATCTTGTTTCATCTACTACCACAGGGGGCATATTTCATCCTATACCACCTTCACCAATCCGAACCATAGTGGTCTCGACTCCCTCTACCTTGGGTAGTGGTCTGATATCATCATCGGCAGAGACTACATCTTCGTTTACACAGAGTGCGACGAGCCCTCCATTCTCATATGGGATGCCCAGCTTTGATTCGAACTCAGTCCTTACCTACTCCACCTTACAGACCATGGGTCTGGGGGTAGGGAGTTCAAACACTCCTGTGCAAGGGTCTATCGAGGGCACTTTAGTCCCATTTAACGTTGTCCCTTACGGTGGGGGTCATATACCTCCTCCATCCCCCTCGCTCAGTGGTGCTTTCCAGCAACCCATCGGGATGAATGCTAATTACAACTTGTTTGGAGCAGGCAGTTTAGGACCTTCGTCTTACACAACATCGGTGTGATCTATGTAGTTCTCTTTGTTTGGCACATTTGGGAACAATGCTTTTTCTTCGGTTGTCGTCACGGCTGGGGGCAACCCCAGTTTTGGGCAACAGAACCCCATGCAGGGTACTATTCCTTCACATGGAACGTCGACAGAAGTTTTTTCCTCTCAGGGGCTTTGGAATTCTTGGCAGGGATCAGTTCCCTTGCAAGGGATGTCGGTCGAGGGAAACCCCTTCCATGCTCAATGGAACCCCGGGCAGGGCTCCGTACCTATGTCCGTCAGATCGGCTGGGGGTATCCCCTTTCAAAATCCTTGGAACACACCGTAGGGAGCGATCCCCGCCCACACCATGTCATCCAATTATGGGAATCAACCGATGATATCCCAACAAATGCAATTTCCATACACTGGTTAAGGCCACGGTTTCTACCAGAACCCTGGCTAGCAGTCCAACTTTTCCTAGCAACCGGGTGCTATTCAAACTCGAGGACCCTCTTTTCCTGTACATAGTACTCAACCTAAACTACCATTTCTTACAACGCTACATCTGCCAGACTTGTCGAGATTACTTAACAACCCAATTTGTCATGATCCGCGTTGGCCCCCCATACTAACTAAGTTGCCCTCAGATATTCCAAAATTTGAAGGCAAGCCTGGCGAAGATCCAGGTAATCACGTGACAACCTTTCACCTATGGTGCTCATAAAACTCACTACGAGACGAATCCATCTAGTTGCGCCTTTTTCAACACACTCTTATTGGGGGTGTCGCGAAATGGTATATTAAACTTGACCGCTCGAGGTATTCTTACTTCAATGACTTGGTGATGGAATTTTTGAACCATTTCCAAATACCCGTGAAATACGATGCCAGCACCGAATTGTTGGCCAACTTTGAGCAGACCGAGATCGACCATATCTCCGATCATATCTGAGAATGGAAGCGTCAAAAGAGCTTGATTAAGGTCTAGGTCCGTCCGTCTTTCTTGATGGAATGGTTCCTAAAGTCTTTGGTGCCTTGCATCTCCAAGGACATAGCAATTTCTGCAGTGTTTTCAGAAGAGGAGGTGATATTGAGAGCGCAACAGCTTGAACTGATCTACTCTCAGTCTGGCATGTTCTATAATATTTTGTCAGATGTGCCACGGTCTATCCTCAACAAGGCCAATCAAAATTTTGGACCCCATGTCAATGGTATTGTGGGCTCAACACAAGGAAATTTCATTGATTTGTTGTCAAATCAATTGCAACAATTGTTGATAGAACATGTTGTGGATAGCCAGACCTAGAGTTCGATTGTTCCCCCTACCCAACTGTCGAACRTACACAGTGTACATTCGATAAACCCTAATTCCAATCAGTGTCCTGAGGGAAAGAAGAAASAACGGAACCAGAAGGGTAAAGGGGACAAAAAATCTACTAACAATGTTGGCGGGGGGGAAAATGGAGAAGAGGAAGACAAAGTATCTGTGTAACCTTTGCATGGAAGACCACCTGACTCATTTTTTCCCATGAATTGTGGAAGCTCAGAAGCTATTGGCACAACAACAACCTGTTGTGCTAATGAACCCATTTCTAAATGGGAAAAACATGGCTCAAGCTTCAGCATCCTCAAGCATGGAAGGGGGCAGTCAGGGACCCCTCGGGTCTACCAACAATAACCCGGTCGTGAATGTTTACATGATGAAATCTGAGGCTAATATAGCGACCAAGGCCTAAGATTATGAAATTCCAGAATCTGTCGAAAAGGGTAAAGAAGCCACAAACCCATTGATTCCTCTCCAAATTGAGAATATGGTGGGTGAAACAATGACACGCATTCTGAAAGGTGTATTCGATAAAGCTTCTCATAATCTGAACGCGAGGGCCACCCAGAGCTACTTTTTTGTGGAATATTTGGCACAAACCCTTTGCAAAATGTCTTCTTTGAAATTCCTCCAAATTTTCCCTTCACAGAGAAAGGCTATGTTATCCACCTTGGGATCAGTAGAGACTTGTAACCCGAGAGCGATCATTCTTATCCAACCATCTTGAAACCTTGTCTTCCTTACCATGTTTCATTTCAGATAGTAGTGTCTTACACCATGAAATATTTTA
This sequence comes from Picea mariana, assembly GCA_032191745.1. NCBI lineage: Eukaryota > Viridiplantae > Streptophyta > Pinopsida > Pinales > Pinaceae > Picea > Picea mariana. The sequence goes on along the minus strand of JASDQU010101149.1, from coordinate 46,418 downwards.
CCCAGAATATCTTCCGTACTGTGGTTGATGAGGGAACCTTGACTTGCGTGATATCATTGGCATGTTGGAAGGCCATAGGCCAACTAGATTTGTCTATGTTGCCTACGTTGCTTATGATGTTTGACGGTCGGTCGTTCAAACCACATGGAATCATTCCTTCTTTCCCAATGCAGTCTGGAGGAAATACCGTGTGTGTCGAAGTTGAAGTGGTTGATGCACCTCTCGAATACAACATGTTGTTAGGGAGGAGTTGGAATTATGCAATGCATGTGGTGGTTGCTACATATTTTTAGGTCTAGTGTTTTCTGCACGAGGGTTGGATTGTGACCATTGACCAGTTGTCTTTATCCCATATTGACCCTTCATCGGGGGCATCCACGATCCCGATGATTAATAATCCTCAGCCTGACACCGTCAACTTAATGGTTGGTTTGTGTCCATCATTGATGGGTATTTTTGATTACCCACCACCTTCTGGCAATGTCAAACTTATATCGGTTGTCCCTAAACAGCCTAGGGATGAAATATTTCAAGTGTCATCGTTTCAAATGACTTACTTTCATGATATGTGGACTCTTCCTTCCCCATCGGCTTCGATGAAAGGCACAGGGCATCCTAGCATGGCCATTCCCTTGTCCACGGCTAGATTTGTGTACAAGATTGTCTAGCAAGCTTCAATCGACCCCGATCTGACTCCTGCACATGAGTTAGATCCAGTTCTCGAGCCTATTTGGGATCAAGGGTCTCTTGTCACTATATATCCTTTAGACCTAGTCTTTCCCTCTGATGAGGCAATTCTTGAGGAATTGACTGGTCCAGACAGACCCTGGGATGATCTTCATCATAGATTTACTTTCTTCCAGAGTTAAGGAGAATATAGGCAGGAGAATTCATTTTGACCGTGAATGGAGATAGGCCTTGTCCTATTAATCCTCTGGCTATGCATGCAGTTTATGCTGAGGGTAATATGGCGAGTATCGTTGAAATGATTCCCATAGATATCTACAGAACCCCTGGCGTTGTGGAGAATGTTTTTCGTCAGAGCAGACTACTCCCCCAAAGAGATTCAAATTTATACAAATTTATTTAAGGATTTCTGTGACATTTTTGCCTGGTCTTACGAGGAAATGCCAGGCATAGACCCAAGAATCGTCGAACATGAAATAATGACTTATCCTGACGCCAAGCCCGTCCAACAAAAACTTCATCCGGTGAATCCTTGGAAAGTGACAGCAATTAAGGCTGAAGTAGAGAAACTTCTTAAAGTCAGTTTTATCTACCCCATGCAATTGATAGAATGGGTGTCAAACCCCGCTCCGGTTAACAAGAAACATGGTATGATTCGTGTGTGCATGGACTTCTGTGACTTGAGCAAGGCTTGTCCGAAAGAAAATTTTCCCACCCCATTCATTGATCAGATTGTCGATGAATGTGCCAATGCGAGGTATTTTCATTCATGGATGCTTTCTCAGGATATAACCAGATTCAAATCAAACCCGAGGACCAACATAAAACAACTTTTATTTGTCCTTGAGTCACATTTGCGTATCGTAATATGCCTTTTGGCCTGAAGAATTATGGAGCCACTTTTCAGCGGGCTATGTCATTTGATTTTCATGACCTTAGACATATATTTGAGGCATATCTTGATGATCTAGCATCATGCTCTCACAAGAGATCTGATCATCATGCACATCTCTGACTAATCTTTAAATGATGTCGCTACTATCAGATTCACTCGAATTCTAACAAATGCAATTTCTGCGTGACGTCGGGTCGTCTATTAGGTTTCATTGTTTCGACAACATGGATCATGATCGATCCTCTCAAGGTTGAGGCGATAGTTCAATTGCATCCCTCGTTCACAATACCCTAGCTTCATATCTTACAGGGGAAACAAAACTTTCTTCGACGTTTTGTCGTGAATTACACCGAGATCACTAAAGGGTTTATGCATCTGTTGAAAAAGGGAGTCACATTCTATTGGGATGAAGTTGCTCAACGCTCTTTTGAAGTGTTGAAATGTGCCCTTACGTATGCCCCTTTGCTCCAGCCCCCTAATTATAACAGAGATTTATTGTTGTATTTGGTTGTTGCAGAGCCGACCATCGACATGGTCTTGGTTCAAGAGGATGATCTGCTCGAGGAGAACGCTATTTATTACCTTATTTGAGGCCTGGTTGGGCTGGAACACAACTATTCTCACATTGAGAAGCCTGCTTTGGCAGCAGTGCATGTTGTCCAGTGGTTTCATCATTACATTTTGCTTCACAAGACCACTGTCATCGTCGTTGTGAACCCTTTCCAATATGTGTTAACACGGCGATTTATTGGTGGAAAAATCAATAGATGGATTGTAATCCTCCAGGAATTTGACTTGGATTTTGTTTCCGTGAAATCCAAAAAGTCGTTGGTATTTGCCAAACTTATTTTGGAACTTTCGGTCGAGTCTAGTGATATCACGTCGGAAGAATCATCTATCAAAGGAGACCTTTTTCTAATCACATCTTCGGACCCCTGGTATGGAGATATACTAGTATATCTCCAGAATTTGAAGTGCCCTGCTTCTGCTTCCCGCGATGAGCATTGATGAATTCGCCATCAGGCACGAAACTATCTCACACTCGATGACACTTTGTATCGTCGAGGTGTAGATTGTATTCTTCATCAGTGCCTTATCCACAAAGAAGCATAGCTCGTTCTGAACGATTTCCACACTGGAGCATGTGGTGGTCATTTTTCTGGGTTGGTAACAGCCCAAAAGATTCTATGTGTCAGTTACTTCTGGAATTCGTTAATCAAGGATTGTGTTGAGGGGTCAAGAAGTATCACCCATGTCAAATCTTCTCTCGGAAGATGCGGGAACATCCGTCTCTTATGTTTCCTATCATTATTGTTGGTCCTTTCACCAGGTGGGGGATTGACTTCACTACATGTCACCTGGCCTCAGTCAGGGGGCATCGTTATATCATCATAGCGGTAGACTACTTCACGAAGTGGGTCAAGGCTATGCCAATTTTTAACAATGACGACGAAACAATGACTCTTTTCATTTTTAACCAGATAATAGCAAGGTTCGACATCCCGAAGGAGATTGTCACTGACCATGGCAGTCACTTCCAAAACAATATGATGATCGAGTTAACATCAAATCTTGGGTTGAGGCAAGAACACTCGTCACCTTATTACCCATAAGAGAATGGTCAGGTTGAAGCTATGAATAAGTCTCTCAAGAATATTCTTCAGCGGACGATCAATTCTACCAAGTCAAATTGGCATTTGATGTTGTACTCGGCGTTGTGGGCCTATCGAATGTCTGTAAAGACTGCCACCAATTTTTCACCTTTTCAACTCCTATACGAGTTGGAAGTAGTCTTACCTATTGAATGTCAGATCTCGTCTTTAAAGTTAGCAGTGGAATTACTGCCAGACACTTCACCGCTTGAGGAACGCCTATTATATCTCGAGCAACATCGTGATGAAGCATCGACCAATGAGGCTCATAAGCAACGATTCAAGTGTCAGTATGATCAGTCCGCTCATCCTTGTATTTTCTCCAAAGGAGATCTTGTCCTGGTCTATGATCAAGACAAAGATCCCCTGGGGACAAGCAAGTTCAAACCCATGTGGTTTGAACCATTCATTGTGAATGAGGTCTTGAATAAGGGCGCTTATCGTCTGGTTGACTTTGAAGAAAATTCCTTGGCGAAGCCTAGAAATGGGCTCTACCTCAAGAAATGTTACTCTTAGGTTGGTTGCCTGAGTGACTTCTTGTACATATGTATAGTTCTTATATAGTTTTTTTTGTCTTTTTGTTTTGTGGATGTGTAGTTATTTATATCTTCTTTTTCACTGTGGCATATGTCAAGTGAATCAAAGGTGCATTTTGGGTTCGCGGACGGTGCTAGCCAACACACTCAGAGGCTTGCTTCTATAGCTTGGGTTATTTTCACACCTGGAGGCCAATTTCTATCTTTTAGAGGTATTTTTCTAGGTGATGCTACAAATAATGTCATTGAGTACTGTGCAGTGATAGAGTTGCTTCGTGACGCCTTGTCCCATGGCATTTCACACCTTCGAGTATACCTAGATGCTCAACTTGTTGTGTCTCAGTTAAATGGATTTTACCACGTATATGATCCTACTTTGCACCAACATTTCCTTAGGGTACGTCTCATAGAACATTACTTTGATTACATTACATATATCCATGTTCCTAGGATATTTAATCATATGATAGATACTCTAGCTAATCAAGTATTAGATTGGAATGTTGCACGCACATAGAAAGAGAAGCACATACATACACATGTACATACATTTGTAAAAAATGTGATCCATAAGACATATAAGATGTAAAAATATATATATATATCAAAAGTTTTATGAGTACATAAGTGGGCGCGAACGCCTCAAAAATAAGGTTCAGTATACGTCGTTGGGATTATGCCCTCAAAAAATACATGTATAATGGTGCCCTCGGCACATCTAAAAAGTCTATCCTATCTAAGCTCGAGGCCTATTGGCCCTTCCATAATGAACAACGGCGTTGGCTAAACGTCGGAAAAACTGGACCCAAGTCTGTGGCACCCCCACTACATGAGGCTACATGGAAGGCGACATATCCTTGATCTTGGCCATGGGTATTGTGCGAGTGAGCACAGTAAGGTTTATCTCCACTCATCTCAAAACTCTCTCAGCCTCTCAAGCTGGAGGCCCCCTCGCGGATGCTAGTCCGTCGACTGCTACTGGTCCCGCCTCTGGTCGAGGTTGTCATCGAGTCCTTGCGAAGTCTGTCGGGCGCACTGGTCCCACATCTATACATAGTAGATACATGAAAGTTAGTACTGTATACAAACATAAAAATGATATATTTAAAACCAATTAAAAATTAAATAATATTAAAAACATGTTACATGTCTCTCCTCGCTCCTCTCCAGGAGGCATGGGCATGTCAGGATCCCTGGAAAAGTTGATCCTGACATAGGGGTAGTCCTCTATCGCCGGAATATGTCGTGCTCACTAGTCAAAAAATGTGTTGTCGAAGGCCTCTATGGTCCTCCTTCCCCCCTGTCATGGCAGAACTGCTTCCCATCTACATATTGCTGGGAAGGAGGCCACATGCCCACGCACAGTCTCTCTAGGACTGAGACTGGGTACTCTCGAAGAAGAAGAATGAGCATAGAATAGTACCAAACCTGAAGTTTTTGTTATTGTGTTTTCGACACTATGTCAATTGTCTCTTAATGCATGTGAGCATGGTCGTACTCCAGTCAAAGATATGTGCCTCCTGGCATTGAATAGGACAATGCTTGTGTGCCCGGGAAGCCTGGTGAAGGATCACAGATCCAATAATCTGCCCAATCAATAGCAAGATCACTCGCAAAGTCAGACTCATGATCTTGTGAATAGGAAATTGAGAACCTACCTTCTCAGTGTCGACCTCACAGTACATTCTAATGTAGTCCTCAATGTTAAAAAGCCCAAGGGGAAATGTCTGTAGATTGACTATTTCCTCTCTCCTCGAGAGGCTAGTCAGGAAGTAGATGTCCTCATTTGTTGGAGTCAACAATTGTCCCTCTATCTTGAATGCCTCTGCATCCGGATGCCAGTAATCAACTAGGGCATTCATTAGCCTGGGTTGTGCCATCATAAAACGAAACTGGAAGAACTTCCATAGCCCGCATTGTTTCAATGTGGCGATGGCAACATGGTCCTCTTCGACTAGTATGTCAATATCCTCGTGTTCCCTCTCCCTCCAGTGGACATACATCCTGTTCCATGGAAATTTAAAGGGAGTTAGATCTTTCTTTTTAATTTTTTCCAAGATTTTCAGGGTGTATGTGGGTTGTTTTGGCCTCAGTCACGTATGTATGCGGGCAAAGTGTTTTATGCCTGAGTACATATGCGGGTTGTCCTTGGAAAACCCGTGTACACACATGGCCCCTCTTTTTAAGAGAGTGTGCCCCCTCAAAAACAAAAATAAACTCATAAAAGACTAATTGAAATGCAAGAGGGATGCATTTGTACTTACTTGGTTCAAGAAGAAGTTTGTTTCGTCCACTGAAGCTCCGAGAATCGACTTCTTTAGCAAAGGGGATTTTTCTCCTTTTGGGTAATTTTCAAACTGCAATGGTGAAAATGAGTTGTCAACTTCTATTTATAGAATTTTTTTGGCCTTTTTTACCACTTTTTGACCCCCTTTGTCATTTGTCCTGAATTGATGATCACTTGATTCTATTTCTGAGTTTCTTATTGGATGTTATGATACACTTTTTCTTTTGGTTTGGTAACCTTTTGGGGGTGGGTCACTTTTGGTATCCTTTGGTAAAAGTCATTTTTTGCAACTTTTTGCATATAAGTTAGGATTTCACCTCCACTTTCTGCATCTCGTTGTCTTTTCCACTTTGCCATAGGATCGATCCCATTGAGGTGCGACATGGAACTTTCATTGCTTCTCTAGAAGTGTCGTAATTAGGTGGTAGAGCCTACCTTTACATGGATGCCCTAGGTAGATCCTTGTTGCATTTTAGCATCCATGCTATCAGTAATGACTATAGGCTTTGGAGACCTTGTTATTCTTGTCATGGTTATGATATTGAGCCTCATTCTTTTGATGCACCATCATTATTGGCCTCACCCTCGGGACTCCCAAATGAGCACACTTTGTTGTCTTTCAAGATCACTTTACAATTCGAAAGCAACATCCGATGAGACTGTATTTATGCTTTTTGATCTTGTTTGGATTAACTGATAAAAGTATCCCCCTGGAGTCTTCATTAAGCCCTTTTCAGGCTCTCTAAATATGAAAAGATTGCCGAGAGATCTTATTTCCCTTCATGCTCGCCAAACTCAAATTTGAAGGCACATCTGTTAGGCGGTAGTTTACCCCTTTTTCGGTCTGAACGGTAAATTTCACGAATAAAGGTATGCTCTAGGAACTTCGGTTTGCTAGAAGAGTATTCTCAGGTGTAAGTTTAACCCTTTTTCGGGCCTGAGGGACTAAATTTTCAAAAAAGGAACATTCTCCTTGGTTTTGGTTTATCACCTTTTTCGAGCCTTGGAGATTACTTATGAAAAAGGAACCCCCATGGAGTCCATAGTTAATCTCTTTTCAGACTCCCTAAAATTGAAAATATCACCGAGTGACCTTGTTCCTTCACACTCGTTAAATTGGTCTAGAAGAACATCTGCTGACATGAGTTTAACCCTTTTCTAGCCTGTAGATTATAGCGGAAAAAGGTACGCCTCGGGAGATTCATCTCGTCGGGAGAGTTCTCCTTAGTAACTTTTATACTTTTCCAGGCTAAGGAGATTAAATTCAGAAAAAGGCTATGAGTCCATAGTTAATCTCTTTTCAGACTCCTTAAAATTGAAAAGATTGTCGAGTGATCTTGTCTTTCTCACACTCATTAAAATGGTTTTGAAAAGACGTCTTTTTCGGTGCAAGTTTACCTCTTTTTCGAACTGACTAGACTATATCCGAAAAAGATAATCCCTGGAGTCTTCTTTTACATTTTTTCAGAATCTCTAAACGTGAAAAAACTACCGATCTTACCTTCTCTGGGATCGTAAAACTCACATGGAAGGGGTCTCATTGTGTCTTGCTTAATCACATTTGCATCTCTGTGTCTTTGGCCTAATGTCGGCTCCATGTTTCTCTCAATTGAACCTTTGAAGCATGCCTTATATGCAAGCCTTGTAGCACTTCTTGCCTTTGCGACCTGACACCTTGATCCATGGAGGAATTTTTCCCGAGTGTCCTTTTTCTGCACATGTCTCCTCGCTCTGAGCATTAGTGTGTTCCTTGCACTTGGAACTAGTATGTTGGCTTGTGAAACTCATTCCTCCTTTGTAATGTAGCATTATTTTATTCTTTTTCAAGCTCTTTACAAATTGAAAAAGACAAAAAAATCAAATATCCCAAAAAGAGGGGATGAGAAATATGTATTCTTTTTTTCAGCAGCACAAAGAGTCACCCTTGGAAAAGGCACATCCTTCCATTTGTTCGTCAAGCATTGGGATCTAATATGACCTTATGAATTTGTTCTCACTACATAGAGTTGTGTCCTCCTCCGTTTATTTACTCTTCCAAAAACATGGAGAGTTTGTGTTTCCTCCTGCATCGTGAGCTTATGTCAATGTCATGCTTCCTGAGTCTGATCATATTTTCGTTCTTTTTTCCAAGGGAAGTTTCACCCAACCCGAGTCAGCCTTTCTGCAGTTTGTCTCTTAACCTCATGAGTCGACCATCTTGAGAGTCTAGTCAAGTCCTAATTCAAAATCGACGAAGTTCTCTGCTTGATCATCGAGATCCTCATGTCTTTTCTCGACGAGTCATCTAAGACCTCGGGGTAGTGAAGTCATACACTCACATTGTACTCCTACCTAAATTTTGAAGATCTTGAAGTTGTTGTTCGAGCTCTAAAGGCCTCATCTCCAGCTATCGGGCGTCATTAGCTTCTTGAAGATGGATACTCTACTTGTATGTCTTCAATTGATTTTGAGATGTAGATATGTTGTGTATTTCTCACGGCTACACTTTATATAGTTATATGACATGGATTTGCAATGTATTTGATTGGCAACCATGATTTATTTCATCCCGAGCATGGGTATGTCTGCCTCAGAGAGACAATTTTTGTTTTGTAGATGTCACCTCCCAAACTCTGGTCCCGAGCTCACTCGATCTCATACATTGGTGAAGATATTGTAATGTATTTCGGCCATCATTTTCTCTTCTGACCTCATACATTAGGGGGCATCTGTTATAGCCCTAAATAGCTCTAGACATGCATGTTAGCACCAAAAGTCACCTCCTGATTGCAGGGGAGGTAAGCCTAGTACCCATCAGTTTGTATGTCATAATGAATAAATTTAAGGGGGTCTGAATGGGCATAGACTCAAAATGATATCTCTTTAACTTAGAAAACTGGACCAGCATGCACAAGCAGGTGAGATCTTGATTAAAATTAAGTCAGTAAGTTGTAGTAAGGGTGAGTAGGAGGAAGAACTTGAGGAGAAAATTTAAAGGTCTGCTATGGACATCAGGTCTTCTAGCAGCCTAAGGAGGAAAAACTCAGAAAGCAAGATCCTCTTGGAGTCAGAGTTTCAGGAAACTAAAAATGCTAAAACAACACTACAATCAAACATCCATTACAACACAGTCACAACAATCCTTGTGAATCCTTCAATCATGAGCATTCAGTATCAGATGCATAACAAGATGGAGGGAGAAAGTTGACTTAGATTGAACAAGAAGTCTCAAATCAAACTACATAACCAGAAAACCAGAGCTTCATTAAAACTTTACAATGTGAGAGCCTAGCTCAGCCATCGACCATAACAAAATGGAAAAAATGCCTACATATACTCAGAATTATCGCCACTGCATTCAAATATTTGAGTCGATGAGCCTCCTATCAGGCTAAACATGCTTGCAATCTTTTGCTAGACCATGCCTACATTCCTTTGTCAGTCTGCCCATGCATTTCTTTGTCAGACGCGATCTTTGTCAGTCTGGACTGACAATCTGCTCCCACGGTTGGTCCCTTTCTGGCCTTCTATTTATGGAAGGAGATGATGTCTCAACCACCTTCCCCTACTTTCATTAACTGTCTTTGTTGGGATCAGGACGGGCGAAGTCAATGCAACACCTATCACTGTGATTGGTCTTTCGATGCTGACTGTGGCCACTTGTGCTTTGTTGGACCTCTGCGAGGAGATTAGTAGGTGGACGTGGAAGAAGGCGAGGAGAGCTGGCGAGACGATTGAAGAAAACCAGCACGAGACGGTGAAGGAGCGGTAGCTAGGTGGATGGTGGAACGATGACCGAGAGTGCGCGAGCGTCAAAATGTGAGCATTGAGGTGTAAAGGTGTGGGGGTGATGTGGCGAGGAGAGAAGATGTGGTGGTAGAGGGAGAGGCCACGGTGGCAGAGGAGAGTGGGGACAACCATATAGGTGGAGGTGACATGGGAGACAGATGGCGGGAGGTGAGAGGCGGAAGCGAAAAGGAAAATGTGACATGAAGGGGAGTGGGAGACACATGGCAGGTAGGGATAGAGAGATGAAAGGAGATGACATGACAGTAGAGAGGGGATAGGTGAATGGAAGACAGGTGTTAGCATGAGCGGACGGTGGTAAGTGATCTACTCGGAGGGGGGGTTAGACAATAAGAGGTTTAGTGCGAGGGGGTCCGAGTTCATGAGGAGGCGCCATGATAATGGTGGTCTTGCGCTCAGAAACCACCAACTCAGACCCCCCCCCCTCANGGGGGGGGGGGGGGGGGGGGGTCCGACATGGATCATGCGTCGTAGATCTGAATGCGCAAATCTTAGCCGCCCAGATCTACGCACCTCTTAGCACAACGTGCCCGAGCACTATACTTGGGATAAAAGGAAAAGGTGGGTCTTTTTTTTTTATCCCCCTTTTCATGCATAACTTCATCATGGTGTCATTTCCTATGAGAAAACAAACCCCATTACAAACATTATGCTAACATTAGGCTCCATGGGGGATAGAGTCCTCCCTGTGAGGCTCTAAGAACCATTTTGCAACTTCAATGCCTTAGTTGGGTTGTGGAGTCAGCCACTTGAAACAAAGGAAAATGATATTTACAATGGCATGAAGGAGGCACTCGTGGCTCAAACAATTTTTTTTTTTCAGAAAATGCCCATTAGCAGGGCCACCAAAAACTTCATCACCCTCCAAATTCTGCAACCTATAAGTGTTATTTGGAATTTTCTTATAGATTTTAAAGGGTCCGATCCACAAGGCTTCAAATTTACCATGCTTGCCCCTGTCCTGTTTGGGTGCATCCCATTTGAGTACTAGATCTCCCAGTTGGAAATCCTCTTTACTGTTCTTCCAGTCAAAAGCGTGCTTGATCCTCTGTTGATGTTCATGCTCTTTGTCCAGTATCTTATCTCTAGTCTATTGCACCTCTACCAACTGTTGCATTCTTTTGATCATATCATCAGGCTCCTCTTGGTAGTCTTGGAAGAATTTTTCCATTGGCAAGGCGAGATGAGAAGGAAAGATAGCCTCAACTCCATACACAAGCTGGAAAGGAGAGACACCAAGAGACCTCTTCGTTGTTACTCTGTCAGCCCATAGAGAAAATTTGAGTTTTGAATCCCATGCTTTCTTGTTGTCCTCTAGCAGTCTTTTGATGATCTTTATAAGGCTCTTGTTAGAGGAATATGCCAATCCATTCCCTTGGGGATAATAGGGGGTAGAATGAATCAATGCAATTCTAAACTGCTCGCAAAACTTGATCAATGGTTCAACTTTGAAAGATGTAGCATTATCAGTGATGATTCTGTTCAGACAACCAAATCTTGCCATAATATCTTCAAGAAAATCAATGATTACTTTGTGAGAAGCACTCCTTGTGGGGATAGTTTCTATACATTTGGTGAAATACCCTGTTGCAGTCAAAATCCACCTATGTTGACCACTTGAAGCGGGATGAATTTCCCCAATAAAGTCTAGGCCCCACTGTTGAAAAGGTCCTGAAGCTACAATAGGTTTTAATGGTAAAGACTTGAGTTGTTGCTTTCCAGAGAACTTTTGACACTTAATACAAGCCCGATCTTTGCACAAACATCAGCGAATAGACAAGGCCATAAATATCTAGCCCTGAGAATCATGTAGGCTATGGTTCTCCAGAAATGATGCCCCACACATAGGCTTCCATGAAAATTAAACATAATCTTTTGGGCCTCTTGTGGGTATAAACATCTCAAAAGCACTCCTAGAGGGTCTTTCCAATACAAGACCCAATCAATAAGGCAATATCTAATTGCTTTGAGCTTTAAATCTCTTGCCTTACTTTTTCCCATATTGTCAAGGGGTCGCAACTTTTGCAGAAAAAATATAATGTCTTTATATCACGTACATTTTTCCAATGGAGGGTTGTCCTGAGAAATTTTATCAAACAACTCAGCTTGATGATTTTCTGATCTAGTTTTGATAAAGTTGACCCCCAAATCTTTGCAATTAGACTCAACCAGTAGCTTGGCTAAACCTTGGCCTTTAACTAGTTTGGTGGGCTTTATTTCCAGATCAAATTCAAGGATTTTGGCAATCCACTTACTCCTTCTTCCGTCTATGTTAGGCTGAATGAGAATGTCTTTCACAGAAGCTGAAGGAACATATGCAATAACTTTTGAATGCAGGACATAGATTCTGAAATCCTTGAGGGATTTTACCAAAGCATAGGCCTATTTTCCCATGATTTCATACTTTATTTCAGTGTCCCTTAGTGCTATGCTGAAAAAGGAGATAGGTTGCTCCATCCCTTTGGCATTCTTCTACAATAAAACAACTGCTATTGTATCAAAAGAAGCAAAGGAAAAAATCAAAAAGTATTTGGAGTAGTCAGGAATGATGAGCACAGGTGCCTCGGTCAATGCCTTCTTGATTTGGTCAAAGGAATCTCTAGACTCATCAGTCCATTTTACTTCATTCCCCTTTTTTAGCATGGTTGTAATATGCTTTACCAATTCAACAAAATTTGAAACAAAACTTCTTAAAAAGTTGATTTTGCCCAAGAAAGACTGAACTTCCTTCTTGGATCAGGGAAGTGACAAGGTCTGGATAGCTTCTACCCTGCTTGAATCAATTCTAACCCCCTCAGCTGATACTATGTGCCCCAACAATTTTCCCTCCTGCATGGAAAATAAAGACTTTTTGGGATTTAGGGAGAGACCAAACTTTCTTCATTTTAAGAAGACCTTTATCAGATGATGGCGATGTTCTTTATCAGACCTGGAAAATACTGTAATGTCATCCAGGTAGATGACTACAAATTTATCCTTTTTTCCAATGAAGGTGATGTCCATAGCTTGCTGAAAGGTTGTTCCTGCATTCATCAATCCAAAGAGCATCTTAGCATACATGAATGTACCCCAAGGAGTGGTGAAGGATGTCTTTTCTCTATCTTCAGGCAGGACAAAAATCTAATTATAGCCATAAAATCCATCAATCATGGACATCCTGGATGCACCTGTCACCCTCTGTAATATGTGTTCCATCTTCGGCAAAGGGTAATTGTCCTTCTTAGAGCTTCTGTTCAGTTTCCTAAAATTGACATATAGTCTGATTTCCCCATTTTTTTTTTCTTATTGGGACCAGGTTGGCTACCCATTTAGAATATCTCAAAGGGACAATGATTTTGGCATCCAACAACTTCTTTACATCCCTTTCCATAATAGGCAACAACATGGAGTTTATTTGTCTTAACTTCTGCCTAAATGGTTTGGCCTCTTCCTTCAATGGGATCTTATGCTCAATGACATTTGTGTTTTATGTTCTGAGATCTTCATATGTCCATGCAAACACATTAACAAACTCTTTTATTATCTTGGCATACTCAGACCTTTGTTCCCTTGACAAGATGCTTGACAACTTGACAAATTTTGGATCCTTCATTGTACTAATATTGCACTCAGCTACATCAACATCCTTATTTGAAATTTTACCCTTTACTGCCACATCATTTCTATCAAATAGTATTTCCGAAGGAACTAGTCCCTTTGAAATATGATTGTTGGGCAACTGGACAATATCGTGGTTAGCAATTTTGTTCAGAAAAACATCATCATGAGGATTTATTTCAGAATCAGTATCTTGATCAATGTGTAATGTAGAAAACTCATTAAGAGTCTCTAGGAATCTTTTGATTTCAAGATCATCTTCAAACACTTTCCAATGCTTGACATTGTCAGGTACAGAGGGTCTATATTTCACTTCTACATCATACCTGAGTTTAGGTGGCAGAGGGACTCTGAAATTACTTGCTGAAATAGCCATAGAATCGACCATGGCATTCTCTTCTCTTGGAACAAATAAAATGTTGAAAGCTAAGAAAAAATTGTCAATTAGATCCCAAACTTCATTTTTGTAACTTCTAAGCCGAGGTTGTTTGGCTTAATAAATATTTCTGATCTGATGGATAATTAACTCAACATCCCCAAACACTGATATCTCCTCAATCCCCATGTTCTTTGCAGCCCTCAAACCCAAAACAAGAGCTTCATACTCTACCACATTATTGGTAGTTTCAAATTCTAATTTGTAGGACAAAGATATAATTTCTTGAACAGGTGAAACAAAGACCACTCCGGCACCAACACCTTCTCTAGAAGAGGCTCCATCAAAGAACATTTTCCAAACAGAGGTTTTTGGAGTAGAATCTTCACAGAGAGTAAGGGATTGCTTTCTGATTTCAAGAAGGATTTTAGGGGCATCAGTGAGCTGCAATAAGTTGGATCCCAAATCATTATCAAGTGCAAAAATAGGATGGTTGGTGGGGTCTGATTCATCACTAATAATATAAGCCAACTGAGCTTCTCTGTACAATATTCTATGCTCCCCCCCAAACACAAGAATGGTAGCATATGTGAGGTCCATATGCAATGTTCCCCCAAGTATTTTTATCCAAGATCTTGACAAGAGCATGCCAAACTTGGGGGGAACATCAACTACTACGATATCCATGACCACACTTTTCATGGGCAACTGAAACAAGGTCACAACCAGATATTTGATGACCCCAAGACACTGCACTTTCTTTGAATCAAAATAATACAAGTCATGATAAGTTTTTGTGATTTCTAGCCCAAGTTCATCCATGACAGTTTTGGGCATGAGATTATGAGATGGCCCTGATTCCATCAAACAATTATGCAACACCTTGTCATGTATGTTCAAATATGTATAGAAGGGAGGGGATGAATCATCTCTATCTTCTATCAAAGGACCTAAGATGATTGTTGGCTTTTCGTCTTGAAGGTTTACTGAGTCTGTGGAATGATATGATGGTTCAGATTGCATCAGTTTAGAGAGGGACATTTTAAAATCTTCATGCTTGACCAGCTCTGAAAGGGGTACAAGGATCCTAATATTTTGAATTTCATGCTCAAAGTTAAAATAGGAGGGGGGCTTCAAAATTTCTTTTACTTCTGGGACAGGACCTTTGGCTATTGATGAGGGGTTTTGTGTTTTCTTTTCCTTGTTGTTATTTGGTGCATCTTTAGCAGGCTTCTCTACTCTGGAAGGCTAATCGGGGATGTCAGACTTCCCTTCTTTCTTCTTAGACCTGAGTTTATATTTATTGGTCTTCTCCCCTTTACTCATCTCATTTATTTGGCTGTCCATGAGAGACTCCTCGTATGCAGATTGGGTCAGCTGGGGAAATGGGGAGGTGTCTCCAAGACAATGGATTTTAGGATCAAGCTCTTCTTCCTCTCCTTCTGCATCAACAACGATATTTTTTTGGAGAGGGGTTTGGATTTTCTGATCATCCCTATCTATGTTTCGGGCCTCTCTTGGAAGTATCTGAGGGGTATTATTTGTCCTTCTAAAGTTACCTCTGTTATCATCATTTTGGGCATTCTTATAACCTTGCTTCATTCAAATTTCATCTTCTCCATTTCTGCAGAAAGAGATTTTACCAGCTTAGTCAATTCATCTACTTGAGGGTGAGACGTAGAGGAACAAGAGGTTGAGGCTTCAGATCTCCCCCTTCCTCTATCTCTGTCAGCTTTATTTCTAAGTATGTCAACTACCAATACGTTGGACTCTACTTTAAGGGTTGCATCTTACATATGAGCCAAGGAAGTAGCTCTTCTCTCTCTTAACAGGAGGTAGAAATCAGGGTTGAAAGCACTAGCATAAGTAATTTTTGTGGAGGCTTCTGTAGGCTTTATCTCAACGGGGATCTTATTGTAAATTTTGTTGAATATTTTAGAGAAGTTGGAGACAGATTATCCCTCTTTTCTCTTTAGGGACCCGAACTCTGTGATATAATACATAAAGTCCTTTTTATCCCCCCATTGTCTCAAGAAAACATCATCTAAAGCCTCAATCCCAGCGATGGATCCAAGGGTCAAGCCTCTAAATCATTTCCTAGCCTCACCATCAAGGCTATGGACAAAGACTCTCATCCACACATCCTCGTTTTCAATATTTAGATTGTCTGCATAATTGTAGAAGGAAGCAAGGTGTTCTTCAACAGTTATGTCTTCTTCTCCTGTGAATTTGGGCATGTATTTTAGGTAGTCTCCAGCAGGGAGAGAATTCATTGGTTGAGGCAAGATTAGAGGGGCATATCTTGGAGCCACTATGGAATCCATTTTGTTCCTAGGGGGATTAGTGCCTGCCATAGGGATGACGGCTGGAGGAGAACCAGGAGGAGATGTAGCTTGAACAGGGGAGGTTGGAACTGAGCCTCCAGGAGGAAAGGGAAACAATAGGGGATTTGAGGAAAAAGCTACAGGGCTTGAGGGAACAAAGGTTTCCCTCTCTGTAAAAGAAGCAACTTTATTAGGAGGAGGAGTAGTGAAGCTCGGAGTGGGAAACTCTTCAGGGGTTCTGGGTTCAAACCAGGGTACAACTCCTGGGGAAAGGAAAAAGGAGTGTCAAAGCCTTCCACACTGAAACTAGGAGAGGGGAAATCAGTAGGAAAACTCCCATAATTTAAACTTCTAGAGGCTCCAACAGATGTTGTAATAGAAAAATGAGAAACAACTACTGGATTTTCTATAGGAGAATGGTGAAAATCATCAGAAATACCTGGTTCAGCAGCTGAAGTACCTTCCTGGAGGATATTTCATCTTCTAATAATTTTCTCTGGGTCAGCTTCAGGTGTTGCTAGAGGCAGTTGTGGAGTAGACCTCGTGTGTCTGCCTCCGGAAGCCACAAATGAAACAATGGATTCGCATAAATGGATTCACCAGGTGCAAGCTGCAATCTTCAATGGTTCTGATATCTGATGCACCTTCAGAATCATAAGCTCATTGTCGTTTTATCCCAGGGAAAATCTTCAATTTGTCCCTGGCAATGGCGCCAGAAATGTTAGCACCATAAGTCACCTCCTAGTTGCAGGGGAGGTAAGCCCAATACCCATCAGTTTGTATGTCACAATGAATAAATTTAAGGGGGGTTGAATGGGCACAGACTCAAGATGATATCGCTTTAACTCAAAAAACTGGACCAACATGCACAAGCAGGTGAGGTCTTGATTCAACTTCAGTCAGTAAGTTGTAGTAAGGGTGGGTAGGAGGAAGAACTTGAGGAGAAAATGTAAAGGTCTGTTATGGACATCAGGTCTTCCAGCAGCCTAAGGAGGAAAAAATCAGAAAGAAAGATCCTCTTGGAGTTGAAGTTTCAGGAAACTGAAAACGTTGAAACAACACTGCAATCAAACATCCATTACAACACAGTCACAACAATCCATGTGAATCCTTCAATCATGAACATTCAATATCATATGCATAACAAGATGGAGGGAGAAAGCTGACTTAGATTGAACAAGAAGTCTCAAATCAAACTACATAACCAGAAAACCTGAGCTTCATTAAAACTTTACAATGTGGGAGCCTAGCTCAACCATCGACCATAACAAAATGGAAAAATGCCTACATATACTTAGAACTATCACCATTGTAGTCAAAGCTTTGAGTCGGCGAGCCTCCTGTTAGGCTAAACGTGCTCGTGATCTTCTGCTAGACCGTGCCTGCGGTCCTTTGTTAGTCTGCCCATGCATTTCTCTGTCAGATGTGATCTCTGTCAGTCTGGACTGACATCCTGCTCCCATGGTTGGTCCCTTTCTGGCCTTCTATTTATGGAATGATATGATGTCTCAACCACCTTCCCCTACTTTCATTAACTGTCTTTATTGGGATCGGGATGGGCGAAGTCAAACGTGCCACCTGTCACTGTGATTGGTCTTTCGATGCTGACTATGGCCACTTGCGCTTTGTTGGACCTCTGCGGAGAGACTAGCAGGCGGACGTGGAGGAAGGTGAGGAGAGTTGGTGAGACGATTGAAGCAAACCAACATGGAACAGTGAAGGAGCGGTAGCTAGGTGGATGGTGGAACGATGACCGGGAGTGCACAGGCATCAGAACGTGAGCACTATGGTGTAAAGGTGTGGGGGTGATGTGGCGAGGAGAGAGGATGCAGTGGTAGAGGGAGAGGTCGTGGTGGTAGAGGAGAGTGGGGACAACCATATAGGTGGAGGTGACATGGGAGATAGATGGCGGGAGGCGAGAGGAGGAATCGAAAAGGAAAATGTGACATGAAGGGGAGTGGGAGACACATGGCAGGCAGGAATAGAGAGATGAAAGGCGATGACATGACAACAGAGAGGGGACAGGTGAAAGGAAGACAAGTGTTAGCATGAGCGGACGATAGTAAGCGGAGGTGGTAAGTGGTCTACTTGGAGGGGGGGGGTAGACGATAAGAGGCTTAGTGTGGAGGGGGGGGGTTCAGAGTTCATGAGGAGGTGCTACGACAGTGGGGGGCCTGTGCTAAAAAAACACCAACTCAGACCCCCCCCCCCTCGTTAAAGGTAGAATGTCAGGGGGGGTCCTATATGGACCATGCGTTGTAGATATGAGGGCGCAGGTCTCAGCCGCCCAGATCTACATGCCTCTTAGCACAATGCGCCCGAGCACTATACTTAGGATAAAAGGAAAAGGTGGGTCTTTTTTTTATTTTTTATCCCCCTTTTCGTGCATAACTTCATCATGGTGTCATTTCCTAAGGGAAAAACAACCCCATTACAAACATTGTGCTAACAATGCATACATGGCCTTGCCCCTCTTACTTACATTTTTTGCCAAAAGCACTACTGAGAAACTCTTCTTAAAAAACCAATTTTTAGAAGAGGTATGCACCCTGCACCATTACTGCCCACGTACACATTCTTGTTGCAGCACTACAACTAGGGTACATATGCATGTTGCAACATTACATCCCACATATGCTTGCAAAAGTTGCAACAAATAAAAGTTGCAAGGAATTCGTTGAAATTCACGAGCTATTGGAGGTTTCCCAACTAATCCACCTGATATAGCCCGTCACCCAACCGAATAACCATCCTTTTGGCATATAAAAGGAGTTGTTGGGGTCTCATTTCATACCTAAGCATAAGAACAGTGAAACTCTGCCCAATTTCACTTCCTCTCCTTGCCCAAGATATTGTTGTCTTTTGTGAGAAATTGCCTAAACATTATCTCATTAGCCCCTTCTTCCTCCATTTAACCCATTCCCTTCCATAGAAGAGATAAGAAGGTTGAGAGGAGAAGTTCATACAAGGTGCACTTGGAGTATGGTGAAGAGGAGCCTGGACCAGGTTCACAGAACAATGGTTGAATTAGATTGCAAAGGTATAATATTTTTGTTATGAATAAAAGAATTAAATTTTCTTGTCCCAAATGATGGTGTCTTGAATACTTTTATTGATTTATGTTTGACATTCTAACATATAACCCTAACTTATATATGTAATATTATGCTTGTAGTTCTTTGTTTGTCAATCTTTGGATGCAATTCAGCCCTAGGAGGAGGCGTGTAGTCAGTGGAACTTCCAAGCACGAGGATATCATCACCAAACGTGGTATTAGAGGTATAATTACCCGATCTCCTTTTTCTTTGCTTTCTTTATATTAGTTTTGGTATGTTTGGGGTAGTATTGAGAATTAATTAGCTTTTAGATGGTTATTCGCTCTGCCTACATTTTAAACCATGGTGTAGTTAAAGGGGGGTTATTTCCCGGTAGCACTCATAAACACTAATAAGAGATATGTACTCATGGTTGTAAGAGAGAAAGATGTCGAGACATCCAACGCTTTCCAAGGATGTGATCATTCTCATAAGAAAGAATTGATTGATATTGTTTCTAAGTATGAGGATATTTTCTAGGAACCAGATGGATTACCTCCTAAGAGGGAAATCCAACATGAGATACATCTTCACAGGATTGTCCTCTTCCTAATGTGGGCATGTACATGATGTCAGTTGTAGAGATGACATAGATCAAGAAGCAAGTACAAGGCTTATTGGATCAAGGGGTCATCGAGCCCAATTCATCTCCTTGTGGTTCTCCGATCGTGATGGTGCCAAAGAAAGATGGCACATGGCGAATGTGTGTCGATTATCGGGCCTTAAATAAAATCACGATGAAAAATCGATACCCTCTTCCTCATATAGATGATTTAATTGATCAATTAAAGAATGTTGTTTATTTCACTAAGTTGGATTTGCGCAGTGGATACCATCAAATCGGGGTTGAAGAATAGGATGCATGGAAGACTGCCTTTAAAACCAAGCGGGGATTGTTTGAATGGTTAGTTATGCCATTTGGGCTTTGTAATGCTCCGACAACCTTCATGCGTGTGATGAATGATGTATTCAGACCTTTCCTAGATGATTTTGTGATTATATATTTAGACAACATTCTTATTTTTAATGGGACTTGGGATGAACATGTGAGGCATGTAAATCAAGTATTGGATACTTTGCAAAGGGAAAAGTTGCATGTAAAATTGTCTAAATGTGAATTTGGCAAGACTGCACTTGTATACTTAGGTCATATTGTAGGAGGAGGACAATTAAAAATTGATCCTTCCAAGGTTGATGTAATTGTAAATTGGTCTGAGCCAAAAAGTGTAACCAAGGTCCAGAGCTTCTTAGGTGTAGTACAATATTGGAGGAGGTTCATTTAAAAATTCTCCTTTATAACAACTCCTTTGCATGCCTTGACCATTGTGAAGAACACTTTTTAGTGGGAAGGAAAGAAACAAAAATATTTCAACACTTTGAAGGAGAAGATCAATACCGCACCAGTATTAGCACTGTCGAATATTCAACAACCCTTTGAGATCGAGACAGATGCCAGCGGATACACCATGGGTGCAGTATTGATGCAATATTGTAAGCCTATCTGTTACCACTCTGAAAATTTTAACCAAGATGTTTTTAACTATCCTACATATGATAAATATTTGTATGCATTAGTTCAAAGAGTAAAGAAATGGAAGCACTACTTGCTAGGGAAGGAAACAATGATCCATACATATCACTAACCCTTACAGTTTCTCCAAGCATAGACCAAACTGCAACAATCTCGACACTACAGATGGATGGGTTTTCTACAACATTTTCATTTGGTAATCAAGTACAAAAAGGGTACAAGTAACATGGTAGCTGATATGCTTTCGAGACCTCCTATTGTTGTTTCTATTATTTTGAATAATACTTCTTTATCTCATGATAACTATGTGGAACAATATGCCATTGATGAATATTTTATAGAAGTATATGAGAAGCTAACCCATGGTGCACAGGTAGAGAACTATTGTCTGCAGGTAAAACCACTCTACCATCTTGGAAAGCTATGTATTCCTACAAGTGAACGAGTCCATGTAATACAAGAAGCGCACACTTCTCTTGTGTTTAGGCATTTTGGGGTAGGAAAAAGTATGGCTCATTTGCAGAGGTTTTGTTACTGGCCTCAAATTAAAGCAATTGTAACTAAATATGTAAATGGGTGTGTGATTTGTTCTACTTGTAAGCCCACTAATAGAAAAATGGGGCTATACTCACCACTACATGTTGCATTCCATCCATGAGAAAGTATCTCCATGGATTTTGTAGGGAGCTTACCAATGTCAAAAGGGGGTCATGACTATTTGTATGTTGTAGTGGATAGGTTCAGCAAGAAGTGTATCTTGATGCCATGTAAAAAGAAGATCACTACTGAGAAGACTGTTAATCTCTTCTTTCAGTATGTTTGGGTTCATTTTGGGTTACCCACATCCATGATCTAAGATCGAGATACTCGATTCCTTGGGGATTTTTGGAAAATCTTGTGGAGAATGGTGGACACCAAATTGAAGAGGAGCACTGCTTTCCATCCATAGACCAACGGACAAACAAAGGTTGTAAACCGAACAATGGTACTTTTGCTTCGAGGCTACCACAGCATCCCAAGTTATGGGATGAACAGATACCCTATGTACAACATGCTTACAACTGAGCCTTACATTTCTCCACTCATTGTTCGCCTTTTGAGACATGTTTTGGGTACCTACCTAAAGTTCCTTTGGACTTGATGTATGGGAGAGATGTTGATTCAAACAAATAAAGAAAAGAGGACAGAGCCTGCAAGTTCATCCAGAGGATCCAACAGGTGCACCAGGCAGTCCGGGAACAATTGGAGAAAAGTCAAGCATAGTATAAAGCTTGGCACGACAAGCACATGGTTGATCATCAGTTCCAGGTTAGAGACCGGGTATGGCTTCACATCAACAAGGAGAGATTGAAGGGTGAAGGCAAGAAACTTAAGCCCATTCGTTATGGACCCTTCACTATCTTGGACAAAAGTGGTACCAATGATTTTCGTCTGGATCTTCCACCTTATATGCAGATTTACTCAGTTGTAAATGTAGATAACTTGAAACTTTTTGAGCCTCCCATGATCATGGATCAGGATGAGGAAGTTTCAATACCTTCAGTTGATGAGTTTTCTCTTGAGTACATGGATGAGTTAAAGGAATATATCATCCTGGACAGAAGAACGAGGACTTCACATAGGGGTGATGTTGATTATCTTCAAGTAGGCTTAAAGGGCACACATCCAAGTAAGCAAAAGTGGATTGAGAAGGACTAGGTGAGGGAACTCTTCCCTCACTTATCTGTTGATTGATGAAAGATTTTTGTGGTCCAAAAAGCTCTTAGTGGGAAGGCGTGATCCAAAAAGGATCCAGAGAAGACTAAGAACAACTTAGAACTCATAGAAGCAACTCAGGACTCTTAGAATGGCCTCAACAGACAGAGAAAGGGAAAAAAAATCAAAGTTTTTAAACTCAGYGAAAATGACATCATCGTGAAGAGCATGTCGCAAGATTTCCAACGATGCAAACGACTCATCAAACGGAGTTACGGATCGAAATATATTCACGGTCAAAGTTTGGTCAACCTAGCCTAGTCAACAGGGGGATGAGTCGGTATCCGTAATACTGACGTCAACATCCATAMAACATACATGGAATCAGCAGGAGGTGACATGTTTCATGTTGATGTCATCATGGTGATGTGGCAGTACCATAGGCTTCCATGTGTCACCCATATTTGGCATTTCTGGGTCATTTCATGGACCAGTAAGATTGTGCCATGTGGCAGTCCGTACAGTGACGTGGCAGGATGAGTTGGAAGTTGAAGTGGCATCCGTATAGTGACGTGGTGCTGACGTGGAAGGCTGATGGTACAATGGTTGACGTGGTCCAATAGGTGGCTGCCACATGGCCTAGTCATGGGATACCACGTGGTAGTGGGCAAATGCCCAATGACAACCCATGATCGAAAATTCAAAAAAAAATTAGATTTGGCGGGTCCACCAAATATGGCAATTGAACAACAGATAGAACCATCGCCAAAGTAGCGGAACAACATATATATATATATATATATATATATATATATATATATATATATATATATAAGTTGCAACAGTCAAGCCAAAAGGGGAGGCCCACGGGCTTGACCCCGGGACCTCCCCCCATTATAACGCCTTAATATATGTGCCATAACCGACGGGCCAACGACCCCACATTGTAAACAATGCCTTTTTTAATATTTAAAATGTACATCCGCCCAGATCTCAGGAGGAGGCGTGTGTGGTTACAGTCGGGCACATAGTTCAAGGTAGAGTACTCAACATTTATTGCAGGTTTCAGGGCACAAAAACTGAGACAAAATTCCTCTTGGGTCTAGGAGTGACAGATTCGGATCGAGACATGGAGACAATCATTTTTGGGTAATTTGACGCCACAAATTCAGTGGTGTTGTTTGTTTTCTAATCTGAGCAATACTTCTGCAGCTTGATTTCAAAATGAGGTATACTTATGTATTTTGCCAAATTATTTTGCTGAGTTAATGAAAAAGCCTACCCATTTGAGAGCAGGACCCGGAGACGTAGTCCACTAGGGACAAACTCCGTTATCAAGTTTTTGTGTTCAGATTTGATGCTTATGTCTCTTCATTATTGAGCTTTTCCTTCTTTAATGGTGCACTTTAATTTATGCTCATTTAATGCAATTCTTTATAAGTCACTTGATGAAAAGATCCCGGATCACTTGGATACAAGATAAAAGCACTTATATTTATTATAACAGTTTGTGCAACCAACTGTAGGGGACATACGTTCCACCCAACCATAGAATTTATGTTCCAAATCTCAACAAGTCATCCCCTAGCTGGGGCTAGGAATCCACAAAATATGGTGTCTCTCCACAGTCCACTCACAACTCAATGTTCCTACAACCCACTAGTTTTTACTACAAATATCCCAACTCCTCCAGCTCTCTTCCTCTAAACATGTTTGGCCCAAGGAATATACCCCCTTCTTTGCAAGAAGTCCCTTGGGTTGTACCACTCTTTTATTAGGGTTTCCATCATAGGTTGGCCATGGATATCTTTGTTTGGGACTCTAGAGATGTCAACTACCAAGATAATATAACAACAACAAGCTTCTTGCTCTAGTGAAAACACTCACACAGGGAGTTTTCTCTACATGCCTGACAACGTACCTCTTATACAAGCCTAACAACTTGCTTCTTCAACCTTCAATAACTCCAAACAAATACTAACATGTCCACCATTGTTTCCTCCAAGCTCCAACACTCTATTCTCTCTTAGTGTCCCCAAAATAAACCTGTAACAATTCTCTTTTTGTCCCATTCAAATTTCCTCTTCTTTTTCCTCCTTACTTGACTGACACTCTTCTCTAAGATGATTATACTCATCCCCATGCCCTCAATAACTATGAGATGTGACTTCTCACACCCACCCTATGTATTCAATTATTGGGCTCTTCTAAACTCAAGGGAAATTAGAAGGTTCACTGAAAACATTAAAATGAGGAAAAAGGTTTGGGATTTAAACACATGAATAAAAAACCACTTAGACCTGTAACACACCCAACCCCCTAAGTACCCTTTTTAAGGGATGGAGTATTAAAATTTTTCTTTTCCTCAATCATCTCAAAACCTCTTCTCAAGGGTACCATCGTCTTCTGCTCGTCAAGAGCTTTCCAACAACTGTAATTTGGCTCAAAACCAAGCTCTGGATCAAGAGTTATGGCTTTACAAAGTTCTCAAGCCTCATTGGTTGGTGCCACCTTATTGCCACGTGGAATACATGTGGATACCTATCCCAAGTGTCAATTGATGTGGCATAGCCATGGCTCTAACATAGCGCTAGCCACACAGTTCACCGAACCATGGTTCCAATCCCACAGAGCCTCTAGTCGTCAGGATTTTATTTCTATGGGTCGCAAAGACCCAACCAAAATTTTTGACAATGATCCATTAGTCGGGCTTATTCTAGATCTGATGGTCCTCATACCGCTCATCCAACGAATCTAATTGAGTCGACGATTCTAAAGGACTCGATGCTTAACGCCCACTCTTCCATTCTTTTGTGCTCCAACGACATTATGCCTGGATCAATGGACCAGATTCACTGGAATGCAGATCCAACGATCCTCATCGCGTCGCCTATGTCTCCATCGTTTTCGGCATCCTTATCCAACACATAACCTTGCTAACCCTTCCATTTACGACGAACAGTCTGGATCTCTCTGCCCGTAGATCTGACGGTTGACGATTGCAAATGACCATACAATGGTTTGGACCCAGTAGGGCCAACCCTTGACCTTACGACGAACCAGGTGTCGACACCTATCATCCTTCAGACTCATTGGCATTCCACGTCACCCATGATGTCATCATCTATTCTATAACCTATAAGAGTTTCTTCGAAAAATCTATGGTGGAGATTGACTTTGACCCACCAATGATCAACGACTCTCAATACATTGTTGATGCCTTCATCGTTGTCGATGTTCTTGACCACCATATATTTGTGCCGACCTTTCAAACTTCGACGAACGACCCATATTTTCTCGGATTTTCACCTACGTGTACCGAAACCTCTTGACACATGGTGTCATCTCTGCATGACATGTGGCACCATTGCCACCTAACACATGGCATCTGTATTTCCCACAGAAGCTCACCTACAGGTGCCAAATCACCACACCACATGGCACCTTCTATGCTCGACATGTGGCACTATCCACGTCATCCCCTTGAGCCCTTAATTAAAGCAGAGTTTTAAGGCCCTTCTCTCCCAACGGGGTCCACGCTCAGCCCATCGTCCAACAGACTATTTCCATGCGTCATCCTAAGGGGTACGTAAGTTGCCACACTTGTATTAACCATCATCATGATGTCATCGTACTCTTTTATTTCCCTTCGGGACGAATCATAGATCCAATGGTTGAGGTCTCTCCTCTAAATCTACCTAATCTATGGTCAAGATTGCCCCTTAGAGCCTTACCATTGGAGTGCCTACACCTCGATATCTTAGATTACTCTGAGTACCAAACTCCGACGAAAATTACTACTCTAGATTTGATGGTTCAAATCCTTTCCTGTAGACACTCTGATAGATCTAACGACTTGGGTTCGTTCTCAGAGTCCCTCATCAAGCCCACATGCAAGTATTTCGGCAACCTAATATTTTATCAATGGTGGAGATCTCTCCACTCACGGATCCGATGCTCGATAATTAAAGCACACATTTAAAGGTCTGAGCTCGACATGGACCCACTCCCAATTCCTTCGACCAATTACAAGCTGCCACGTATTACCCTCGGGTACATAGAAATTCCCCGTCAGCAAGATGTCACCTTCCCTCTTAACCCCACTTAGACAAGATCCTAAAAAGATCTATGATTGAGAATTGATCTCACCTCTAATCCGATCGACGGTCCAGATTACCCCTCGAGACCTTTCCCATCAAAGTACCCTTACTATGAGTCTCCAGGGATACTCCGATCGTCATCCTATGACCAACGGTCTAGATCTCCCTAGCTCCGATCCTCCGACAAATCAATGGCTCTGGATGACTCGGGGTACATATTCTATGAGCATCGTAGCCTACCCAGACAAAGGGTCAGGATCTGTTCGCTGCATCGATCCAACGACCACGATTTCTTCAAGCTCAAAACTTGGGTTTTTCCCCAGGTTTTCAATCTGATTCAAGACTTATCAGTTCATGGATTTCTTCTTTTTATTTTCTAAGGCTTACAAGGCCTTTAGGATATATGTAGTTCTCCTCTAAATTGACTAAGGCATTATCTCTTCATTGCCTGGGTGAATATTTTCATCCAACCGGTTTCCATTCCAATAAGGGGACTTTCACATAGATTTAAAGCTCTCCAAACTGCACATTCCAATATAAGGCATCTCTGCCTTCATTCTTCCAACAAGCAATAAGCCTTGCTACTTATTCACCCAAATGAGGATTTCATTCCACACAATCATTCGTAAAAAGGAGAGGTTAATGACACGAGGTTTATCAGACTTCTTGGGCCTTCAACATGCTATTATTACAATATCCCATTCCTTTTGGAAATTATTGTTCATTTCTTAACTTTCTAGCCTCTTTTCTTTTCACAGGCATCACGCCGTAGTAATACCTTGCTATGCATCAAGGAGGCACAAACATGTCGATGTATCTCGGGCTATATTCACAAGGGGAAATCGATTGTACCATTTCTTTAATCAACTAAAATAGAATGCAGGGTCCTCCTGCTCATACACACAATACACTTGCAATTCAATTCAGACATACTATTATATGAGTACAATGACTTCCAATAGAACAATATCAACACCATTGACCAAGTATACACAGTTACACACAATCACATGTATCAATCCTTTATCTTCATTTAATTACATAGAGAGAAGATATACTTATCTGATTACAGGTTGTAGCCCACCAATTGACCGTGGGTGTTTTCCTTTCCACCCAACCGTAGGCTTAGATGCATTCACTCTTAGCACTCTGTCCACCCCTGTGCCAGACCATGATACCACTAGGGAATCTCTCTCAGGTTCTCAATAAGATTTGAAAGGTCACTCTCCTTCACTCTATTCTTGGTAGATAGTGTTCCTTACACCCACCTAGCCCATGCCTCTTCGAGGTTTATCAGATTCCTTCCTAGCATCAAGCTCATGACCCTCGTAGCTCAGGTCATGTTTTCTGGGTTCTCAGACCCAAGATTAAGAGCTCAAGCTCCTTCTGTTACTATGTTCTTACACAATCCATCCCTTCTTTTCCCCGACTCTCGTCTTCTCCCCATACCTCCCCTATCTCTCTGTCTAAAATCATGTGTTTTTCTTGCACGCCTAGATTGGGAAGGTTCTCGACCCGTCCTTCTATTTCTTCTGTTAGAAGGCAACTTGTGGGTCAATCCTGGGAACCCGTGGTGATCTTTCTTGTTGTCCTCTAGATGACAACTTCCTATCCTTTATGGCAGCCTTCCATACTTCCACTCATTTGGGTGGCTGGGTTGGGTTGTTCAACTACGAAGCCCCTTCATTAACTGATTTGCCTTGAAATCGAGCCTACGGGAAATAATTTGAATACTTCCAAATTAAATATTTCAGCAAGGAGGCTTGGGGTCCTTTAACTTAAGAGAACCCCCTCTCATTCCTCTAGTGATATCATGGCCAATACTTTAAGGCTTCACCCCCACAGTCAATTTTTAGCATTTACAATTAAACAATAATACATTTACAATACTTACATGCCATTGTCTGGCAATCATCAATCATCATTAATTACATATACGCAGGATTTAGAGAGGGGGGTGTTACAAGACCCCTACTCTCTTGTTGATAACTTAGCCCCCATATCTATGTTCATGTCCATCTACATATGACATCACATTTTTATTTATAAAAACTAGATATACAAGTTCACATATTACATAGCTTGGCTCACAACCACATATCATATCTACACTTTACAATACTAAACTGGGGATTATAGCAGGGATGTTACATTACAGTACCTCTTAGGCCTATTATGTAAATGTCATCACACTTTTAAGCATAAAGAGAACATGAATATACCAACATAGATCCATGTTAACTACTGATCTATCAAGTGTCGAAAGGGATCAAATCCATTGAGGCAAAACTTTATTGATCATTTAAGATGAACCTAGGTTGGTTGTAGTCTCACTCATCTTAGTAGAACTTAGAACTCAAAACTTATGTAGATATGGATATGTAAAAGTATAATTTCGCTTATTTTCACTATATATATATATATATATATCTAAATCTACTATCTCTCTTTTAATTTCTTTATATAGTAGTTTTTATATTAAGTGTACATATCATATCTCTCTCATAAATATAGAGATATTTGTATTTTCGTTTGTATCTATATCTTAGTATTTCACTAAGATACATTATTACTATTAATAGGAGTAGTTATAAGTATTATATTTTGTTTAAAGCCAACTTGTGATGATGCAAGCATCACCCACATGATAACATCACTATCATATTGAGTTGTAGATCTACAACCTTTCAATGCAATGAGTGTAAAAGTGACTAAATTTCTAATGTGTACTTAACCAATGGATGGTTAGGTGATGATTGAAACCACCTTAACTATCTTGACATCGTATAAATACTTGAACTTAATGCAATGAATGGGCCCAATGGTTAAAAGCACATGTTTCTTCCTTGGAGGTCCTAGATTCAAATTTAGAAGGGGGTATGCTATGTATAACTTTGTAGACTAAGTAGTCAAATTATTGTGTGGAGGGGGTCCCTATGGTCTCACAAACAAGGGAGTCTCATACACAAATTTGATGTTTGGCTAGGCTATGTTCCTAAATTATATTATTATTATTATTAAAAGAGGTTGGTTAATCCTCCCTTCATCTTATTTTTTGAGTATATTTGTGTGATTGTCAAGATGTAGTACCTTGTGGTTTCTTAAGTGCATGTTCAAAGTTCATCTTTCAACATATGTCTATCTTGTGGTGTCTACAATTGCTTTTACAAGTGTAAAATCTCATTTCCTCCTCTAGCAACTTTATAAATGCTTATATCTATTTAATTTTTAAATAATACCCCTACTACATTACACAATCCAAATGTAGTAGGGGTATTTGAAGGTGTCGAATCTATTTATGTGTTAAAAAAAACAATTTCATCAATCCAAAATTGCAATTTTAGCAAAGATTCCCTGGTTGGATTCTCGTGATGGTAAGCCAAAAAACGATCTCTCTTTATATATATATATATATATATATATATATATATATATATATATATATATATATATATATATATATATATATAATCCAAGGAATACCTTGTGCATTTTGTGGATCAACACCTAACTTGATAGAGAGAATACATGCAATAAAGGCAACCAACATGGGAAATATATATATAATCCAAGGAATACCTTGTGCATTTTGTGGATCAACACCTAACTTGATAGAGATGATACATGCAATAAAGGCAACCAACATGGGAAATCGACCTTGAGACCTCTTATATAAAGCTCAAAGCAATGAACCACTCAAACTGACCCACAAAACTAACACTATAATTAATATAATCAAACTACATATATAATAACCTTTTTATTGAAAACACTGAAAAACAATTGCTACAAAACATTAATTCTACTTGATGTTTCACACTGAAAGTACAAAGTTTACTCACCCTAAATAACAAGCTAATGCTATAAGGTAAGTTTGATTATTTTTATATAGAATAATGTGAATTTATGATATAATTTATAGAAGAATTTTACAAACAAATATGATTATTGCTTAGACTTTTGTTTTTGTTTTTAAATATATAATATTATAATTTCTAGTGGGCAAGAGGTTAAATTGCAATCAAGGGTGGTATTGAGTTTCATGTATAAGGATAATGCTACATTTTACTAGAAATCACATGACCCCACTAAAGGTAGCTTTGATAATCACAAAGGATATGGATGTAAGGAAACATGTTAACAACCTAAGATTGGTATCTGGTAAGAGTGATCACCAACATATCATTTATGATGGCTTGGTTTTCCTTGAATAACCGTGATGAGTTAGCCCACATTAGTAAATATTAGCCAATAATAATTATCCTCATTACTAATTGACAACTAAGTTATGATGGATTTTACAACCTTTAAAAAAATAAAAATATTATAATGATTAATAATTCATTCATTACATTATTCACCAATATATAATATATTAACTAGAAATTGCAATAATAAACAGACGAATAAAGAAATCCTCGACTGATCCAAAGATGGCTGCTCTGCGAGCTAGGGTTTTATCAGCGTGAGCGGGCTGGGAGGTCCAATGGCGGCGCCAGGGAGTGGGGGGTCGGCCCCTCCCCCGCCGATCCCATGCAAAGAGGCATTCTCGAGACTGGTCAACAGCTGCGGGAAGAAAACGACGGCTCCAACGATCCCGAAATTCATCAAGAAGCTTGAGGATATTCCTGAAATAGCTCTGCCTGAAGAAAGAACTATGCAGATCGCCCTGGCTCTGGCCTAGCGTGGCCTCGTGGGGCAGTTCATGGGCCTATGGCCGCCCTCCAAAACCACTAACGATTGGATCCAACGTAACTGGAAACCAAATCTGGCACATGGGGTTACCTGCTACCCTGTCGGGAGAGGATATTTCGTGTTTGAATTTATTTCTGAAGAGGATCGCGACCTAATATTCAGGAACGGCCCCTATTTCATGGGCTCGCAGGGTCTGTATTTGAACAAATGGACCCCGGATTTTGACCCCATGGTGGACACGTCCAAAGAAGTGCCGGTGTGGGTCCGGTTACCTAACCTCCCGATGCATTGCTGGGACTCAGAATCTCTTCAACGGATAGGGAATGGAGTGGGCAGGTACATAGACAGAGCTGACAATCGCGGACAGTACAGTTGCGCCAGAATATGTGTGGAGGTAGACCTGGAAGCAGGGCTGCCTGAAGCAGTCAAGCTCTCGATCGGTACCTGGACCCACTATCAGAAACTCGACTACGAGCATTTACCCTTCAAATGCAGAAACTGTCAGGAGCATGGTCATTTTCAAAGGAATTGTCCTAAAATCCAATCTAATGGGAAAGAGGATGCCGAAGGATGGCAGAAAGTCAGAAGAGGCAAAAATTCGAACAACGCCAGAGGCAAGGAAAAAAGGACTCATGAACCTCTAAAGGAAGGTCAACCCTCCCACAAGGCTCCAGAAGCCCCCCAACCCACCTCTATCGAGCCAGAGACAACGGGAAATGAAAATTCTCAATCGGTAACCCCTGCAACAAAGTCGCCCACCAAGTCACGCATTCTTGTCAACGAGCACATCAGTCTGACCTCACATGAAGACCTGGACATTCTGGAGGAGGAAGCCGAAGAAGCCAACAACCCAAAAGGCTCTCCGGAGCAGCCAAAGCGAGGAAGAAAGTCAGAAAAAAAAAGAAGAGAAGAGCAAGCTAATAAGGAAGTGGCCCAAGGCACCCAGCACACTATCCTGGATATGACTCACACTAGATCAGGAGCTAAGCCAGGGAAAACACCAAAAGGTGGACCCCCCCTCCCACCGTTGAAATAATGCAGTACGTCTCCTGGAATTGCCGAGGACTAGGCAGCAAAATAAAAGAAGAAGCCTTACGGGACATAGTAAGGTTGGAGCGACTAGAAGTCCTCCTTATCCAGGAGACGAAAATGGAGGACGTCGACCTCCTAAGGATAAGCCCCACGTTTTGGAAGAAAGGTCCAGGGAAAGCA